>VYZM01000627.1:285573-367938 GCA_013398915.1 Dromas ardeola
GGCGAGGCGAGGCGAGGCGAGGCGAGGCGAGGCAAGACACGCTTCTCATTTCATACCACTTCCGAGAAATCATTTCCCTCCAATTCAGGTTGACCTTCTGAATCGTACATGGATGTGATTATCCCCTCAAGGACCCAGAAGAAATAATATACCATGTGTGCCACACATGAATGACTAGCCTTTACCTGGCCCATCCCACTCAGCTTTGCCTTTGCTATTGACAAAACCTCATTAACAAAAAAGGTCAGAAAAACAAATTGCTAGAATATTAGAAGATATTTTCTAGTCAAGAGATTCATCTCGCCTGCAACATAAACACTAACATATGCTACAACATACCCACAACAAGAAAGCTAAATGTTAGCTTCTACATACTAAAAATACAAATTTGCCAAAGGTCTGTGCAGACTTACATAAACTAACAACACGTGAGCTGGGGAGTCTCACACAAGTACTAGAGCATATGGTAAATTACAGTGGGAAGCAAAGCAGGCCATTAGACCTTCAGATTAATTGTGATTATTTACATACTTGCCTCCTATTCTCTCTTTCTCTCCGCTCTCATGTCCCAGGCTTCTAAAATTAAAGCAAAACAGTATCAAAAGGCAGCGTTTTCTCAGCATGGGAGATGGGCTCTGCTGAAGAAGGACCCTGAAGACCTGACTCTGTGAATTCACACGCCAAAGCCGTGCCAGGCCTTTTTTCCTCTGCAGCAGTGACACATCCACTGCAGCTCATTTTACAGGTGTCCCCATTTACCCCCAGGCGGGAAGACAAGCTTTGGTGGGTCTCGCTGCCTCCGTTGGTGCTGGCCTATGGCCCCCAACCAGCACGGAGAGCACGGTCCCAATCAGGCCACAGCTGGGGAAGGGGAGCGAGGGGCGGCCGACGGAGCATCCCCAGCGCCGGTGCCGGAGCACTGGGCCCAGCCCCAGCCATCGCCACCCCGGATCCCGGCCTCTCCCCTCCCAACAAAGATGTTGCCGGCATCGCCGGGGCCGGACTAAGACAAGCAGGCGAATTGCAACAGAGTTGACCAAAGGGAATTTCGCTGTTCAAAACACACCGAAAGGATATCTGCAATGCAGCTCTAGCAGGCCAATGTATTTAATGAAGCAGCGGCACAGCCGTTTCTGTGTCATTTGCGCTTTCTGCTGGCAAAATCTTTCCCCCCGCCTTTTTTTTTTTTTTTTTTTCATTTTAATCCCTCCAGAGGTTTGTGTGTGAGCGAGGAGACCCTGGCACTTGTGGCTGAGCAGGGGCCCATCAGCTGGCTGCGGCCGGGCCAGATCGGTCCCTGGTCTGCCGCCCTGCCTTGCACAGCGAGGGAAAGACTCACAACGACTGACGGTCCCGAAGCAGCATCCGGATCTGAGCAGCCTGACCTTGACGGATACATTTCACAGCCCCTCCTTTCTCCCGCTCTGCCTGCCCTCCTGCTTGAAAAGGGGCAACTAGAGCCTGCCCAGCGATGTGCTGTGTGGCTCCGTGGGTGAAGTGATGGTCCTGGTGCCCTGACAGAGCCGGCCCAGCTGTCCCAACGTGGGCAGCCCCTTTCCCCCATCCTGCCAGTCTTCCAGAGCCAACTCCACAGGGCCAGCCGGCCGCCGGCACCTGTCATCTCACATTAAAGCTGGGGACATCTGAGGGTCGGGGTGAAATCGAAGCTGCAACCCGAGCGGGGCTGAGCCATCCCCCACGGGCACTGTTGAGCGGTGCCTCCTCTGTATGGGACAACCAGGGCTGCTGTGAGCCGGGCATCGCTCTTCCACGCTTTTCCCCAGGGCTACAAAGAAGATCAGGGGACTGGGGCATCTCTCTTATGAGGAAAGGCTGAGACACCTGGGTCTGTTTAGCCTGGAGAGGACTGAGGGGGGTTCTCATCAATGCTTATAAATATCTAAAGGATATCTAGAGGACGGGGCCAGACTCTTTTCAGTGGTGCCCAATGACAGGACAAGGGGCAACGGGCACAAACTGGAACACGGGAAATTCCATCTGAAAAACTTCTTTTCTTTGAGGGTTATGGAGCACTGCCCAGGCTGCCCAGAGAGTTTGTGGAGTCTCCTTCTTTGGAGATATTCAAAACCTACCTGGATGCATTCCTGTCCAGCCTGCTCTGGGTGAACATGCTTTGAAAGGGGGTTGGTCTAGATGATCTCCAAAGGTCC
This sequence comes from Dromas ardeola, assembly GCA_013398915.1. Lineage (NCBI taxonomy): Eukaryota > Metazoa > Chordata > Aves > Charadriiformes > Dromadidae > Dromas > Dromas ardeola. The sequence goes on from VYZM01000627.1 coordinate 287,745, forward strand.
CTTCCAACCCCTGCCATTCTGTGTGTGCGCATCCTGCCTCCACAAACCCAAGGGCTGGAAAGCACCAGCCTTGTAGCCACCGATGGCAGATTTCAGCTCTGGCTCCTTTCACACAAACAGCCCCTTTGAGAGGGCATCAGCTCCAATTTAACGTCAGCCAGCTCACACATCCCCAGCTTCCCAACTTCTTTCTTCCTCTCCTCCTTCATACATATATACAGAGAGGTACAGATCTGGAGATATATTTTAAAAGCCCACTGATTTAGATGAGTGCAGACATAAAATCAATCCCTGAGCCTATGGTCTAACCAAACCTTTCTATGGCTTATAATGGAAAAGTCAGTAGTAAAATTAAAAGTGTTGTTAACTTCCAAACGGCGTTTTCTGTTGTTTTATGTTTGGCATAACTGACCAAATGGGACATGTTCACTTTTAATGGTGGTTTTATTTATTTTTCCTACAGTATTTCTTTAGTACTTTTTCCTTTTATATGACATATTAATACATAATTCAGTGGTTTTATGTCTCCCTGCACAGTCTGCATGATTTCTGGTGCTATTGAACAGTACTATTTATGACCAAATGGTCAAAATGTCTTTTTTTATTAATCTTTTTTGGTCATGGGTTTGCTTGTTTGTTCTTTTGTTTTCTTGCCATTTTTCTGAGCCTACCAGAGTGCTCAATTTCCCAGTTTCCCTGTTTGGAACAGCTCACCCCAAAGGGTCAGAATTTGCATGTTTACCAAGAAAAGTCAGTCAGCCAACAGAGGTTGAAAATACAGCAAAGGCACCAATGCGCACAGAGCTGTTATCAGCAAAGGTCCGCTTGCATTACTGTGACACATGAGGGGACACATGTGAGCATGGGAGCCAGATGTCCCCTTTAACTCTAAGACCAGTAGCTCCATTGCCTGTTCCCAAGCTGTCCATCCCCAGGCACCAGCCCCCCTGGGTCTTTCTGTGTCATCTTGCTGGGGCACTGAAACCAGTGGAGTGCTGCGGATTGCAAGCCCAGCTCGGCAGGCAGGTGGCCGGACGACATGCAGTAGCCTCAGTGCAAAGAAACTAAGCACCTCTTCCTTTGTAAACATTTGTTTCAAGCATGTCCCACTTGGTTATCAGTGCCTAGTGTGCACTTTTTAATTGAGTAATTACTTTATCCATAGGTTAAACACTCACTGGATCCAATCATTATATCACCATGCAGTCAGTGCATGGTGTATATCCTTAAATGCCATTTCTGGGATGTTTTCCATCTGCACATCCTCCTCAGGCAATTGCAAAGGACATAGAGACTTTCATTAGCCCTTATATGGACTACAGACATCCTGCTTGTTAGTGTATTATCTAACTGCTTATCAGTCACATTCTCAAGCTCTCATTATTTTACTTTCACACTGCTGTAATCAGCCTCTGCATTTTTCAGGCAGTCATAGTCTTGCTTTAGCCTACACACACAAATTGTAGAGAAAGGAGGTTCAAATAGTGATGCCATAAATGCAGACCTTTTAGAGGTGACCTGTAAAGAACTGCTGATAAAAGAAGCTGGAAGTTTCTTTTGTGTTTGTTTTCATTTCCTTCGGGTATAGGCTGTTTCTCCTCCGAGCCCTCTGAACGTTGCCAGGGAACAAATCCTGCTCAACTACCTGGTGCAAATAATTTAATTCATATAAGGTAGCTACTCACAAAAGGTGAGCAGGAATCAGCCAGACTCAGGTAAGGCAGACACTTCCTTCCTCCTTCCATTCCTTGCAGGTATCTTTTCTCTTTTTTTCCCCATATTTTTAGGCATGGTGTCAAATGTAGTTCTTCAGAACATACCTTCCAACATAGAAGCAACAAGGAGAATTATTTGGAAACAGTAGGGAGAAGTCTATCCATTGCTTTCTCCGGGGTCTAAGATTTCCCTCTCATAACCAAGCTTTTAGGATAATAAAATATTATGCTGGACAGTCCATTGCACCTTGAGAGGCCCGCAATTGTAACAGCAAGTATGAACATACAAGCAGGACTTTAATAGTTTTCAATGCAGGAGGAGCTGCCGCCTTGTGCTCTGACTCTGTCCACCAGCAGTCCTTCTCGATTTTCTTGTGTAACAGTGGGAAAACTAATAAGCAAATATGCTGCTGCTAAGGAACAGACTCATCATCAGCATCGTGAACTCACAGTGAACAAGAAACCCAGCAAATAAGGAGCAGCCATTTCTTCACATGTATTGCTTCTCTAAGGAGGTTGGATTCTTTTCAGCTTTTAGTGGTCCATTCCCAGTGTTTTGTGTCTTTCTTTTGGCTCTACTCACTTCCTTTGAAATCATTTCTGAGTTTTCCCAAGACCTCACCAGTTCCCAGGGATCAATTCTCAGAGCAGCTTTCCTCTCTCATTCCAAATCACCTGCATTGCACCTCCTGTTCTCCTCACACTGGAGTTCACCCCAGTTTACACAATTCTATAAGCTGATATTTCAAGTATATCTCTCCTTGTGAAATTGAAGCAACCTCCAGTTCATTTCATCAGCTATCTTTCACCTTATTCAGCAATAAGCATCTGCCAGCACAGAGAACAAGGTGTGGAATATAGATAAAACCATGATATTAATTCAGTTTTACCTCTCTGTATTTCAAGAAAATAAATCATATTTATTATTTCATTTATATAATGCATCCTCCCTACCATGTTCACCGCTATCTTTCTATTGTTAATACTATCAAAGGTAGTGACCTACGTCTAGGCATTCCAGCTCCGTGTTACACAAATTTTAAATGCTTTTTATGAAAGCCACTTGCATGGCTATAATTGCAGTCTGCCAGGGGTGTCTCCATCAAAAATATCACTTCAAGGGGTTTCATCACTCTACCATAAAAATTTGCCCCGGGCTGAACACAGCTAAAAGGTACTCCTTTTCCCACACCAATACTACGCGGAAGCGGAGTATTGGCCTCAGTTTATCACTGCTTCACCTTCAGTACACTGCTAGAGACCATTGGCAGCAGAGCAGGCAGCAGCCCCTGCAGCAGGGTGCCTACTACCTCCCAGTCTAAGGTCATGCTTTTAGTCTTCCATAACTTCGCCCATTTTACTGTTGAGGCTTAAGGCTTTGGAGGTGTATCTTGGAAACTGAAAAGCCATGTTAAAATTTTAGCAAAGGTGATTTCAGCTGTTGTCACAAATGACATAAAAAAAACCCAGTCTTGTTTTCCTAGTAATGACAACGGTCCCCTCCTCTTGCATCTCTCCTCCACAATGTGTGGGACTGCTCCACTGAGACACCTTAGCAGCACTCTGTGTTTTACTGCAGGGATCGGTTGGCTTGACAGAGAGAGAAAAGAATCACCCAGGAATAAGAGAGGTGCCTTTTGCTATTACCATGAAAATTCACACACATTTGGCCAAGTTATAAACCACAGGTGGTCACTAACTGTGTGTTCCTCATTTTCTGGATGCCTGACTTGAAACCCTGGGGGCTGATTTGCAAAGTGCTGAGTGCTGGAAGCTGTAATTGAAGTCTCTGGGAGCTGTGCTTTGAACATATATTGAGCTATAAAAACACTAGGTACTGAGAAACATCAAACTGGGGCCCCAAAATCAGTGGGTCCTTTGACCTTAATCTCCCTGTGACTCAGCTCCCCATCTGTAAAGTGGCAATACTGTCACCCTCTTGTCTCACAGGGGTGCTGTGAATTCAAATCCATGTGTGTCCATAAAGTACTCAAATGCTCTGCTGAGAGCACAGCTGAAACACCCAAGAGCAAATCAATAATTTTGTATTCAGTACACTGTTTTGATGGTGTGAGGTAAATAAGGCCTGGGCCACACTTTGAATGATATGGCCAGATGTCTCTGAGCATCGTGCAGCAGGGAAAAAAAATAAAAATAAGCTCACGTAATTAAAGACTGTCTTGTAATGTGTTTACACAGGGGACCAGAGTTGCGGTTATGCGGGCAACTTTAGCTTTGGCATTTCTAGAGCAAGAAAAATAACATTGCTACTGAGGGACGGTGTACAGTGAATTGCTGACACTCAACACTGTGCAGGAGGTAGGTGAAAAGTGCAATGATAAATATAACTCACAAAATGTGTAAGTTAAAGATCATTATTCAGGTGGCAAAGCAGAGCTAGGACACGTTGGAATGAAGGATGCCTGCAGAGCCTTTACTCACTGCCTCTGCATTAGGATACCATTCTTAATTACATAATCGTATATTTTGCCTTGGGAACCCTTGCCTCAGCACGGACTGCATTTCTTCAATATTTTGTTTGTATTCTTTTATGTACTCGCCTAGCTCTTACTCTGCTGCACATTATTCAGTCCCTGCTATGAAGACAGAACTATTAACTTCTGTGTGAGTTCCTTATGGCTCTGGCACTAATTCACAGTTAATTTACTTCCATGGTACATAGACGCAAGTCACAGGGATATTAAGCCAAAAGGAACCACTAATTTGGGACTCGATTTGATTTTTCAGAGGGGGTGGAAGGCTTTGCCAATCGATGCGGTGGCTATTTGCTGGTAGCAGACAAATCCTGAAACTCAAGGATCTGAGGTGCTATCCCAGGCACCCTGGAGCAGGGAGGGAGGAATTTGCTGCAACGGATGCAGATAACTCTGTATTTACGGACACAATACATGACCTTCTCGCTCATCTTTGTTCTAATCTGTCCAGCCTCTTCCTCACAGTGCCCCTCTCTTCACCAAGGCACGTCCTTCCTCTGTTCCTCAAGCACTTAAATGCCCGCAATTAATTCCTGCCTGGCAAGCCAGATCCCCAGCTCCACCCCCGTGTATTCCTCAAAACCTGCCTGATCCCACATGCATTGCCCCAACCTCCTTCCCAGCAGCAATTCAGCTCCTTTGTCTGAGCTCCTCTCTCAGCCTCTCTCTCCCCTTCAGCTTTGCTTCTTCTCTTAGGACATCTTTCTGTCTAAGAATTGTCTACTGAGCTTATACATGCTACAGATTTTCAAAAACTTAAAAATTTGGTTAAATTTGTAAAATCATCAGAGAGAGAGAGATGGACCAGATATCCCTCGAAAAACAATGCAAGCCCCCACTCAAAATACTGTCATTCAGCCATGACTGGTGATGGTGGGACTTTGAAAAGAAGTGACCAGGATTTAGCATATACTTTTTCCCTTAACACTACTAAAATTTGCTTTTCCTGATGATGAACTTCACTCAGCAACAGACACCCAGTAGAGAAAATTTCAGCCCAAATCTAGGTCTGGGGAATAAAAATAAAAATTAAAAAAAAAAAAAAAAGAAGAAAACAAAGAAAGAGAAAACCTTCTAATAAGTAGAGCTAGGCAGGTCTTGCAGCTTCACAAGTTATTTGTGCGATAAAACCTCCCAAGTCTCAATAGTGCTGTAAAAAGTAGATTTTGGAAGACACTTTTTGGGGGATCATATCATAGACATGTTATGTATCAGAAACATTGAATTACACCTTATGAACAGATACAGTTTCTTTGCTGAGCTTTGTCACTTTACTGGTGCACTGTGTGCCTGGAGCATCCTGAGTATAATATGTTAGATGGTGAAAGAAGTTGTTGCCTCTTTCAGTTAGTGGCTGAGAAAAGAAAAAAAAAAAAAAAAAAAAAAAAAAAAAAAGGAACGAAAAACAAGTAAAAAGGAAGAAAAAGAAAAAAAGAGGGGAAAACAAACAAACAAAAAGAAATAGTTTCATCAGTAGCTTTGATGTAGCCAGACAGCTGGATCCAATGTCACTGCAGGGCAACACCAATGTTTTGCTACATGCTAAACTGATCATACCTGGAGCCTTTCTGAATGGATCTGTGTGCTACAGATGCTGTAAGATGTAGTGTATCTTTCCTGTTAACTTAAAAAAATAAATAAATAAAACCCCCTCGTTTATTAACTCAACAACTTGTTCTCCAGAGGTCACTGTTATCCATATTCAGCTCTTCTGACAGCGCACAACTACAACACTGGCAAAGTACTTGAGATTCATTCTAGTAGTGGGAAAAAAAAAAGTCCGAGTTGGTTTTTTTCCACATGATGGGTAATAAGAACAGTGTGAAACTCCGGGATTAACCTTTTCACAAGTGCAAGTAAAATTTCATATTTTGCTTGGGTCTATGAGGAGAAGTTAGACATCACCTCATTCCTGTTTAAATTCCTCTTTTAATTTCACATTTCATGTGGGAAAGATGACCTTCATATCTCAAAGGGAAAGCCCATCAAACCACGAATCCCCAAGGCAGCCAGCCCCGCGTGGCCTTCACACATGAGCCAGTCTCCAGCCTCAGCCACAAACTGGCCATAGGCAAGTCTGTTTGGCACACCAAAGGGATAGGAAATGCCTCAGACGAGGTCAGGTCCTGAGACTTCCAGGCACATCAGAAATACTTTATATGATGTCCGTCTAAATACTGAGCAATTATACCAAGTCAAGAACTCGTGGGCAGACAGCTGGGCCAGATGTCCATTAAGCCCAACCCTGGCTTTCCCTTACCCAAGTTCTGTGATCGCCTGTCGTGGCCCTGGCTAGGAGAAGATTTGGGCTCCCAGCTGTGGCCTGGCTGCCAGTGCATCCATCACCTGCAATGGCTGTTCACAAGCGATAAACAGTTCAGATGTTCAGAAGGGAAATACAGGCGACAGACAGGAGGCAGAGAGGGAACAGTTTGGCACGTCTGCATGGTGTGGCGCGATGGCAGAGAAAGAAATAGTTAACGGCACAACAGATCAGTAAGTCAGGTTTTCTATCTTTCTGCTATCTCCTTGGTTTTTGCTTTTGTTAGGTTGGCTACTTACCCCCGTTATTTCTGCTTGCACATTCCTATGGTTCAACTCAAGCAATGTCTTATCAGCCTTCTACTACGTACTCAAGTTACACAAGTCCCACCGCTCTGGGGCTTGTTAAATAAGGACAGTAAGGGAAGGACCTTGAAGACAAGCAAAACGCAAAATGAGTGGATGCTTTGAGTAATCCTTTCCTTGTCTTGTGGAAAATAGTCACCCCTCTACCCTCCAACCCCACGCCAAAATTTAAGCTTGGAAATAAAGATTTAACAGAAGGAAAAGCACTTAAATAGCCAACTGTTTTGATGTTTCACTTCTCCAGAAATGAGCTGTTGTTTTTGATACACTTATTATATCACATCTGTCTTCTAAATCACAGAGCAATATTAACATCTAGCTTTTGCCATAAATTATGAACATCTAAGTAATTTTCCTGAATTTTACAAGCGAAAATGTCACCATCTCTCAATATCTGTCTGTGGCATGTATACTGATGTATGTATTTTACTTTTTTTTTTGCTTCCAGAAAAAGAAAAAAAGAAAGAGCAAGCACTCAAAACCGTCAGAACAAAGATGAGCTGCTATTAACATTACTTTCAGACTAAGCAGAAGTTTGTGATATTAGATGCCATTCCCCTTACCCCATCCCCCACTCATACCATGTAGAGGTGATATTCATCTTGCAACAAAAAAAGAAAAAAAAAGGGGAGAGGGAAGAAAACACCACATCTTTGAGACAAATTTTACAGCACTCTGAATGATATGTGCGCTTTTTATGTTTATGAAACCACCATCTAGCGAAAAATAGCAGCCTAATATTTTGACACGAAGGTCATTTGAAAGTTTTACTGCCTGCAAGCCTGATCCATTTTGTTGACAAAAGGCTCTCTCAGGGCTCTTTAAGGTGCCCCAGCCTGCTCGACTTTCTCTCTGTCTAGCATTTCTATTTCCCCTCCTCACCCCCTCCCACCAGACTAATTACCAGCTCATTAAGGCTGTCCTAATGAATTATGTTACAGCATTAAGAAAGGGCCTGGAATAAATGCTCATTTAGGTACGGGAGGAGGGACAGAGATTACTACTTTTGTCAACCTTGCCAGTTGAAGCTAACTTGATCTGACCACACTCAACGCCCAGACCTCCTGCCCCCCAGCCCCCAAATCATAAATATTTCAGCCGAAATGAATTTTAGATTGATATAAACATGCTCTTGGGAGGGATTGGCTTCCTAATGCCACAGAAAGAGAAATGCTCGGGAAGGTTATACTATGTGCACGCCTGAGCTTGTGCTCCATGAGCTGTGCTGCCTGCACGGGGCTGAGGAGTATCGGGGGGTGTGGGCTGTTCTCCCCTGGTTCAGTGTGGTCACGCAGCAAGACAAATGGACTCAGAGCTCACCAGCAATAATTAATTAATTAATCAATTAAAAGCGTTTCTGTCATATTTTGGAAGACCTATGAAGATAGGCAGAGCGGCCTCTGTTTAACGTTGCTCCACACTGCATAGCAAAATTGTTCCAGCTTCTCATACAGAAAAGCAGCACTGGCTCCACTAAGAATTCCATAACCCGGGAGCTGCAGAGGGGAGTGAGGGCTGGACTCTTAACATGCTGCGTTCTCAGCCAGAGATTTACCAGCCAGCATCCACGCTCGGCTTTGGCGCTTGAAGTGTTAATGCGTTGACTCATTTTTTGAAAGGCAAATTTGGATTCTATTAAGATCTTGCTATTCTTCTGCTAAAGAGGTATATATTGGTACCTGGGCCTTGGCTTTGGCTCTCCAGAGGGATTTTACCATCTGCAACACCCCTCATGCCTCTTTACTTTTCTCCCCATAAGGTCTTTTGTTGTAAGTAGGTGTAACTCACTGCAGAAGAAATGCAAGGACAACGGTGCCAGAAGTCTTTCCCTGACACAGGGATGATCAAAAAAATGAGATGCCTCAAATAGGCCTGAGTTTCCTCAAAATATACTACCAAAATTAATTTCTACTACATGCATGTGAGGTTTCCAATTATGGTCAAGGAAACAATTTGCACACACTTTAAAATTGGGTCTGTAACTGATAAATGTATGCTAAATGTACAAACTAACATAACACAGCTGAACATGAGACAGATAAGAATTTATTCTATTCTCCTGGAATCATCTATTTTTTGAGAGCTCTAATTACTTTCAGATTTTGTCGAAGAACATTAAAAGCAGAGCAGTTAATACAATGGCCTCTGTATTCCTGTGCTTATGTATTACTTCTGTTTCCCAAATGCTTCTTCAGAAGAAGTCACAGACAACAGAAAATGCTCATTTTTAGGGAAATCTTTCAGCTGTGCCATATTGTATTTTTAATGGCTTCATTAGCACCAAGCAAGAGTAAATATACATGCAAGCCTATGAGCTGACATTTCCATGCAGACCTCAAAACCTTTTTAGCAGCAAAGGTAATAATTTAAGCTGTCTCTTGAAATAAGAGGCCACACCAATCCAGAGCTTTTGTACTTTAAAACCTGTCAATAACTGGCTACCTTTTAGCAAGAATTAAACTGCCTTTAGGCAGCTTGCACACCTAAAAGCAGCTACGTTCCGGCTGGAACTGGACTGCAACCCTTTTTTTAAATTTATTTTTTTTTAAACACACACATCCTCCAGGATTTAGGAGATACTACAAGCTAACCTTTATTTTATGCCCATTCATCATCTTCTAGTCATAAAAATTAATACTAATTGCATGAAAACTTGTGCATACAGCTCCCTACATTACATAGACACAAGTATATATGTTGTATAAACAAACAGAAAATATTAGAGAGAGGCATTTTCCACACTAAGAGACAACCTAACAGCCAAGCAGTAGATTATTCTTATCACTGTTTTGCAGTAAAGCAGGAGAGAGAAAGCGAGCGCACATAAGGCAATTTCTGCCAGAGCAGCAGACGACAGAGCTGTTGCAGGACAAACGAAAAATAAAGCAAATTTTCCTTTCCTCAGCACATCCCTCCCTCATCCCAAGTTTCTTGACTTTTTTGTTGTTGTTGTTCTTTTCAATTTTGCCCTTTTTGGTCTTTTTTTCCTTCCTTCTCCTTTAAAAAGACAAAGAAGTAGCTGAAAGGGAAAGGGAGAAGTGGTGGGGGAAAAAGTCCTCTCTCTCCCCTTTAGGGGGTAGGTAGAAGGATGCCAGCAGTGGAGTGACAGAAGCCATCCGGCCCCTGACAGCAAGGCGGGCGGGTGAATTGGGCGGTCGTCGTATCAGCTGGGGCCATCGGCACGTCCCGCTGCCTATCAGCGCTGTGCCTGGCAGCTGGGGAGATACATTTAGATAAAGCAGCCAGCAATCGTTGATAACAAGTCCCTCAAATGTCAGGCAGCACAAAGGGCAGCATTGATTGCTGCTGTACAGCCCGCCTTTCCTTTTCTTTGGTGCTCTATTTTTCCCCCTCTTTTTAATATAGCAAAGACTCTGGCTGGGATAATCTGCCTGCAGAAAAGGCCATTGTGCTGCTACATGCATTGTGTTATTCACTAAATAGAATTTATCAATATTTCTCTGATTCCCTTTCCTTTCTCCTCCTCTTCCCCTCCATCCCCCAGCTGCTCCCCAGCCTCCTCTTCATGGAGGTGGGCCCGATCCGGCAAACGGCAGACAGCGAGTCCTAGATCAAATATATGGGCTCTTTCTTTGAAATCTGTGGTATAGGTTTCCTCCCTCTCTCCCCTACAGCTTTGGATGGGTGCCCAAAGCTAACACTCATCTCAGCTTTCATTTATTTATGACACGGAACAGACATAGCTAACATTTTGGGGCCATTTCATCCCCAAAGTTGAGCCGATCTGAAAATGGAAGCTATTTTGAATCTCAACCGTTCAAGGTGTTCTCTCATTTGAGCAACCCAGTCAAGCCCTGGCAAACTAGAAAGCTCAAAGCCAACTCCTTGAGACACATAATCAGATTTGGCAGAGGCTGCTGCCGTGGCCAGGGACACCCCACCTTCTGCCCTGAGACAGAGCCAGGACTTCACAACAAGAAGCGGCTCCAGCACCAGATGTACAATGTAAAAGGATAAACTGAAAGTGCGTTTGACATTAAGGAGCTCCTGTGCTCAAATTGCTGTTGCCTCTAGTGGTTTTCTTCGATTTTTCATCCTCAGCTTCTCTTGCCAGAAAATGCAAACAACATATTGCCCGGTCCCACATCCCAGCAGTGGGCTGCAGCAGCCGTCCAGTTGCTGTTTACAAAGCAGCAGAAATCACCAGCAGGCCCCCAGAAAGTCAAGCAGTGACACACTTCCAGCCCATTGTCCAGGACTGTCCCTCACCACGGGTCCCTTCTTCTCCATGCCTGACAGGAGAAAAAGGATCCAGTCTGCAGCATGAGAAGGGGCCCCAGCACTTGGGCATGCTGGCTGCATTCACATCAATGTGCTCCCCCTCTCACTGTCTTTTAAACTGATGTGAATTTAAAGCCAAATCTTTGCTTCAATAATGAACAGACTGTTCCCAGCTATAAAAAAAAAATTACAATCCCTGACACTTTATAATCATCATTTTAATTATTATAATTTTAGAACTCATACTTCACCAATAACAGGGCTCAAACAAAAAGTGTGGTGTCCCCAGAGAGAGAAATGACAATGGGTTTTGTCTCATATGCTTGCTATAATTACGACTATTTGATCTGATGTAGTTTTACGCTTTTATATTTCCCGCATTGGTGTTTTGAATGAAAACCTCTCTGAGGGTCCTTCTGAGGCCTGGAGGATTATATCTCGCTCCCTGCGCAGAAGCGTTTCCAATACTCTGCTCTTTCGCACAGGGATGAGGAGTTTGAAAACACCCACCTCAAGCGGCCACAGAGGTGGCCATGGGCAGGAACAGCATCCCTGGGCAGCAGCTGCTCTGCAGGGAGAGCAGGATGCTCCTAGGGAAGGTGCTCAGCACCAACGGCTTTATCAGCTCCCGAAAGGTGAGTGTGCAGGACGAGCCCTCAAGGGACGGACAACATGGGCAGGGTGGTGACACGGTGGACCTGTCTCTTCCTTGCAGCAGGGAATGACATCTTGTTCCGTATTGACCAGGGTAAGGCAACGTGATGTCTGTCCTCTGTCACACCAAAGGTCTGCCTCGCTGGTCTCTGGCAGCAGCGGCAGCTTCCTGGGGCTGAGAGGAGGCATCACCGTGCGGTTGGAAGCACAGGGGCAGGCACAGAGTTGCACTTCTGTGCTACATCCTCCCGCTGCCTGTCTGGAGATTGCTGCTCAGCAGTTCCTGATGGATTTTTCTACCCTGAATTTGTCCTACTCTTTCTGAAGCCAGTTTTGCACTTAAGTAAAGTGAAGTGTTCCCCTCTTTAAAAATAAATACTAGTATTTAAAAAAAAAAAAAGAAAAAGGATTTTCCCCATGGAAATGGGGGTTGGCAGTTCCTGTAGCACAGTGATCTTTCATACTTTTTCCTTCAAGTCTGGAAGTGAAGGGGACAGGAGAGAGAGTTTGTCTTTTCAGACGCAGCTTCTTTGATCAGCGTCATTCACTCTGGAGAATGGAATATTGAATTCCTTTTGCAGTCAGGCTGTGCTTAAGCGCTTTTGAGTCTGGCTGTAGTTTGTGGACTTTGTGAAACGTGAGTATCCCTCCCACCTCCCCTCTGCATTTCTTCCCTGACATAGGGATTTTCAAAGGGCATCATACTGCCTGACCTGAGAAACGGGATGCTCTAAAATGTCCCCAGCCATTGATCACATACATGTGGGGGCACAGGGAAACTGGGCAGAAGTACTGCAATTCTTAAATTGTAGGGCTATGTTCTCAGCCCAAGCTCATGCGTAGAAGGAGAGGGAAGTCATTGGCATGTATGGCCCAGGTATAAATTCAGGAGCAAATTCTGTAGCTAAAGTGAAAGGACCTGAAGCAAAAAAGAAAAAAAAAAAAAAAAAAATATAATAAACCTTTTNAAATCTATTAAACTCTTTTTGGCAAGGGCCAGTGTTTCAGTATTTTCAGTTATCCTGAATGTCTGTTAATGCTGACATAACTAAGTCTGACGGTTTTTCCATTGCAAACTACAAATTTCAGGAGTGTGTAAAACTCTGCCATGCAAATACATGGCCTGCAGTGAAACTTGGCAGATAAAGCTTCAGCTGGAGAAAGGTTTTATAATAATCTTTGTTTAAAACAAAGTTAATTAAATTTGGGGTTAAGCAGAGTTTCAACCATTTTTAAGTTACAGAATAATGCCAGGACTTAATTACACCTTTTTATCCAAAGATCTTTAAGTACCGAGGCATTGCCTAAGCTGCAGAGTGCAGCTGGGGGGTTCGTTCTCCCTTACGCTCGCCCCAGAGCGGAGATAGGGAGGAGCTGCCCTGGGTCTCCCTTGAACAGGCTGCCCGCAGCTCTTCACGCTGTGCAATATCCAGCTGTTTCAGCAGCCATCGAACAGAACCCAGGGAGCGCAGGTTCGGCACCATGCGGGTCATGATATGTAGCCCCTCTCCTGCCACCCCAGCCCAACCCAGAGCACCCCCTCCATCAAGAAGAGTTGCTACATATTCGCTGTCTGCCGAACCCCTGCTCTGTGCAGCTCTATTTTGCCCAGATGGAACAGAGCGTGTGATAAATCAAGGCCAGGGAGTTTAAATGCCTCAGTTAAATTGCACAGTAAATTAAAGACAAAAAAAAAAAAAAAAAAATTCAGGAATATAGTGCTGTTCTGAGTCCCCGTTAACTTCTGTACTAGGGAGGGAGATATCGCTCCAGAGGCTCTCATTTTAAAACGTATCTGTTCCCCAAGCTGAAAATCTAATCAATTCATCCATACTGTGGACTAATTACTTTTGCTATTTTGTATTGCAGTGAGGACAGGGAGGGAACAAAATATATTTGGTCTGCTCAAGAGTGGCTACTCTACTACATACAACATAGAAAAATGACTGTATTTTATCAAGGCACGAAGTTGCTTTAAGAAACAGAAATAAGAAAAAAAATCATTTAGTGCCAAGAGTGAAAAAAATACTGCCATGACAAGATACTTTTTAACAGTACTTTGCACAGAATTTTATAAGGGCAGATCCATCTTCTCCCCATTTTATAGCTGAGAAAACTTGAAAACTTGAAGTTGTTTTGGCTTGTCCTAATTCAGGGATTTACCAAACGCAAATTCCAGTTCAAGCTGACCACAGCCCCATCTCCTTGTGTACACCCAGCCCTTGTTGGTTATCTGACAGTAGGACAAATGGTCTGTTGGACCTTTTGCTCTGTATGCAAGAAAACCACCAGGATACAGCAGAGTTTCGAATATCTGTGTTTGCTTATCAAACAAAGAGAAGATAAACACAACACAGAAATACTGCTTCTCAGGCAAGATACCAGTGGCCTCCCCGATAACACAGGATTGCTCTGAAACCTCGCTAGGGCTTCAAGCCTTTTACAGGCACGCCACCCAACAAAAGCCCTGCAAGCATCACTCAGCAAATACTGGATTATCGTGATTTTGTGTGACTCCTTGTTCGTGTGCTTTACCCATGATTCAGCTTCCCCCACTGACAAAGGCTGAAACAGGCCATTGTGCCCAAGTTTCTTTCGTGACACAAGCCTGAGCAAATTTAGGTAGGGCAGCCCTTTGAGAGCGATCGTTTTGTCCTTTCAGGAAAGATGCCTGCTGACATTCGATAGGCACAAACAACGGTGCCTCCACCAGGACCTGGCCTGTGAGGAGCTCAAACTACTTCAGACAGAGCTGTACAAATACTTTAGCTAGCCCTATGTAATTACATTAGGGTAAATTCTTAGAAAAATCTTTTTATGTATGTGGATTAAACCAGGGCAGGGCTTATTCCTTCATGTGTGTGGGGGTGATATGGGACTGATGATTCTGGCTTGCACTGGTGGCGTACTGGTTCCTGACTGGGACCTCCGGGCTAACTGTAACACAAGTAACAAAAGTAACTTCTGTCCCAACCTCAGAAGCCTGTGGTTGGGCACCCAAAGGTGCTGGTGTGATTTGGGAACTCGGGCTCATTCCTCTCTGACACCTTTTTGCAGGTATCTCAAAATTCCCATTGTATTTACTAATTAGTTGAGTTTTAACCTGTGCCCTTTTTAACTATTTCCAGACATTGCCAGGCAGCATGGAAGAAGGCCTGCTGAAGAGCATGGTCCTGACAACATGGTATGAGCAGGGCTCTGGCAGCAGGATGGGAATCTGTGGAAAGGCCTCGTTGATAGTATGCAGCAACAGCTAGAGTAGTTCATGACATTTTCTTGAGTCCCCGTGGAATCCTGCTGCCAAATCCTGCCAAACAGCACCAGCGAGGGGGACGGCACAGCCCTGAAATACTGGCACAGCCAGCGCCAGCAACAGAGCTCCAGAGGTGGTGGCAAGTTACTTTCCCCAGATCCATTTGCCACCCACTACCACTGTAGGGTGCTCCCATCCGAGACCCACAACGTAAGGAAGTGCCCGATCACCTCTGCCTCCCATTGCTCTTGCTCCAGTAAAGCCATTCTGGGCACTTCTTCCCCTCAAGGGTGAATTTCACTGTTTTGCCTTGTGCCATCCAGGGATGGGCAAAAGTATCCCAGGGGACACAGTGGTGTGTGGAGCTGCGTACAGTTGGTTGAAGCTCTGCAAAACCAGATCCGTCTTAAGACGGATCCCGTCACAGATCACCTTACACAAAACAAGCTCTGAACTCATCCAGCACAGCTTCTGCAGCTCAAAGACAGGAGCTGCAGAAGTTCCTTCTATTTGTGGATATTTGAAAGATATCCATAAGCTGTGAGGCCATTTGCAGACTCAAAATGTACTCATGCATTCAAAATACTGGTAGAAAAGGTAGTCAGAAACATCTCATTTTGTCTTTGAGTACATATCATATGGGACTGTAGAGAATGACCATAAGAAAGGAGGTAGCGAAGCAGTCAAGAGTACAGTTCTGAAAAGCTGTATAAAAGTATTATTTATGGTCTAAAATTATGTTGGGTCTCAGGAATAAAAAAAATATAGGAAATCCATACCTCTACAGGTTATTAAAGGGGGCCATTAGGCAAGCAGAAACAGGGAATTATTGAACACTTTACTAGTCAGTGGAAGTAGAGTGTGGGAAACGTGAAAGGAAGCAAGGAGAACAAGGAAGGAGGAGGAATTAGCAAAGGGAGGAAGCAAGACAGCAAGCTAGCTCACTGAGGAGACCCACAGTCAAAAGGAGCCTGCGATCAGACTATGTTTTCTTTCAGATCCACATGCTTATACAGGATTTTTACTTGGGTGGAGGGAATGCATGAATTTTTGACCCATTTTCTAGTCCTTTATACTGCTCTGGTGCATAAGGTTTCTACCATCACAGTGTCTTTGCAATGAGAGCCGGCTTGGGTTTTCCCTCACACGTCTGCTGGCTCCCTCACCACCATTTGAGTAGCTGTCACCCTCTTCGTCACTGAAAAGGAACGAATGCCTTTCCAACCGAGCAGGGATCTGACGTTCTATTTCTGTCTCTCTCCTCTGCAACACAAGTGCTAGGTATCGGAAACGAGGCACTAAGATCAATTGTATCAAGTAAAAAAATAATAAAAAAAAACCCACACAGAAAATAAACATACAGAAACCCAAAAATACAGGCAGGTTTAACAAGACACTCACACAAACGCAAAGAATGATTCATTTTGACTGACTTATTATAAGTCGGTAAAAATGCTAATGCTTGCAGAGAGACAATGCTTTCATAAATATATATTATATATAAGAGAAATGAATTTTTCATCTCTAATCAGAGTTGATTTAGAAAGCAGTCAGCATGCTTCTGTGTCCTACAGCCTCCTCCTGAATCTGATACCAAATCTGAGTCTCAAATGCAGAGAGGCAGAATGCCAATGATCCAGGTAAAAATGCAAAAAGCAGCAGCAACTCTTGCCTGTGGCATTGTAAAAGTCGAACCGCTGTAGCAGATCCTACCACCTAATGAGCAGGAGGAAGGGGAGCTCTCACCTCCGAGATACGGGCTTCCTTAAAAGATTTGGCATCAAGGCTGCTGCAGCTCGCAGGCAAGAATTCGCCCCTCAAGAATTCGCCCCTCGACCCCCCTCAAGCAACTGGATGAAGCCAAGCTTTGAATGTCAGGCCCTGTCATTGTAGGCACAGCACAAATGCCCTGCAGTAATGCCACCACCAAGGCAGCGCTCAGTTGTCAGAGCACCAGCAGCACAATTCGTGAGAAAACCAGCAAATACGACAGCTCTTGAATATGAATCTGGAGACAAAGCAGAAACTGCAATCGATTGAGAACACGCAAGTCAGGACTGAGAAAAATAACAGTTTGCAGAGGGCTTTTTAGCGCCGTTGCAGTAATTCCTTGTTGTATGCCATGAAAACAAAGGGCTCTGCCCAGGCTGCAGCAGGCCTGGCAAAGCTGGGCTTTCAAACAGCAGCTCTACAAGCAGCAACGTGGCCAGCACTGGTCTCTGATCAGTCCTGCCCGGACACCCTCCTAAATACAGACTTCTTGGACATTTTAGGACAGGATTCCTCTCAGCTAACTCTGGCTATATAAAGGGAAATCACGTAAGAATAAACAAGTCATCTAAAGCTTTCTCTGTAACAAAAAAAGAGCAAATCGCCTTTGGATGACAAATCACCCTGCCGATTTCAGAAGTCCTTCTAAAAAGGGCTGAGTTGCCCCCAGGAGGTACCCCTCTTTTAGCAATGGAGCATGCCTAGAGAGCTGGCTTAGGAGGCCTGATAACTATACTTTAGATGGCAAAAGTCATTTCAGAGGAATCCATGCCCAATCATTGAGCCTGTGGTCTGACTGGACCTTTTCCTTGAAATTCAACTCAAGTATTGGTTTCCCTTATGCAAACATCCAATAGAATGTAAGGAAAAAACTATCATCTTACTATAAAATTAAATAGAGATTCACCTTTCTGCTTTTTAGTGCTCTTTCGCACTGTTAAAACAGGAGACTGGGCTCTTATGTTCTATGCAGTTTTTAGTGCTCTGTGTGGAGCAAACCAGCTCCGCACATCAGACATCTAACATATGTTGTTTACATAACACTTTCAGCTGTGTTGCTACTCTCTCTGAACTCAATAGTTCCCAAAAATTTGGGATCTTGAAAATTGTTCTATCAGGAGGAAGCATTTGGCAGTGGAGCCTGGTTTCTGTTATAGAAACCCTGCTCTCCAACAAGGAACATCAAGTCCTCTTTGCCGGGTGTCACACGACAGGAGATCACTTCTTCATTTGCATCTTCCTACCAGCACACAACCTAAAAACACTCTCTCTCCCAGCCTTTTTGGGGTTACACAAAGTAGCTGTGCCCAAAAGTTTCCTCTGTGCCTTTCTGCTCTGTTGTTTCCGAGACTCAGTGGTTCTTTTGTGACGTGGATACCTGAAGGGTCCAGGATGCTCCTCTGACCTGGGCACTAATGTGCATATAGACCGCCACTTGAAGAGCATCACAATGCCCCAAAGGGTTTAATCATTTCTGCTGTTTGAACAGGAGGACAGCAGCTGTCCCTAAACTGAACACAGAGCTATCTGTGTGTCATGCTATAATCTGAGGCTGTGGTGACAGGAACTTTCTTTAGTGCGTGCACGCGTGTTGTCATGGATTGGGCCAAGAAAAATTGAGACCTCTGGATCACTGCAATGAATAAAACCATAGCTAAAAAATATTAGCAGGACCTTTCCAATTTCCTCTCTATTAATTCTAATGCCAAAAAACACGACAAATGCGTAATCCCAAGAGAGATGTCAGAGTGATGTAGAATAATTTGAGCCTTATTTAAATCATATACTTTTGGACTCCTGTTACCTTCTGTATCTAGAATACATAATGAGAAAACCATTACACCGTTATCTCCAGCTTCTTGTCACTGTTACAGCGTACTCACAGGGTTACTCATGTCATTGTTATGAAGTTATTAAAACCACGTGGTACACAGAGGCAGTCTGCTTCTATTTCTGGTACCAGCTCAACGTTGTGGGGAAAGCGCCGTCTTTTCCTAAGTGGAGTCAGGCTCCCACAGAAGCTATGCTGTTATCTTGGATTCACCCTCTCCCAGCAGCAAGTCCCCAGCAGCCACTTGTGAAGGCCTTAAAAGAGCATTTTCTGTCTTTGTAAGAGCCTGCCACTGTAAAACAGGCCTTTGTTCTCCTGGCTGGAGCTCTGAAAGCAAAACAAAGGCTGGTGTCCTGGATGGAGCAAGTCCAGAGAGGTGGAGAGAGCTCTGCTGCCCCTGCTTGAACTGCTCACATCCAGCATGCACTCCTCTGAAAAGTACATCTAGAAGAGGCTTTCACCCTGGCCAAAACAAGATTGTTTCTTACCTGCAAAACCGTATTGAACTGCTAAAGAGATATTGTAAATAAGAGGAGAAAGGGAAATAAAGGGTGAAGAAGCAAGAGCCTCTCTACATTTCAAAACAAAACAGGAATCTTATTAACATTGAAATGAATAGACTATCTGGATTATGAAATCCTTATGAACTGTTGTACTCTGGACAGAAATGACTCCTGACCCTCATTATCTAAAGCTGCCCTGCTTGTGACAGGGTGTTTGTGGAGCCGCAGAAGTAGATGCTCTCCACACCAACAACTCTTCTCTGGCTGCCTGCTGTCAGGAGAGATGAGACTTGGTGACCCAGGTGATTTTTGCTGCTTTTATTTTCCTTAATAAATAACATTAATATATTGACAACAACAACATAAAGAAAAAATGGACCTGGAGCAAGCCACTGGCACAGCAGTTACCTGCACAGGTCAGCACCCTGCAGCGAGCAGTAATCTGCCTATTTTGTACCTAAGGATATAAGAAATACTCATCCCAGCCTGAATAGCCACCACATGCCTGCAGAACTCCCGCTGCCAAGAGAAGGGTTGTCACCTGAGTGGGGGCAGCCCTGCCAGCAGCAGCACAACTGAGGTCTCTGCTTAATGCCCGCATCCCAGCTCCTCTCCTCACCACAGCGCAGGAGGACCCAGCCCTGCACCCCAGCCTCTCTCCAGCCTGGCGGCTGCACCAGTGGGGAGCAGGAAGACATGGCTCCTCCCGATTTACCAGGAAAACTGCACCAAGCAAGAGAGGCAGTGGGTGCCAGTGACTTCAGGAAAAGGAAGACGGTCGTGGGAGAGGTGGGGTGTGGGAAATGAGCTACAACTGTGGCTTCCCAAATCTCTTGAAACTCTGGAGTACTTCCTGCTCTCTGATATTTCACTGTCTCCTCCCTCCAGGAGTCCCATTATCCATCTCCAAACCTTCATCACTCTAGAAACCATCTGTTCAAATGGAAATTATTTCCAGCAATGGGCTGCTTTGTGCAGGACATGGGCACAGAGATACTTCAGTGGACTTCAAATCCTTGGACAGAGATTTCGAAGTCTTGAGCTGGAGATAGCTTCATAGCACAAGCTGTCGACCCACAGAGACAGCTTCAGAGTCATTCTCTATTAACGTAATGACATGCGACTGTCTTACTGATACCATCCCCACACCTCCTTCTAATCCCCTGACCAGGCCTGTTGAATGGACACGGCCGTACTTCTGTGGTATTGCCAGCTTTTAGGGTTATATCATTAACCTAGTGCGCTCATCACAGCTGCAGCTGAGGACTCACATAAGCATATTTAATGTTTAGTAAGTTTTTAAGCTCTCAGGGAGAAGAACCGAAAACATGAAATGAATACACATCAAACCATGAAGCACAGAGCTAAAAAAAAAAAAAAANAAAAAAAAAAAAAAAAAAAAAAAAAAGTCAGTCATGACTTCTCAGCTCCGCATGTATGCTGAGGGCACAGCTGAGGTTGGCAACCCAAGAGGCTTTGGTTGCTGTGATGTGAGATATATGCCCAAAATTTCAGAAAAATTTGTGTTTGCCAGTGACTGCAGGGGAACTGTAATTAGTCACAGGCAATGACAACAAAACTTCTCCTGAGAGGGCAACATCAAAACCCACAGGCCTGAATAAAGTTCAAAAAAAAAAAAAAAAAAAAAAAAGGCAGGCATGGTGAGAGAGAGCGTGCTTGCTCATCCAAACACAAGCCTCAGTCAAGCTGAACCTTGTTTTTGAAGATGAGTTTCAGGTGTCTCTGCTAATGCTCCTGCCCAGCATGAAGGCAGCCTCTGTCTATGTCTTTCTAAGCAAGCTCTGCTGAGCAACTTGTCCATGAGGACTTAGCTGCTAGTTAAAAAAAAAATCTCTCAGCTTGTGTGTTGTACCACTTTCAACTTACACAGGCCAGCTCAAACAGTACAAATGAGCCATTTGCATAATCACTCTACAGAGCAGAAGGAAATGAGCATCACTGCAAAGCCACCAACTCCAATTCCTCCCCTAACCCTCCAGCAGGACCAGAGAGAGAGGCCACCACAGAAGAGCTCAGTTTATTAACAATGGTGATAGTAAGAGCCCCAGGAGTCTCAGTCTCATACGTACGTGAGTGAGCACAGCACTGACATGGATGCAGCCACCTGAGTGTAATTTCAGTGCATCCTCAATCTCTTGAGATGTATTGACTTAATGTAAAGATATATTACTTCAACTTTGCAATAAAGGCACACCTTCAGCATTTATCCTCTGCTGCTTTTCCACAACATTTACTGATTTCACACAGTGTAAATTCGGAGACTGGAGCATAATCTTAACTCAAAGTAATTCATGGAGACATGCCTATTGAATGACAGAGGACAGAGTTTTTGTTCAAAATCCAAAATTTCAAAATTTCCAGTCATTTTGTGGACAATTTGTAATCAAAAACTTCAATTTTACGATAACTGATTTTAATTAAAAACAGGTTTTTCTCCCTAAACTTATCTACAACGGCTTATTGTCAGAGTGCCAGCAATCTCATATCTGGATTCCCAACATCATATGCTGTACCTTTGAAGCAGAATAATATTGTATATCTTAGATCACCACCTGAATGGTCTTTTAGAGAAAAAAAAAAGTACAAAATGGAAAGTTCCACAGTGACAGAGTATTTATTTTAAGAACTCACTATCCAATAGAAGACTACCCTCCACATTCACTTTCCTATAAGAGGCAATAGCCAGAGGATTTTATCCAACTTGAATCTAAAGAAATCAGCTCTGCCTGGTCCTCATGGGGTGCTTTCATGCAAGTCCTGATATTGCAAAGTCATCCAGTAGGTGATTACTGCAATCAAGAATTTGAGGACTATAAATGGTGCGACTTTCACAGCCTACCAAAAACCTGAACTTTCTGTTCTGAAAGAAAGGAACAGAACTGAGAGGCAGTAACTGTCAGGCATACCCAGCCATTAGAGAGCAAACTTAGGGAATATAAAATAATACAGACAACATATTGGAGTTTCAATAAGGACAAAACAGAGCAATAAAGGATAAGAAACAAACAACCCAGAATTGGATTACCAAGTACAGTCTTACTAGATTCGTGCTCTCTATCCTACTTTATATTGCATTTCACCAGAGGACAGAATTTAGTATGAGCTGGAGGAGGAGGGCTACATGTGTAGGTGTGTGTGTTGAGGGGTGGGAGATGTTAATGAGGAGAGGACAAGTGAGAGTTAATTACAAACATTTCTCTTATGAATATTTCTTATTTTAGTCTCAGAATATCATTCACTGTAATAGTTTTCTTTAAAAAGTGTAGAGAAATGTTTTTCCATTCAGCTGTTTCCCAGGGAGCAGGAAATAAGCATAGTCTGTGATAACAGAATATAATTATCTACGATCTTCAGAGGATTACAACATTGCTTTGAAGCTGCTGAGACAGATTTGGGCATACCCATTGGGACCTCTTTTGGTTAGAAAGGTGGGACAAAAAGTCTCCTTATTCCAAAGGCTGCCCACACACAAAAATCTGCATTTTTGAGTGAAGGAGAAACCATTCTTCTCTCCTTTTACAGGTAGGGAGAGCCTTTGTTCATTGCTCTCTCTTCCTACCTTTTACCAGCAACCAGCTCAACTGGGCCAGAATAGTAAAACAAGATCTCACTGCACTCTTTTGCAGCATGGCACTATCAAAACAAGGGACACGATGCCAAGGCTGAGAAGTCTCACCTCAGTCTACTGCTGGGAGAAGTTGTAAAGTCACAGCCCAGTTCAGTGATGACAAGCAATGCATGTCATTTAAATAAAGTGCTTAAAGGACTAGCCTAAGGTCCCACTATTTCAGCCAGATATATCCAAGGAGAGTCTCACCATCACATGCCACTTCTGCCCCAACTCCAAAAATCTGAGTGCAGCATGAGGCCCTGCTAGCCAATCATCAGCTACTCTATTACTGGGGAATTAAAATGATTAATCGAATTAGTCTGTTATGCAGACTGAGCACACACTGTCTCTATTTGTACATGAAGTGAGAAAGTAGGAAACTTGTCTACCAAGGGAGAGACTTTCTGACCCTGCACCATCTACTCCTCTACCAAGAACAAGCAGACAGCAAAAGAAGCCTAAACTCTGAAGTGCTTTTTCTTTTCTTTTTTTTTTTTAAAAAAAAAAAACTACTTTACATCTACTGCTCACCTCCACAAGTCCTATAAATTTTGAGCTACAGCCCTCTCCCCTCAAAGGCACAGAGGTGCAATCACATATTATGTCCAGGTTGGATCATATTATTTTAGGGATTTTTCTAAGAAATATGTTCATTGAGCTAAACAACTAGTGCAACTAGTTTTCCCTTGTGTGTTCTGATAATGATTTTTACCTAGCAGCAGCTGGGAACCAATAGATCTGGTGTCTTTCTGGAGAAGCTTCTGTTCCTAGGAAGGTCAATCATCAAACAGGATTCATTTTTCACCTGACACAAGGGAGATGTTGAGGTCTTACAGATCTGTATGGTGTTAAAGTTTTGCAAATAGCAGAGAACTAGCTTTCAGTAATTACCTCGCCTTTCAGAAGGAACTGCAAAAGACATCTTTGAGTAGACTGTATTTATTACAGTGGTAAAAAGAAAACAGACTAAAAAACAATGAGGCAATTAGTAGAAGTTCCCTTTGTTACCTGAGATATAACAGCAGTTTAGATAGGTGACTACCATTTCTGTCGTTTGGGATATCATAATTATGAGTGGAAGACCTTTTTCAATTAAATATTTTGGTTTTGCTGAGAACCAGCAATTCCCTGTAAATTAAAACATCTGTAGCAATGCAGCAATTTCAGACACCTACCTATGGAAGAGCAGGAACTTGCCATATTCAGTGCCAAATTTCCAGCGCAGGACCCCTGCAGTCCATTTGGCCAAATGCTTCTGAAGATGCATTCTGAGGATGCTGGATGTCTTCCAGGCTCCCTGAGGCAGAGCCCTGAGATCCTAAGCCAGTAGTACTTAGTGGGGAGAGGGAAGTCCCAGGAGCTTTGGACTTCTGCCCTGCCCATGATAAAGCTGGCAGCCCACAGACCTTGACTGAACCAAACCCCAGCCTCGGATTTGGATGCTATGCTAAAATTCTGTTTCCAAGTTTTCAGACCTGTTTTTTTTCAGATTTTTCTTTCCACAAATATTTCAAAAAGTCTGCTTCAAATCCAGAACAGATTTTTTCCTTTCCCAAATATCCCAAAGGATGGGAAAGCACAGGTTTCATTTCATCTCTAAACATAATGCAGTCTTCTGCTTTACCAATTTTGCACTTTTTCGTAAGTCATCCTTAAGTAGCTTGATCTAGAGGACTGTTGCCAGAGCAGAATCCTGCATCATATTAGTAGTACTCTTAGGATCTTCATGGTAGTGCTGGACAATAGAAATCTAATGGCAAAGGGATATAATACAAATGCAATATCTCCTTGTTTATGAGTGACTTCTGGCTTACCTGAGTACTGGCATCCTACTCTTCAGAGGTCCGGCATAATGAAGGCAGCCGTTTGGTAGTTTTTCCTGAGGGAATGGTGTAAACAGGAGAAAGGCAGAACAAATTGAATCACAACATTTAGGTCTTGAGCTGCAGAGCATGATTGGAAAGGGAAAGCAAACCTGATGTACTGCTTCCCATCAGGTACTGCTGCCAAAAGAAGGAAGCGGGAAGAGAAACCATGCCAGGACTTTTCTGGCTTGCTTACTGCAAATGAAAGATCAAACAAAGTTACATGGAGAGCCTCAAAAGCCATTCATCCTCTTTACACTTTAGACTTACCCGGCAGGACAAAACTGAGAACAAGAGACATGTCCACACCATGAAACTGCCAAAGCAAAATCCTAAAGCACGAGAAACACAGCAGTTTCAGGTTTTATTATTAAATGGACCACACTTGCAAAGCTTTCCAAGAATCCAGGACAGATAGTATGTAATCTCAGATCAGAGTTTCTGATGAATCTGAAGGCTAAGATAGGATTTTCGGTCAGACCCATGTAGTATTGACTTGGTGCTTGGTTTGTTTCCCATCCACAACCAGACAAATGTTAGTATATTACCTAGAATATCCTTAAAAAAAACCCCAACTTATGAATACTCCTGAAGTGTGAACTGAATGAGAAGAGGAAACAATCTGGAGCCCCACACCCACCCACCTTCTTCTAGTGAGCCCTGCACCTTGAGGCACTCTTGTGGTACTTACACAACCCTATTCCAGGCCCACAGTCATGCAGGCCCCTGTCTCAGGCTTCAGCTCTGCCATATTCACCACCTGAGATGATGCAACCAGACTAAAATCATTGCATGATTATACACCTATATTGTATCCATGATTAAGAAAAAGCGTATCTAGTCATGTGCACTTTCCAGTTTAATATTAGGCCCACAGACAGCTGAGCTGCCTGAGAGACTTCATCACCCGTAAAAGCAGGAGAGAATAAGTAGAAAACTTTTAAATATAGTCATAGGATAAGTATGTATGTCCTGCCACAATGTAATTAAAGCTTAAGAAGTTCATAAGCCCTTGTTAAGTCATTAGAAAGTGCATTAGCACGACAACGGTGACTCACTTCTTCCCATGTCATCCAAGCATTAAAAACTGTGGGTGGAAGTGAGGATTTATAAAAAAAATATTTTACAAATAACTATTAGGACTATTATTATCCAGAATAACTGTAAAGAGCACAATGGGCTCTTATTATTCAATCAATTGAAGAGTCACAAGATGAAGGAATTAGCAATGCTAAATAACTTCTTTCTCATTAATAGGAGAATCAAACTGTACAAGAAGTAGAGAAGAGACAGTGGAATCTGCTGAAGTGAATTTTATTGAATTCAAAACTTGTAAAAATCTAAGCATAGCAAGTGGAAGAGCATTAGAGTATTTGCAGAGGTCAGCTGAAGCATAGGCATACACATGGAAATTGTGTATTTAAAGAGACATTTTTCATTGAATAAGCATTGCTATTTTACACCTGCACTGACATCACTAGCCAGCTGCAGCTCAACAACCCCCTGGTCAGGCTAGGAAGCAGCCATAACATTGCTCCTGAGTAGGCAGCATGAAAACAGAGATGAACAGAGACCACCTAGTAGTCAGCAAAAGAGCAACCATTAAAGTTAGCTCTTCTGTAAGTCTTTGCTATAAAGGGCTAAAGCTTCTTTTTTTTCCCCATGAACATTATTTTGAAAGAGGAAAATGGAGCCAGTAATCAGTAGATGAATCTCTGGGGACCACACCTACCAACAGACATACTCTTTTCTGGATTCCCGCATATAATTGTTCCTTACTGGAATCTCTTCCTGTAAAAGTTTACGACTAGCATGACGGGGGGAAACTCCTAATGAGATCTATCACAGCATAAACAACTTCTTGCTAACTTTTCTCGTTGATCCTTCAACTCAGAGGTAAGATCAAGTGCTGGCATCCACTTGTGCTGCAGCAGAGCATCAGTGTGTAAAAAGAGGGATACAGCCCCTCAAGGCTTGAGGAAAGGAAAACCCTGCTTTAAGTTTTGTTATGAGTAAAGCTAATGGAAGAAGATCAGATAGTCTTTTGTCCATCCAGTCTTATATGTTATTAAATCTGATGCAATATTCTAGGACAATACATTCAAGGTATTGTGGATACAGACCCATATTTCAATCCTATCACATTTATCCACACACAAAATATCAAAATTAGTCCTCCTGCTAAGATAACTATGTTAGATTATACAAAAGGAAACTGTGCAAGAGACCACATGGTTTTACCTCTCCATTCCTGCCTGTATTGGACCCTATGCAAAATGATCTTTTTCAGAAAGACAGTCAGTAGGCATTTATAGGTATACAGCAGAGAAAGCAAAAAGCATAATAGTTACACAGAATTCCTATTTGGTGCCCAGCAGTGGGTGTATAAAGGGGATTTGACGCACAGATTTACTGCAAGGAAGTAGCAATTCAGAAAGCTTCTTCAAATGTGCTGTATAACATACATAATTGAAGTGAAGTTTTCAGAAGTTTTTGTTTCTGTCCCCAGCTCAGTGCCAGAGTTTTTGGAGACCAGCTTCATAAACCAATCACAATGATTTTAATTAGAAGTGAAAGCAGTTTACAGCATGTAAGCATGTGGTAGGTAGCAAGTACACCTACAAGCTGATTAGTAACTCTTCCTCAGAATTCTGCAAAGGGGAAGTCAAAATCCTACTTCTATAAAAATTAAAAAGCCCAGGAAACAGACATAAAATGAAGCAATTCATTCAGACATAGCGCTTAAGACTTTTGTTGAAAAAAAACCAACCACATTATTTTTCAACTTTGCTCAATCCACATACAAAGCACATTAAAACCATATTATTTCCAGCTAACCACACTTTCTGCCCGAAGTTGCCCCCTCCGTAGGAGTCTGTTGACAGGACCATGTGCCCTTGCTTAGCCACACCTGCTCCCAAACTGGCATTTTTTTGGTTTTATTCCACAGGGTTTGCACAGGAGCAGCTGAGGCAAGGGTAAATCCTCCCCCTTCACAGTCACGGGAAGGACAGCAAGGGACAGTAATGTCCCTAGACAATAAAAGCCATCATGCTGGTTCAGGCTAAATGTTCAGCTCAAGCACTTCCCTAAACTGCTACAGGAAGACCCATCCATACGTCTCTGAATTCTCTGAATATCCTAATAATAAGGACATGTTCTGTCCTTCCTCACACTTGGTGCCAATCCATGGACAAGTTTATCAGTATTTTTCATTGCTACTCTTCACTGACATGTTTCTGCAATCCTAGGTGCTTCCTCTGGGAAAGAAGAAAATCTACGCAGGCAGAGGGGAACACAGTAAGTGAAGTGGGTATCCAGATTCACAGTACACATGGAGGAAAAAAGCCAGGATGAAGTCTGCTGGAATGTCCACTCAACTCTGCCTCAGATGTATTGGGGGATACCAAGGAAATCACATTCAATGCCTCAGTTTCCACTCCTGTGATTCAAGGATATTATTACTGCCCAACACCATGAGGGTATGTGAGGTTTAGTTCAGTATATGTATGATACTCCAGAATTTAAAATGGAAGGCTGTATGCAAGTGCAACCTATTAGAGTATTACCAAAACTGAACTCAAACATCAAGGGAATGTTTTAGTGGAAAAGAAATGAAAATCATTTCTCTTTGTTCTCTAGATTCCAAGATATGAGCAACACTGTCAAATACCTCTAGAAAATAACATTCAGTGAAGAATCAAAGACTCCTTTTTGTGAAGGCTGTTTCATTATAAATTCATTTTATTCTGAGTCAGAAGACTCACAAGTCTTTCCTGGGTTTTGTTTGCATGCTTTTAGAATTGTTTCCCTTGTTGTCATATTCCCTTTTGCCAACACAGTAAGAATAGAAATCCTAATGCACTGCATTACAAACTACCCAGCTTTATTAGGTTGCATAGACATTACCACAGATTTAATCTATTAAAGCCATTAGTATTTGCAAAGTATGGAGCAATTATCATTTTCTAGAGCTAAAGAACAAACAGAAAACAGTGTTAAGGTGTATAAATAAGACAAAGTAGAAATCAGAATACTCCAGGGCTTTCCAAAGTGATTTTGTATTAATCAGGTTTCCTGTATCTCTCCTATCCTCCATTGCTTTGCACTTCCCCTCTCTTTTTCCAATCTCACGTAGTCTTTCTTCCTTCACTTCTCCTGTCCCAGAGAGAAGATTCAATTACAGTGAATATAAAGAGAATTTTTTTCTGAGGCCAAACGACTAACAGGTCTCTCAGGACTGAGGGCACTGTCTTCTCTACCACAAAGATATTGGGTGGGGAGAGGATGTTTGCTTTTTTTTATTTAAGCTGAGTTAAACTTAAGGTTGTTATTTTGCTGTAAAATGCAAGGGGCCACAGGTGCTTGCAGGTTTTACTAACAGCTAGGCAAGGTCAGCACTGTTCTAGACACTGATGATTCAACCTCAGCTAATTCACCTCCCAGTAAAACCAAAATGCCTTGGTGCATCCACTGCCCTTTTATTGTATAACAGCCATGGTAGGAGTTGTCCTGCTTTCTTGTCACTGAAGACAAAGTACATTGTTCTGCCTAGTAATAGCTTTAAGGAGCTCCTATCTAACCAAGCTCTGCAAGCACAGGGTTTGCTTACAGCATGCAAATTGCCCTGCAGAGGGTCTCTGGCACCCCCTCAGTTTAAGCCAGCATAAATATTTAGGTGGATTGGCATTCAGTCTTCCCTGAGGTGCACATCTAATCATGGCAATTCTCTCCCTTTGGCTTTTCAGCCTTTTCAGTATTAACAAAAAAAAAAAAAAAAAAAAAAAAAAAGAAAGTCAGTCTCCACCAAAAAGCAGCATAGATAGGCTTCATATTTTGTGATGGAAAAACCTCAACAGGTTTAGATAAGCACATGGACTCTCCACCATCAATAAGGAGGAAGCTCCTCAGGTAATGGACTCTCTCGGAAATACTGGCCCTACTGAAGTAAATGTCAGGGCTCACATTGACTTCTAAAAGAGTGGCAATTTTACCTTCCCTAAATTGGCAAAAATTACAAAATTGCAGTGAATATCCACAAGAATAGACAGTCCAGAGACTTCAGGTACTTTTGTTTAGTCAAGTTATCAGTACTGCATAAAGAATCTTGGCAACAGCTTGTAAGTACTTTTTCTTTAGGTAAAAAGGCGCACACAATAAGAGGCATATAGTCATTCACTTTACTGTAAAACAAAAGTGGTTTAGTAAGAATTTAAACAGTGCTCAAGTGACTTACTCTATCCGGTCACGGCCATTCACCTCAGATTTTTAGGTGCTGTCTGTGCTGACAAATACATTTTCTTCATCTGTTTTCTTCTTTTTTTCCCCCTTCCAGCAAACTTTTGGGTAAATTTGAAGTGCTACTTGGCTTAGGCCACTGCTAAGAAAACTGGACTTAAAAACTCACTACCATAAAAGACGGTGTTAAAATGAATCTTTAAAAGATGTTGTTCTACAGCTACCTCTCGTTTTTCAATACAAAGGGTTATCTCACCTTACTGCATGAACTTGAAAGGGGT
The DNA here is from genome assembly GCA_013398915.1 of Dromas ardeola. Classification (NCBI taxonomy): domain Eukaryota; kingdom Metazoa; phylum Chordata; class Aves; order Charadriiformes; family Dromadidae; genus Dromas; species Dromas ardeola. The sequence continues at coordinate 317,851 of VYZM01000627.1, forward strand.
GCTCTTTTCAGGAAACCCTAGGAAGAAATACTGTTGTTATATGCAACACTTAGTAACGATAGCCTCAAATGCATCTTGTTTAAAAACAAAGCTGAGAGGCTGCACTGGAAGGCAGGTTTGTTCCAGCTCAGAAGTCTGCTCCCCTTTAGCATAACCCTCAGGAGGGTGAAGGTTACTCTTTCTATGAGCTGATTTGAGGTAGTCCGTAAAAATTTTTTTACTTCAGTTAAAAAGAATGAGGAGGGGGAAAGAATATCTATGTCCTAGAATTTATAGTTCGCTGACAGACATCTCCTCAAGTGAGGAAAACTTTTAACTATCAATGACCTTACTAGCAGCTGTTGGCAGTTACAAGTGAATGACAGCAGCAAAAAAATGAAATAAATTAAAAAAATAATAAATGGGCCTTTATCATAAGGGGAGCTTTTAATTTTAAATGCAGTGCCTTTTGGAATTACAAATGACTTGGCCAGGTTTCAGGATTAATGAATACTCACTTGTCAGGTTCAGTATGTCTATATATTGTGCAGTTTACTGAGATGATACAATCACAGCTTCCCCCCTTGAGTCTGGAATGACCCTTTAAGGACTTAAGAGAAGTTTTAGAGAGAGAATTAAATTCACAGGTGTGCCTATAAAATTAAACTGCTGCTTTTTGATAGACCCATAACTTTTCTGAGACATTGAGTTTCTGAAGAATGATTACAGCCTGACCCAAACAAAGCAGTGGCTGTAAAAGTTGTGAAAGCTACCACAAAACAGAAGAGTGCTCTTATCAAAAATTGCATAATATTACAAGAAGCTTGTTTCTATTTGTACACACAGACAAAAAATATTAATGGAACATTACACTTAAAAAATACGCGTGTGAAAAAACACAAGCTTTCTCCTCCTGGATATCTAAACGCCAAAGCATCTGGTAGACTGTTGTCATAATCTGAATAGTAAGTTTTCATGGGTTAATATAATTTTCTAAAATATCATTTGAAGCAGGGCATCAATACCTACTCAGCTGTTGGGGCCAAGCTGCTTGCCTGCAGGACTGTAGTGATGCACCATGTAGCTGAGGGACTAGTCCTCGGGACAGCAAACCCTGCTGTCCTCCAGCCCTGGTGCTCAACAAGAAATTCCCCGATCTCCTGAAGCTTGAGGTTATCCATGTCCTCAAGCAGCATGAACAGAGGGCTCAGATGCCTGGTCAGCTAGAATGAAGTAGAGAGTTTCCACCAAGCAAGCTGCAGGGATGGTTATTCTGGCTGATGCGCAGCTGGGAGTCCTGATGTCTTCTGCCGGCTCAGATGGGCTCCAAAGTGGGTATTTCTGTCTCCTACGCTGTTAACCCAACTACCAGCTCTGAGTCCTCAGGGGGACAGTGGGGCAGAGAGTGACCCTGATGGCAGCACTAGCTGCCACCTATGCCAGTCTGTTTCCTCCCTCAGGGGATACCAACAACACAAGAGCAACATCTGAACAGGACACATAACCTTTACCAAGCTATTCAAGCTTATAGTCTAATTTGCCAAAGTCAACTGAAACTGGTACCAGTGTACGTTACCCTTGCTCTGGGCTGAAAACCATAGTGGCACAGAAAGAGCTATGCACACAGTCTGCTCCTGACTATAAGCCTACATGTCCAAATATTAAAGGACTCTTAAGTACCAGAAAATCTAAAGCAAGGTTAGATAGCAACACAGCTGTATTCAGAGAAAACTTAAATAGTGTACGGATCAAACACCTTCCTTTCTTATTTCATGGTCACTTATTGCAGAAACCCCTGTCTAAGGATAAAACACTATTTGCAAGCTCACCATTAGTTATTGAGCCCCAGCTGAAGGTCCAAACTGAGACAATAAAGCTGGAAAAACAGACCATAGGGGGAATTCTCACTCCATTCCAGCCAGGTCAGCTTCATTCACCACAGAAAAGCAAACAAAGTGCCCCAGGAAACTGACACAGGATCACCAAGGGGCTTTCCCAGGCTCCTCCATCAACTCAGCTTCAAGCTTGACCACCACCTGCTGAGGAACAGTCACAAACAGACTAAGGATGGAAAGACCACAAGTGGACCCAGCTGTTTCCATCATTAATAACAGAGTTACCTCAGGTGAGGGACCTATTGTCACCTGCTGCCACTGCTACCTATACAGAAGGCAATCTCGGTTTATCTGTTACAGTTGAAGAGGCACAACACACCCAGATGGGGCTGCCCCTCCACGGTGGAGGGTGGGTCAGGCAGCGCTTACATACGGCATCTTTGCCGTATGAAGAAGTCTGTAGAATGGGTTTTGTTGGGTTATGAAAACTGGTGAAAAAAATACTTTTGGCCAAAACCACCAGGCTGTTACAAACCCTATGTGTGTGTGACAGGTCTGTGGCTGAAGCCAGCGTGCAGACACAGCTCCATCTTCCTCCTGTCACTACTGTGAGATTTCCTATGCAGTAGTTTTCAGAGAGGAAAAGTTGGGTAAACGCTATAGACTGAGGCAGACATCCATCCTTCAATAAAAAACAAGTCCACAGAGAGCAAAACTACAAAAACCAAAGGGGACTGATATTTCGACACAGCAGCGGTTCAGATGGCTGCAAGGCTGTTTCAGGCTGGCCTGTCTCAGCTGTCGTGCAGGCTGATGAACACCTCCTCTCCTCCTCAAAGCAAAGTGACCTAGCTCCAGCAGTGCCACCAGCCCATGCCGTGGTCCTTCAGTGCAGATTCCAGCCCCGGTGCAGGTCAGCTTTCCTCCAGGAGACCTCTGCTCATCCAGCAGACATATGTCCCCCATGGCCCAACCAGCGATGTGTTTCTGGCAGGGCTCTGCCCAGCAGCCTCCTTCCACCAGAGACAGGAAGGAGCTTCCCCACACTCTCATCACTCCTTGAGATTAATAGCTAGTGTAGGACAGATGCTGTGCTTTTTGGCTGGCTGGGCTATTGACCCTTTGCTGTTGTGTTCATTCATCTCAGCTGCTTTTCCTCCAGCCTTTGGAGATGTCAGGGTTGTCTGGGCTTTTCTGGATAAGGCTGGTGCCTGCTTAAAGTAGCTTTGAGCTGTCTTACACAGGTGGAGAGGTGTCCTTTTGGAAGGCGAATGTGTACATGTTAATTGTACCAGCAAGAAGCCCGCTGCACCAGCGGTTAAGCTACTCCTCCTGCCACTAGCACTGCCAGGGGATGCTGTGCTGGGGCTGCTGCCTTCTGCTGCCCCCAGGTAAGCATTTCCACTGGTAATTAGCCTCCCGTTACAGCCAAGCAAAGTCTAGTCAAAGTCTTTTTCTTCTCCACTTATTTCAGTGTTTGTTCAGGCCTGTAGAGATATTTGCCTGAAATTGCAGGCTTGGGGTTGCCACGTCTTTCTCACCCAGACTTTTCATGAGATTATTTGGGACGGGTGTCATGGATCTTTGGGTCATAGCATCAGCACCATAGTGACGTTTCCAGTGTGCTCATACCTCTCACTAGTGCTGTTGTACACCAAAGCAGGCACTGCGGCATCAACTGTGTGTGCTTCTTAAGCAGCAAGGAATGGTTAGGGTTTTGTGTCCACTGGTTTATTTCTAATATAAAACTGAAATTCTGGAAAAAACACATGATGTAGGAGCTCGGATCTGGGACTGAGTCCAGCGCTGGCTTTAGAGGACACAAGTCGTGAGGGATGTGTCATATTAGTAGCTCGCAGCTAATGGGCTGGCAGCGGCTGGAAGCTGCGCTGGCTCATTGCCCGGGGCCCGTGGAACTGCTCAGGTAACAGCCTCTGACATCTCGGCCAGCGGACCTTGACGGTTTCTTCATCCAGAGGTAATTAGCTAAGGTTTCCACAGTGCACCAGCTTCATTCATAGGTATGGTCACCCCTCCTTCTACCTCAGCTGTTTAATGTCTTCCTTGGATCACAAAAATACCTGTGTCGGTGCCCTATGTTAATGCCTATTGCAAATTTCTGAAGGGTAGTAACTGCCGCTTTTTATCAGGCACAAGCAGAACAATAAGCACTGGAAGAAAACAAACAGAGCAGGAAAGAGAAGAGTGTCTGACTGTCCTTTGGGCAAAAGGATGCCAAAGAACCCATTCACAAGGAAAACATCATGAGGGTGACAAGTGACAGCTTGTCCCACCAGCTTATGTCAGAACAAAATCCAGCAGAAAGGCTGCAACGCAGTGTAAAACACGCATTCATTACAGCCTGGCATGAGCAAGCAGGAAGTGCTGATTCCCCACCAAACTCAAGCCAGCAGGGGATAATGAAAAGGTTAAAAATTATAAAGGAGGAAGGGAAAATTGCAGAGCAATTGCAGGAGATTCTGCGTGCTTTGCCCTGCATGAGAAGAGTATCTCACGAAATGAAGAAAAGCTGTATTTAGCTTCATTATGAGAGCCTCCTGCAGCAGGCAAGAAAACAGCGTGGCTTAATGGAGCTGAGGTCAGATGCGGCCCAGCCAGTCGGCATTGCACAACAGCTGACAGAGAAGGTGGCAGCAGGGCAGACGACGCAGCACCGTGGCCTCGGGCTTTCCAGAGCCCTACCTCACACAGCCAGGTACCATTTACAGCTGAGCCAGCAGCTCTGCATCCACAGCGTCTAACACCGACATCAAACATCTGGATCCCGCAAGAAACCATAACACCTGTCATCACAACCCTACGTTATTTCTAGAAAAACAGCACACTTTAGGCACAGAAAAGAGACAGCCGTGAGCACAAATCTCCTTATTCTGAAATATGTTCCTGATCATTAGGTAGTTTCTATCACCTAAAAGAGACCCAGGTGCCTAGATGAGACTATTCAAATGAGGGAAAATTTACAAGTGGCAGAACAGAGGTGGCTTGTAAGATAGACATGCACAACCTCTCTTTCCCTGCACAGTTTATCTGGTCTGGATGTAACACCGTCTCTTTCCTTCATTAGTTTACCTTCCACTGCCTCTGCTGCCAATATTTTGTACATCTCAGTTGGTTACAATTCTCTTGAAGATACAGTCCTAAATGTTTATTGCTGATTTCTTCATTCAAGTGCCTGGCATAATATGACAGCCATTCTTGGTACACAGAAAGACATTAAGCTCCTAATCTTCCCATTTTTTTGTTCTCAGAATTGTTTCAGTTTGCAGAGTTTGCCTGCATTTTCCATTCCAAACTCAATGAAAACAAACTGTTGCCTTGTACAGAAAATATTTGTTGGTTCTTCCAGTGGGGAGAACCTGTAATTCACCTGTTAACAGGAGATGATTTGCTGCATTTATCTTCTTAGCTGCAAGAAGTGTTTGACAATAATGTGGGAAGCTTTTAAAGTTTAACTAGGGTGAAGAAAGCAAGAAAATGCAGCATGGGTCACAAGCTGCCTCACAAATTATCATGCCCACGCTTTTAATGGCTCTACTCAAACAAATACAAGATACCGGGAGCAAAACAAAATTGCTTTTTCCAAGGTGCTCAAAATTAATACAATCACCCAAAAATGCAGCAAGAATTTTCCGTGTATTCTCTTTGAGACTTTCTGGCTCAGCTTCTCTCCTCTCTTTCCGTTTCTTCCACAGCTTCTGGCTTGCCTGCAAAGGGAAACTGCGACATCTCTGCATCAAAAACATGATCAGATTCTGCTCTCTCTTCTCAAGCTACAGAAGTTGGCGAGGCACCTAAGAGGCAAAAAACACCCAAGAATCCACTTTTTTGACTTGGATGGGAAAAATAGGGCCCATCCCCAAAGTCCAGAGCTGGGCACGGATGTCATAAAACATCCACAGGATAATGAGATCTTCAGACTATGAATTTTTCTCTGGGATCATTTCTAAGAGGCGGAAAACCGCACATTACAAATAACAGAGGTTTGCTGGTTTTTGTATAAATCAGTTTCCTGTCACAGGTTTTCCTATTTTTATTAGTATTTTTAAACTACCAGGCATGAAACTGGCAAATCCTAGTGCAATTATTTTTTTGCAGCTAAGTTTTTTACTGTCAGCTGATTTACTGACATTGCCTTCATATATGTCACCAGGGTAAATAAACCAAAACAAATGATTCTTTACTACAGGAATTGAATTTCTTCCTAGCACCAACAGCTTTCTTCTTCCTTGAGATTTTGGAGATGACTTCTTGTGATTGCAAACCTAATGCTGACGTTGTAGCCCATATGGATTGCATCAAATGTCACACAGTCAAATCAATCAACAATGTCGTTATCTTTTAGTATTTCTTGCTTGTTTAAGCAGATAAATGAGAACAGACACAATTAAGTCAATACATCAGTGCTTTGGTTAAACAAACAATTAAAAGATAATCTCAGGTATTTGGGATCCCCAAATAACATATTTGGCATGTGCATCTGTGGGGTCTAAATGTCTTAGGTGCTCCAAAGTACATGCCAAATCAATGGGATTTATGGATCACATTGTTTGGTGCCTGGGACAACAAACGAAGGAATGCAGGGATAGCTTAAAAAAAGGTGGAGCCAGTGTCTCAGACCTAAGATTGTGGAAAATGTGAATCATGAAAATGAAGTCTGTTTATTTCTCTGTATTTAAAAAACACACTCTAAATGAGGAAAAGAAAGAAAGGAAGGTAGCGTTGGAAGCTCTCAGCACACTGGGAGATGTTACTGTGGGTGGTGTGCTTTCAAGTGCATTGAATGTTGTACGTAAACTGATTGAGACCAGATGTAGTCTGTGCTTTTGATATGGTGTTACTGATTTGTTTTTGTATACTGGGTTTAAATTAAATTCAGTGTTAATTTCCTAGATCTAAAAGTATAAGATAGCAGGCCTTCTACGCAAGCAGTTTCTAGCAGTTACAAAGGATAGTGGGTTTGTGTTAGTATGAGAAAGACATTGACATACCTTGTCATTCAAGTTGTATTTTTTAAGGGTGAGAGCTTTCCTGGAAAGTAATTTCAAGGCAAATTGAAATACTCTAAACTCTCACCCTATTTTTAAACAATTGTTTCTTACATTGAATACTTTTTTTCTTTTAATAAAATTATGATTCTCCCTTAAGTGTTGTTTGAGGTACAAGTCTCAGAACAACTCAGACAGAGTTCAGCTTCCTGCTAATGAGTTGATATTGAGCTGACTTTATGAGCTGGCAATGTATCAACCGCTCATCATTAAATCATTCCCAAAATGAACATTAATGAACTTCACCTACTCCAGGAATGCAAGGTAGCTCATACTTCTTCTGATTTCCAATTCACTGCAAAGTAACTTGAATTCAGACTACACTGCTGACTTCATTGAATTGCTGCATAACAAGCTGCCATAAAAACAATGAGGTTTTGCATGCACATATTGGACGTTCTCATACATATTAATTTGGTCACACAATGTATTGCAGCTCCTCCAGTGAAATTCTGTGTGGAAATGAACAGTCCTAATATCCTGCTTTAAAATGCCAGCTAGTTGTTGGAAGAAAGTACTTCTCTTTAAAAATCAAACAAAAATGTGTTTTCAATGCTGAAGTTTGGTGTTCTGTTATCTTTTTCCATGACAGCAGTGAAAAACAAGGAAAAAAATGTAATTCAAATGACCCTAATTTTGTAATTTGTTTTTTGTTTCTCAGAGGTATTTAAATGGAGGATTAAAACATCAAAGCTTCATTACCCACATTTCTTCTGGAGGAGTCTGGTGTCAGGTCACACTTGCAGGATTGGGAACTTTATCTGGAAAGAAGCCTCAGTGCAAAGGGCTCGCCTTTTATCACTGAGGAGAGGCCTATGTAGATTAACACAGCTTGCAGAATGATTGTCCAGGAATGGTTATCCAAGTCTCATGTTCACATGTTCAAATACAGCTCAGAAAAGAGGTACAATATTGATTTGAGGTCTCAAATGCACATTTTACAGCGAAAGATTCAGAGGTCAGTCTATTCAAAGAGAAGGTTAGGAAGAGATTTGATCATAATTGCGCCCGTGGAGATAAGAGGGAGCTCAGTCTCATACACTAAAATATTGATATGTATGCAGCAGCAAATCAAACTATATGGCTGCAGCGAGAGCCAGTTCGGCTTCATTTCTTGCAAGTTGCTGCCCAGAATCAGTTTATCTTTGTAAACCCTGTCGGTTCAGGAGACATTCAACCATCCTTACTCTGGTGGGCAGCAACCCCTGGGAAGGGGCTGGGTGAGCACCTGGGGCAACAGTTGCTCCAGTGATCTCATCTCAGCCCGATGCTGAATGCGTGTTAACATCTTTGGATGTTAACACAGGGAGCTGAAATTAGAAATGTTCAAATACAACATGAAATGCATGCTTTTGAGAGAGAAGAGATAAGTATTTGAACAGCTTCCTGCGGGATACAGTAGATTTCTGATTATCTGATGTGTTTAAAACAAGTCTGGATGTCTAGTAAAGCTTATGCTCAAACAGAAGCTAAGGACTTTATGCAGACATCAGTAGATTAAATTCCATGACTTGCCTTATTCAGGAGGTCACTGTAGGCCTTTTTGGCCTCTAAATGCAAGAATCTGGGAAGGTTTTGACAGAAAAGCTGGATGGAATTGATACTTACACTATAAATTCCCTCCATTAGGACAAGGGAGAGGCTCAAACCATTGCCTTGCTACAGCAGCACTTGGTCAGAAGAAGCATCAGGCTAAAAAGTCTTCTGTTTGCTGGTGACAAAGAAGCTGTCATAGTGATTTCTACAAAGCATTTCAGACTTCAGAAATCACTCCTGCTTCTCCTCTCACGTTTGGTTAATATTAACTTGAAGTTTTTTTTTCTCCTTCATATTGTAAGCACCCTTCTTTCCTCAGGCCTACAATGGGAGATGAAAAAAACAGGGCTGGGAAGACAATACAGCAGAGATTTCTGCCTGCAATGGAAGGATTTTTCTCCATATTCCAATTCTGACAAAATTGCTGGGTTTGCTTCTGTTGTGGTAGGGTTTTTTTTAAATTTTAAAGCATGTCAAAGGAGCCATGAGCTTTATAGAAAGGCACTTCTTTTAAAAGAAGTTGGGTGTTTTTAAGTTTAAAAGAAGAACGTTTCCTTTTAAAAAAGGAAATAAAATAAGCGTGACATAACAGAGGTTTAAAAGACACCCTATACTCTTTGAAGAAGCAACAGAGTCAACCAGATGGATACTGGAAAGAGCTAAATGTGCATGCATGCCCACAGACACACAAAGAAATTCCTTAATGACTGAGGATGATTAAGCACACTGTAACATTCAAAGACAGAAGCTGGTACACCATTCAAATACCAATCTCCATTTACTGTGTTTCCTAATTTTAGGACACATAGCTATAAATAGTTTTACACATAACTGTATAATTATTATAAAAAGCAACAATACTGCTATCCAGGACCCATATACCTAAAGAAGTTCTCAGACATGTTTGCACTGCCCACCCACCTAACTCAACCATTTGTGGTAGCTGGCTACTCTCTCTAGGCTCCTAGCATGCTCTTTGTCATTCCCCTGCACTGTGTTTTGGAATAAATATTGTCTCCATTCCTTACAAAAGGATGCTAGAGAAAATGTGTTGTTAATTTGACCAGCCAACTTGAGTATATAAACAAAGGAAATACAGATACATCTCCTCAAAGTCCTATGGTCTAGCTTTTTATTAAAGAGTGGTAGATTTGCTGAGCATCCTCTGAGATGCCCCTAACTATCCAGTTTCCAAAACATGCTCTCTACCTCTGTTTTGAAAATCAGACCTCTCTAAAATGTTTTCATTTGAGCATCAAAATTTTCTAGTCACTTTTCACAGCCTCGGAGTAAAACCGCCACAAGAGGAGTCGCCTTGCCAGCTCAAGCCGGAAGAAATCCTTTTATTTAGCCCCCCTCCTGACACTACAAATACACCTAAATGGAAATCAGTCCTCCATTTATAAAATGTTCCTCTGCAACCAAATTTTATTTTAATTTGCTTTTTACAGAACCTCTTAGCACCAGGGGCCTGCTAATGACATGACTCAGTCCATGAAGTAGTGAGGCACTGCAACAGCCTTTTTGCATCTCCGTGCAGACCATGTCTCGCAGCCTTTTAGGACTGGGTAAATCCTAGGCCACAGGAGGAACCCAAACATGCATAGCAGGGTTCACCACGCACTGCTAAACTTGTCCAATTACTAACACATGCTGTTATGGCTGTCTGGATGCTGATCTTGGCATGGGCTGTAGCTGAGAAGGTGGGCAAGAATCTTGATCCTCAGAGGCCAACATGTCCAGAAGGCATCAGTGTGACAGCAGGCTGAAGCAGAAGACAAAGACCTAAGTCGACATACAAAGACATATACAGCTGCACTCACAGCTGCATTGCAGGGTACAGCGGCATTTGCGTCACCCAAGGGCACTAGCAGCAAAGGGAAGGAGAGCTCAAGGACTACCAGCTCCCTTCTTTCCTCACACCACCATAGGTAGAAAAATACCGTAACTCTTCAAGGGTTTGCATCCAAAGCAGCTATATCCTTGCATCAACAAAGAGAGGGTTTTGGCTTTATGGCAGCAATTTCTTTCTAAACAGGATTTTTTTTTCATTAAGCCAACTGGTTGTCTTCCCTCCAAAGAAGAAATACATGCAAAACTACTCTCATGAAGAACATTTGCAAAACACCTTGCAATTTTCAAGAGTCTTGAGAATTTTCCAGAAGTTTCCACCTATGCCAGCAGCCTTAAGAATTAAGCCCTCTCAGTTGGTAGCCAGCTTTAAACATCTGAAGGTGCTCTCTTTATACTTCAGAATGAAATTAGCAGAAGTTACAGTTGCTCAGAGCTTTGGGTTGAAAGCCTCAGACAATGCACTTTTCCTTCAGACTTGGAGCAATCACAGTTTAGAAGTGCACGCTCCCCTGCATCTGACAAGGCCAGATCCTCCCAAAGTTGGTCTTCCCCTAACAGCAGACTGGATATCATGGAATAACCTAAAAATTGGAAGTTTTAGAGGCAACTCGCTCACACAAGAGGCAACTTCTCTGAGAGAAAAATGTTACTTCCTTCTCACTTTCCTGGACATAGTCTTGGATCAATTTTTATATTTATAGACTAAAGTATTAAATATATCTTTCTTGTCAGCCTGCAGTGGGTCATTTAAAATAAATTTAATATTTATGGTACCTCAAATTTTGTCTTTACTGCAGTACTTCTTGTTCTCACTATAGAAGATACTACAAATACCACAGTAAACCTCAAATAACAAAGGACACTAAAGTGCTGCTTTTTTAATGGCAGTCACTAAACACAGAGCTCATAAAACTGCAGTTATTTCAGTACTAGTGGTACTCAGAAGTGAAAGACAATAAGATATTCGTGTTCCAGCAGAAATCCACTGAAGTCAGTGGGGTAAGAGCTGGAATTAACTTGCCCTTTGGAGAAAAAAATAAGTGTGAGGGTCCTGGATGGGCATTCCGGACAGGGATTTCTGATTAAGCAAGAAAACTTGGAGAAGTGGAGGAGGCTGGGCTTCCCAAACGGGTTCCTGAAGGTATCATTTGGGATGCTGCAAATGCTGTTCTCAGTGAACAGTTCATAGGCGTTGCTTGTGGAGCCAGAGGAAGGAGGAGGAGGAAGAGGATGAGATCTGCAGGCGTTGCTAAGAGATGTGGAAGTTGTAGTTCAACCAGCAGAAGTGAAATGGAAGAGGGGAAAAACCTTGAGAAGGGGATCTTCACTGGCAGCAAAGAGCCAAAAGCAGGCAAGAAGCTTCTTCAAAAAGCTGTAAGACTTCAAAGAAAAAAGTCCCAGGGGAATAACTGTAACACAGCACAGTGAACCCCGTCTTACCTGGTTTATCCTCACTTTCATTAACATGTAAACCCAATGAAACTGCTCACAACTGATTTATCTCTGCACTGCTGCCCTGGAGAGGCCAGGAAATGAAGAGGAATGGAGCTGAACCATCAGTCTCCTTCCTAGACCCTGGCCAAGCTGACAGAAGAACTACATTAAGAATAGGTAGAAATCACATTTCAACCAGTGCCAGAGTGATTTCAGCTCCCATCCTGATGATTTATAAACAGGTCTTCCTAAACATCAATATTCATCAAGCAATGACAGTGTCCCAGCTGTCCTTCTACATTTATAAACTATTTCCAGTTTAGGAAAGGGCCTCCATCTTCATCTAACATTCCCCATAATAGTTTTTGGCATTAAACTGGACAGACTAGCAACTAATAATGATAAGATCGTAGGATAATTGAGCTTGGGAGGGACCCCAGAAGGTCCCGGGTCCAACCTCCTGCTCAAAGCAGGGTCAGCTATGAGATCAGACAAGGGTGCTCAGGGTTTTCTCCAGCCAGATCTTCAAAACCTTCAAGGACTGAGGCTGCACAGCCTCTCTGGACAACTTGCTACATTGCTTGTCTATATGCCGTCTGAATATTTCATTTCAACTAATGCCTATTTTCTCTTATCTCCCCTGCAGGTAATGCTGTGAGGAACCTAGCTGCCTCTTGTTGTTAACCTCCTTGTGGTTACTCAAAAATGAAAAGTAAACCAGTATGTTTACATATACAAAACATTATATGTCAGTATTTAATGTTTAGATAGATTCGAATCAAAGATCATGAAGTCTAAAAGATCGTCAAATTTTAGAAATCATAATCTGGCTATAAATTCCACAAACGCCTTGTGCTGCAACATGTCATCAAGAACCAAGTACAAAATGCATTCTCACCTGGCTTGTTATGTGTACTTAAGAACCTGATATAAAACTACAGTTTCCACGAGAAATGCCTTTGATTTCATGCGCAACACGTCTCATTCACATGGGAGTAAACCAGCAGTAGCCCTATTTAAAACTTGCCAAGTCACATGATTTCAGACTAAACTGACACACCAGTAGACAACAAACTCTCAAAATTGAGCAGTAAAACACCTTTCCAGGAAAAAAAAGAAATAATCAAACATCTGAAAAACTTGCTTCTTCCTGAAGGTTTCATTTGTTTATTTTACCTGGAATCCTCTACCGCTACCTTATCCATGTTCCTCTAATCAGTCTATATGGTACCACTTTTCTGCTGGCAAAGCAGCAAGGCAGCTGTGATGCCAATATGCCTGAAGCTTGCCTCGGGCATATCTCTGCCAGTCTAAAACCTTAACCACCTTCCTGAGTTAGAGTACCTCAGCAGAGAAGTAGTGATCCAAAAATCACAACTTATGGACTTGTGTCTTTGACAGACAGAACTGTTTCAAAAGCCTGAAAACCCCAAGTCTTCCCTTCGAGAGGAATATATATATATTATACATAAGATATATAAAAAGCTTTAAATGAAAATTGCTATATACTTCATCCAGGAATTTAAAGTCTTCCACACAAAATGGTTTCCCCTTGTTATGCTTTTCAAACTAGCGCCCCAACAAAGATTTCAAAAAATTTGTCCTCTAAAATCCACTTTTCCTCACTTAAAGAGTCATTCAGTGTCACCAGGAGGTTTGCCCAACAAAGGCAAGCTAAATCAGACCATGGAGCAGCATTTGCAATCAGACTGTATTTAACGTTTGCTGGATATATCTGAGGCCAAGAACCATGAAAGGCTTTCAGCCATACAATTTGTGCTGCAGCAGCAGTGAAGCAAAAGAAAATCAGGTGGGTGCTGGTGGCACACTAACATCTTGTCAAGTGCATCTTAGGCATGGCTAAGTGAATCCAATGGCATAGGCACCTTGCACATTGGTCCTCCACTAATGAAAAGATGAGGCACCCCATTAAATGACACCCTCATGATTGAGAGGTGAGTCTGATGGTCCTTATGTCTGTAAGAAATGAGGGAATAAGATGACTCATGACTTGAGAGGCCCAGGAAAAGAATAGTTGCAATCTTCATGTTGAAAGAAGGTCATGAATATTTCCATTCTCACTCCCCTGCGGGTAGGTGGTGTCCTACATAATCAAGAGAAAGTGGACCACATCTACCCTCCCTGTATCTGAATTAGCAGCTCAGAGGATGCCACAGAGGATGCATTTTACTGGACGAGCTTCCCCTGTATTTAGAGAAACCCCAAGCACATCCCCTGCACCGCTGACTAGATGTTCCTCGAGCTCTGTGAAGGTAACCGCCCAGCACCCGCTATGATGTGAATCCACTCCCTTTTTTTACTGTTTGTTCCAGCAGCTGCCTCTCCATTGGTTTGAGCCTAAGGCTGGAGGCAGCAGGAGGAAGGATTTCAATCCCCATCCCAGTGCCTTCTCTTTTTCAAGTTTTCCAGCCTTGAAGTTACAGGGGAGGGCCCAGATGATTGTGCACGTAGCCAAATGCAGTTGTCTCCAGCACTTGCTCAAAGAATAGACAAGGCTGGGGAACTAACTCAAAACTGCCAATGGTACCTGATTTACAGGGTTCTGGGGAGGGAGTGACAGTGTTGAATGACTGAATAAGAGTCTCGTGGAGCCAGGGAGAATTTACTGCACTTTTTATGCAAGACTTAATCACCCTGATGGACATTTTTGTAGAAGGAGCACATTTAGGCCCAATCAATATGAAAGACTCTTAAAAATAAATAAGACGTCTCACTAGTTCAATCCACTGGTAACACAGAGCCTTTTATGTGTTGGTAGGAAAGATCTTCCTCTCGAAGCCTATTGCATATTCACTCCAACCACCCCAATTTCTACTCTTCTAAAAGTTTTCACTCTGACACCAGAGGCAAGAGGACAAAATACATGTCCATAACTAAGCTACTTCAAGGCACTCTTCTTGCTTAAAGTAACTTAAGCCAATGGTTTAAATCAAAACTTTGTCTTGTCTCCAAGCATCTGAAGGGTCTATGGAAAGTGTTACAGGGTTTTCGTTTCCATTGCAATGCACTAAATACTACTAGAATTACAGGCACCATCCTCAGCAGCCTCAAAAGCACTGGCTTTGCCTGCCTGGACTGCCTTTGAACTTGCCCTTCTAAACCCTTTCCTCACTGAAAACACAATCTTGAGCAAGGGGGGGGTTGTGCTTGTCTGCACCTGCCCTGAGAGCCAGCCTCAGTGCAGTCAGAGTGCAAGTAGCTGCTGCGTTTTAGCTTGACCTGTTTGAGCAAAAGCTGAAGATTGTACCCTGCAACTTCAGTGCTGTTGGCACCTGAGCCACTCCGATGAAAGCCAACTCAGCTAGACTGCTCCTACTCTACTGCGGTCGCCCCCACAACTCTGCCATCGTGCATACCCAAAGGCTGCTGAGCAATTGCACAGGCTTTAAAATTCCTTAAAACTCATTTTGACAGGAAAAAAACTCCTGCCCAGAGGCTTCCAGTTGAAAAACACATGTCCATTCTCCAGACCAATAACCTGAGTGTCTTCCACAGGCCTGCCCATGCAGGGGATTTGTTTTCCTTCTCCCCCATCCTCCTCATCCTCCTCATGAAAGAGCAGGGTCTCCTCAGTGCACGGTCAGGGGGTCCTTGCCCAGGGTGGAAAGAGAATTATAAGAACTAGAGAAATATTCCTGCAAAAATCAGCACAGCATCATATTGTATCCTTTGTATGAGACTTTTCCATGGGTGGCCTCCTCATTCTCCACAGGATGGTGGTGAGCATACGCTGTAAATTTATGGCACCCAAAGAATAAAGTCATGTTTGGTCCATCAGCAGCCTGTCCTCGCTCTGTCAGCCTTTTCTGGTCCCTTTGTATTGCTTCATGATCCTCAATATTTATCTGCTTCCTTTTTTCATCATTAATAAACCTGTTTTATTTGCACTTTTCATCATCTACAGACAGTGTAAGAACCATTCAGTGGTCCTAGCACGCATAACAAGAGAAAAGCCAGTAGCCTTGGCATATAAGAATAAATATATAGTGTCTGAAGGGAATAAAACACAGATCCACATACAAGCCTAGGAAATAAATTTCCTATCAGGGAGAATTTATTCCCACTTTTAGTTGGACTATACTAAATTATACCAGCTCAGCATGCCCAGCAAGTGATAAAGTGATTAGTCCATCCTCTGCTACACCTCCCCATTTAGTCCCTGTGGAACATAATTAATGTGCAGTTTACACTTCTTTTGCGAAACATTAATAAATACCGTAAACAAAATCTAACATCACACTGCCCAGCCACCACCTCATTTGGGCACCTCCCAAGATTCAATATTTTGCTGCAAATCACCACCATTTATTTAGACTCTTTCCATGCATGAGACAATGCTTATACACAAGTTGCTAAGAAATAATTGTTCAGGGTTGGAAGTATTGTATCAAATTCTTCAATAATATCAAGAAATAACTGTATTTCAGTTGTGTCATCGTTACCATTGGCTACAAATTCAGTAATTTAAAAAAAATATATATATCAATTTGGTACGTCAGAGATTACTTTATATATGTATAAAGGTGTTATTGCTCATCAGCTCTCATTCCTTAACATTTGCTTCATTATTTTTTTAATGAAAAATGGACTTAGCAGGTGCAGTTCCCATTACAGCTCCCCAGGCTCTCCCATTTGTGCTTTTCATAATTTTCAAAAATTACAAAGTATCACATCTTCTTTTCAATCTCTGCCTCAGATTTCTACAGTCACAGCAGTTATTTTCAGCTATTTGAAAGGAGTTTACAAATTCATGGGCTAATTTCAGGATCACCGCAGAAATCTATTAGGGCAACTTACCATGTACTGCAATTTCAAACACTAATGATTCAGCATTGAACTCTCATAGCCGAAACCATAAGAATCAAATCTGGGAAGCGTTATATATAATATAGCATCTATTTAGTTTCGATGTGAAATCCATTTTGTATTAAAAGAACTATTGGTTACAAAAAAATTAATAATGATGAAAAGAAATAATGTCTTGAAGTATAGCCCTGAAAGGGCAAACCTAACTTTAATCTTTCAAGTTCAGCCTTCCATTTCATTACTGTTTCATTTAGATTTCTCAGACCTAGAATTGTATTAAAACTTAAAAGTCAGGTACATGGGCAGGGTTGGGTTTATTTGGGGTTCCTTTCTTTTGAGAAGTATAGTGTTGTGGCTGTTTTTTTTTCTTTTTAACCTGAGATTAGGGACACTTATGGAGTGACGCGAGCTTTTCTTTCATCAAAGAAAAATGTGGATGCTGGAATTATTTGTGTTTAAATCTATCCACAAGAATCTAGTCTTCCTGAGAAAATATATGTCTTTGAATATATCAGTAACTTCTGAAAAGAAAAAAAAATAAAAATTAAGGTTTTGCTCTTTTATTACTATTTCAGCTTTGCTAGTGAACCCTTTAGGACTTTTGCGATCCTTCATATTTGTCAACATTTAGCTGACCCATGTCCCTATTAATCTTTAATAATTGCCTTTGTTTCCTCCTAGCAAAAATTGGTTTCCTACTAGATATGGTTGTTAAAGATCCTTTTTCTCTCATTAATTTTTCCCCCCTATTTGGCAATGTGCTTACATTGTGCCTTCTGTCCTGGAAAGCACTTAAAAAATAATACCGTGAGGTCCTATGCTTACAGTTTTTCAGTCTCAAATGCTCTGAGTTTACAAGGAAAAAACTTCTAATTCCTGGTCTTTCAAGTTCTACCTGGACTTTGACAATGAAACTTTGTCCTTTCCATTTCAAATATCATGAAAAATAAAACTACAATCTGTCACACAAATTAGGCCTTTGTCCACATCCCCTGTTTTCATTGGGCTTGTATAGATTGAATTGATTGGAAATTACTACTCCCTTGTAAGGAGCAATCAAGAGCCTGCTGAAGTCTCAGCTGTTGAGGCTTCAATTCTCACTACTGAAAAATTTAGGTTTCAGCTATATTTGATGCTTAGCTATGTAGTAAGAGTAAAAAGAAGAGTAAAAGTAAGAGAAAAAAAAAAGAGTAAGAAGAGTAAAAAGCAGTCAAGACTTATTTCTGTCATAAAGTCAAAGATCTGACTGAATGCACACAAGTAGCAGTCATGCTGAGGAAGAAGACACCATCATTACCCAGCTGCTTTTCTGAGTAGAGCCACACAAAAAATACATCTATCCATCTATCAACCTTCATGTTTAAGAGTTCAGTGAAATGACTGAGCTTGGTTTTGCTTGTCTTTTGTAAAGAAAGCAAACAGCAAATGTTTAACATGTAATGTTTATAAACTAAACAGAAAAAAAACTCATCAAAAATAACCTAAAAACTGACACTTATTACAGTTTTCCCAAACATAAACCCACATAATTTCCAATGAAACTTAGCCTAAGTATCAAGCAGCTATTTTTTTGGCCATTTAACAACTATGCTTGCAAGTGCTTGAAGCACCTGAGAAGGCCACGTAGAGGAACCAGATGGAAAAGAGACGATGATCTCTTTTAAATCACAGTGGTACTTGATTTGTCGCAATCAGGAAGATCGTTTCGTGACCCATTGCTAAGAGCAAGGAGAAGGCAATTGGTCTCCCCGGGCTGGCGTTTCCCTTGAGGGGGCTGGCAGGCACGGAGTAGCTCCCTCTCATTGCTTTGCCCTTGTGCCTCTTCCAGTCTCCCCTTCTGCAGAGTGAAAGCCAGGGAACAAATACTGCAGGAGACAATTTTCAATATGAACTGGTTGAAAGCTCCAGCGGTTTAGTACAGTAAATATTTTTTCTCCCACTTTCCTTAGTGGCAGAAATCAATACAGTTGACTAATAGCAAGTCTCACCTCCTTCCAAATGTTCTAACGTAGGAATTTCAGGGAATTCAAATAACCTTTGAAATGCCTCTTCTTTGCATTTCTTGTATTGTATTTATCTTTACAAGAAATGAACACAGTTCATGTCACTGTTCTTGTTTTTGTAAGGGATTGGCAACCTCTCCTTTTCTGCCTGCAGGCCTTGGAAAAAAATGTAATCTGCAGTCATTGTAAGATCATTAGTAAATGTTTGTGTATTACAAGAGCAGCTCCCAAAAGAAATGCGGACGTGCATGTACAAAAATAAGAGGCTTGAAAGGCCACAAGCTCCCACAAAGCTGTTCAAAGTAACTTAAAGTGGGCAAGTCCCAAAACATACAGGTTTTGACTTCTGAATCCTCCTCCTAAAGTGCGCAAGTCCCAAAACATATGGGTTTTGACTTCTGAATCCTCCTCCTCGTAAAAGTTGCAGACCAAATACAAAATTCTGTTTTAATTAGGAAAAGAGTATTTTTTTCTAAACAGGCAGAGAGCCCAGCTTCAGCTTCTTGCTTTCTGAAATTCCTGTCAGTGTATAAAATGTAGGTGGTATACATTATCCTTTTTGCTAAAATGAAAAGAAAAACTTCCCTGATTGGTGGCCGAAGTTAATGGGAATTGATAAATTACTTTCCATCCCAGTGGACATGAAATCTCCAAAGTTTTAGATTTCAATTGAACGAGAAATTACTCTGCGACTCAGTCAGCAGGATCGAATATAACTGTGGTTTTTTAATCTTTTCAGAGTGTGACAAAAATCAGAAAATTCATAGCTTTGCGAGTGCAAGATGTGAATGCACAAGTCGCAAGCACCCTGTTTAGGGAATCGTAATTTATGAATGCCGCCTTTGCAATCACAACACTCGTTTAAAATTTAGGAATCCTTGGGCTGCTGGGAGGCAGCTCTCCAAGTCCTGCTGGTGGCATCACCTGGAGGGCCTGGAGGAAGGGACGATGCTGAAAGAGTTACTCCTTCCGCCAGACAAGCCCTGTTTTCACACTTCCCCAGGCACACCTTGCCCTCAAAGGCACTCTGAGTGCTCAGAATCAACAGTCAGTTCATTGAAACACCGTGCAAAGCATGAATCCGCTGGCTAGAGCTGGGGCTTTTCTCCTTTTTATGTCTCTCTATTTGGCAACTTCAGCAAGAAACACTTCCAAACAGTCCTTTAGAGGAACTGGTTGCTGATGTGCTTGCTCTGCCTGGTGGGGGAGGCGGGGGGGAGGACCACTGGGGCTGGTGTTCACTCCTGCAGCACTGTGCTCTCGCACAAGACCCGCATCTAGCGGACCGATACAAATAAGCTCTCCCTACAAAAGGCAGTTTCCCAGTGGCACCTAAAAGAGCTGAGAGAGAAAATACCCTCTCCACTGGAGGCGTTTGCCCTTCCAACCGTTAGGGTGAGCGGCGTGGAGGCTGTGTGTGTTGTCACACTCCCTCTCCCCCAGATATTAATAGCAGCCCCAGCGAGACGTGCCCTCAGCCAGCCCAGAGATTACAGCCATCCTTCCCTGTTGGGGCCGGCGCTGCCGTGCTCTGGGCTTTTCTCACCTCCCGGCTGCACGCCGCAGCACTGATGGGCAAGGTGACATATCCTGACAAATACGGTGAACCTCACGCCTTAGACCAGTGGTCTTGCCCCCTCGCCCTCTCCCTCCACCCTCCCCGCTGCCCCTTCTCCTGCTGCTGCGAGGTCCTGGTGCTCCCCACACATCCCGCTTTGTCCCACCGTCCGACCCCGGAGCCTTCACCCCGCGGGAGCCTCCCCCAGCACAGCCCAGCGGCGTGGCCTGGCAGGGTTCCTCCTGGATCATGGCTCAAGCTGGGAATGATCTAATTTAGGAACGTGGCACAGAGTTCAGATGCTTATCCAGAGTTTAAGGAGCAGATGAACCTTTTATTCTGCAAAATTTGGCTAGATCTTTGCGGCCCTTATTCAGGCAAAACTACAGCTGGCTTTAATGGGAGTTTTGGCTGAGGAGGGGAGGGAAAAAAGCCAACAACAAAACACCTTAACCCTAAGCTGCAAAATTTAACTTCTCCCTGAAATTCTCATGAGATTTCTGGTCGGTTTTGTTCAGACTACAAGAACAATTTCAACACGCATTTACCCTTTTGCTTCCAGTCACAACCCAGAGCCTCAAGTGTTGAACTAAGTGTCAATGAAAAATATCTGAGAAAAACTGATGAGAAAAATAAAACAGAAAAAGATCTTGAGCACTGGACAAACATGACAAAACCTCATTTGATTCCTGGATTTGTAAGGAACAACAAAAGCATGCTCTCTCATCCTTCAGTAAGAGCTGTGTATTTTAAATACGTATGTTACATAAACATGAAAAGCATGTGCAATACCACATGCACAAAAAGTTCTCTCTTTTGGCTGTGTAAAGACCCTGTTTGGTCTGGAATACGAACAACCACCAAAGGCTGCCGGTGATGTATGTCCACCTATGCACAACAGATAGTGCGTGCTGCTGCAGCGCACATGTACATAGTTATTTGTGGAGGGTCTGTATGAGAAAGCTGGTCATTTCCTCTTCGACAATAACAAGCTCAATAGCCATCTAATCGTGTATGTTAGGAGTGTAACTGCCTACTTCCCACTATAGCCACAAGATACCATTTTATTTCTGGCTCATCTAGCTGTTCAGTCTGTTGTGTCCCTGAGGATAATTAGTCCTGAACTCAGGGAAACTATTTATCTTACACCGGGGATATTCTATCAAATACCTCTTCACACAAAAACTCATTTAAAAGGATAAAAAACACTCCCTGAGGAATTGAATACATTTTCCGTCTTCTAGTCGTTTCCAGCAGGTGACATATCTGAAATCACAGAGCCTCCCTTTGGTAACAAGGTGGGAGCCAATTAGCATCATTTTGAACTGGGGAAGCTGCATCACGACAGCCTCTGAGGAGCAAGTCCTATTTGTTGTAAACAAATCTGATTTGCTCAGTTTTGCCTCCCCACAAACATCACACAACAATCATAGAAAAAGTGGTGTTACAGGGCAAGCCCCCATCGTCACTGAAAACAGGCATTGTTTTTTTCTCCTCAGGAGAGGAAAAATAAACATGACAGTTTGCAGCTACCACAGGTAGCGGCTGCAAACTAAACTCTCTCCCCAGAAGCTCCCCCCAAGGCTTCTGTAAATATTCCATGACTAGCTATGTCCAGATGCATCTCCCAAAGGATCAAAATACATTTTTCTTTCACCTGACAGAAGGCACTGAGTGGCTGCTGTCAGTTTGCTCTTACAGTCCTTTCGCATCACCTGCTTGCAGAAAGAAATACTCTTTGAGGAATGCAGTATCCCTGATGCAGTAACTGTCCCTGCCACCAGGGTTTTTTTTTGGCCAGAGATGCCCACAGTGTTTTTCTGGCAGGACAAGCATCTCGTTCAGACCACATCAAAAGAGGGAGCTCAGCTCTCACAGCAGTTTGGCAAGTCTCTGACTCTGCAACTAGAGGTTTGCTGGTCCAGTAAAAAGAAAGAACTCCCAATTAATAGAACTAGGGATGTAAACCAGATGAACCCATCTAGAGGTACGTCCTGGGTATGTACTACAGCTTAACTAGCAACGCAGGCATGCCCTGATTTCCATACTTGGAGAAATAAAGTACCTCTAATACATTTCAAAAGTAAAGGAGTTAAAGAACTAGAGCAGCTACATCTGCCTGTGTCTTCTCCTATATGCAGACACAGCCCTTGTCCACTAAAGTCTGCTGGATGAGAAATTCAAGCAGAACTCTTCACGGATCTTGGTGGAAGACTATCTCCTCTGGAGTGTGCACAAGAGGCACTTGCTCCTTATGAGCAACATGAGGTAAATCTGAAAGCCTTGTGTGGTGTCACAGTTCAGCCCTTAGCAAGGAAAAATTCCCTAATTAAGGACTGAATAATGGTATGGAGCTGAGACATGTTCTTACCAATCCATCAGGCTAACAGGCCATGACACACTGTCTGGATAACAAATGCCATTCAGTCCTCATTAACATGTCCTTTATCAAAACCTATATGGAGAGGGCAGAAATAAAAGTTACAAGAAACAGTGCATAACACTGATACCACACATGGACACCATGGTGTAGGCAGTGTGACATGCCGGCTCCACAGGAGTGTGCCCTTGCTTTCCTGGGGAACTGGCATTTCCAACCTTAAGCAGCAAGTCAAATGCAGGACCCCCTGTCTCAGCCTGCTAAGTTGTTAAGCAGAGAGTTGTTACCAGCTAGAGAATAAAGTGATTTTAGTATTTATGTTGACTTAATATGGACAGATCTGCATGCACATTGCCTAGGTTGAAAGCCCTCTAATTTTTTTGTGTACTAAACTCCCATTAATCTCCATGGAAATTATTCCAAAATATGAATTCTTTATTGGCAAAGCTGGTTAATAAAGCACTTGCCGTCCCTCCAGTCTTAGGCACTAATTCCTACTCCTCCCTGTCCCTTGTTTGTGAAGTCATGGCTTAGGGAGGTCATTGAAAAAATGCAGATTTTTAAAAAGAAAAAAAAACACCACAAAATAAATAAACAAACAAAACAAAACCAAAAACCAACAAAAAAAACCTGAACGTGACAGAAATTTGGAAAGGGCTCTTTGTATTGTTTTACCCTTATAAAACATTTCTTCACCTTAGGCAGGGTGAAAGATTGTCTCCCTCTGTGCACATACAGCAAGGAGAACACGCAAGGACTGTCCCCCTGTCCCCCTGTCACCATTAACAAAATCTGAAGTCCTGGTTTGGTTTTGCTTCCATCTTTAACAAGCAAAAACTCCCATTAGTATCAGCCCTCATTAAGGGCTGGATAAGGAGATGGGGCCAGGGTGTATTCTGAGCTGCTAGTGATCTGCTTTACGGAAAGCCCCACAAATGAGAGAACTGGTGTGGCTGAGGGGAAGGACAAACCGCAGGCAGATCTGTGGGAGGGGACAGAAAAAATTGTAAATGCTTTTGCCACTGGAGAGACCATAACACAGAACTTGGCTCCTAGGCACCTGAGCACCTTGAAAGATCTAAGTTTAGTGTCTCTGTCCCTCAACTTCACCATTTTTCCTGCATTGTAAAAGGCCTTTCCCACCTAAAACCACATTGACAGGGCTTCAATAACTGAGGTCTGTGAAGCGCTTTAATGAAGACAAATGTTGTGTTAAGTTGCCAAGTATTATACTTACATGCATGTTAAGCCATTAACAACAAAGACAGGGAGCTAGGAAGATCTGGCAGAAGCGCGATGAACTTATCAGCCTGTGGTAGACCAAAGTGAAGTAGATACACTCTACAAGGCATGTCTTCATAGCAGCAAGAATAGGATTGCATTAAATGTCATATTTATCTAGACTTCGCCATGAACTTAATCATAGTGAGGGAGAAACAGACCCACAAGGAAACAGCAAAGTCTTGAACAATTATGATATATTAAACTCTTTAACAATATTGAAACTTCTGATGCTAAAGTTTTTCTACATTTTATTTAATTCTCTTTAACCTCCTGAGGATCTGAGATCAGTAAAACAAAAGGATAAAGCATCTGCCTTCTGCAGCTTCTGCAGCATGCTCGTGAATACAGGGACAAACATTGTCAGATGCACTTGACAGCTGTAAAAGCAACAGGTTCTTTTCAGTCGATTCCTAGATAAGGAAGAAGCGTCAGCTGTCCCTGGGTCACAGGCAAGGAAGAAGTGATGCTTCCAGAAATTCCCCTAAGATTAATTTTGGAAGATACCTCCTTCATAACTGAGGTGAGTTTTTCCATTTTTCAGTGGAAATTGAGGACATGATAAAGAAAATGAAGAGGACTTCTTAAAACAAAACATGTGGGCACAGGCATTAGCATCCTGCTGGTGAAACAGGGCTGGATGAGGTTTGGGACTGGGTTTTGCAGAAATGAGGTGTGTGTTTGGAGGCTGTCAGAGGTAGGAGACATGGTCTCAGATAGGGTTTTAGGAGTGAGTGGAGACTGGCAAATTTTATCTATTTTGTTTAAAAAATGCTCCAGAATGCTTGTCTGAGGCCATGCATCATCTAAGGCCATCCTTTTCTGGGAGACAGGTCGTATGTAGTTATGTAAATATATTACATAGCACACTAAATACCTAAGGACTTGCTTTTAAACATGTATATTACAGTCATCCCACTGCTAAAATCTTTATACTGACCTATCCTGACCCACGTACACACATTTTTTGAAATGCGTGTCACTCTCTTTAGATCACAGCAATGTTAAAATTTCTTACCACAATTCCTCCAGGCTCACATATCATTACCAGCAATGAAGACTTTGCAAAGATGAACAAAGTGAAAGCTCTGCTGACTGCACACAGGGATAAAGAAAATGTAACATATTTAATAATAGTTTTAAAAAACAAACACATACGCTACTGTATCCTTGAGTGTGTGTGCCTAAAGCAAAGTACATTCAAGGAAAAGCTGTTGAATAAGAAAATTATGTTTTTCAGATTTTTTTCTGACTTAATTAAAGCTTAAATTTCCCCTTCAGTTTTCATGAGAATATATTTTTAATTACTGTATGTGACCTTTTTATATTTTAGACTGAGTATGAAACATCCTAAGTATGAAATACCTGGATCAATGAAAAGTAATTTAAAGCAACCTGAATAAATACATGCTTATCTGACGGAGGAAGAACCTGAAACTTGCACTCAAATTTCCGCAGCTCTTGATCCTACCATCTCAAGAGGATGGTCCAGAGTACTCGGGACACCTCATGGAAGGACCTGCACTTGCATGAGGAGCAGGGCTCTGCCATCTAACTGGTAGTACGAAGGGTCACACACATGCATTTTCCTGAAGTTTTTTTCCCTTCTGTAGACCCCTTCCCTTTTCTTAATTAAATTAGTGCTTTTGGTGGTTCTGGGGAGCCGAAGCCCAACACATGTGGGAATTCAAACATTTGTACACCATGGGAGCGTCTCCACTACAGGAATTTCCACTAGCTTTTGTGGGACTTTTCCTTTTCCCTGTCCTAATCTATACTTATTGCAATAAAAAATAATAAATAAATAAATAAACGAACCTACCTATTAATCCACTTAATAAGGAGTGGTGTGGACTCTCAGAGCTGCTGCTGAGATAAATAAGGTTACAATTAACAAATGCAAGAGAACAGACATTTGACAATATCCAAACATCTTGCTTCAAGCAAAGGAACAAAGGTAGAGCAGGTTATCCAGATTGTACCTCACCCTCCAGCCACAGTGCACCTTTTCCCCTTCTTTCATTCTGCACTGAAGTGTAACCACCTGGCTAGGATTACACGACCCCAGGTAATGAGATTTTAGCATAAAAGTGAAAAGCACGTCTTAAATTAGTATCGTCAGAACAGATTCATTTGCTGGAGAATGGCACATTTTTATCACAAATAATAATAAATCAGAGTTGGGTGAACATTTCCCACCAAGAGTAGAAATACAAAACTGCTGAATGACAACTGCAGAAACAGCATATAAATATTCAGGGTAGTACGCAGTCAAAAAACCTTCTGCTTTAAAGAATGAGTCCTCAAAAAATTCATTTAGCATCATTATCAAGAATAATGCCATTTTCATGGTATGATGGAGCAGAGGGTCGGGAAGAACATGATCACACCAAGCCATGCAACCTTCATTTGTTAGGCACTGCAGAATTTTTCAGAACTGACTCATTAGACAACTTAACTCTTTGTAATCAATACTGTACTATGGATTTATGCCTTCTTTGCAGATTTAAAATTTAGTCAGAATTTCATTTTTTTTAAAAAAAGTGCTTCTGTCTGCCATGCTCAACTGGTTAGTCTTATCTAGGGCTTTAATTGTGACTTTGTAATCTATAAATGATAAAGCCTGAGTCATGCAAGCCATATGGAAGCATAAAGGTTATTTAAAACACAAAGAGAAAAGAAAAAACACTATTTCCCAGATCTTGCTAGAGGAATCTCATTAAATAGAGGGAAAAAAAACTATGCAATCCTAGTTTAGAAACTATTTAATTAGATACAAACATGTCTGCAATTTTCTGTTGAATTTTTAAGTATTTTTGAAGGCAGAAGACATACTGCTTTTCTATGTGGCATATATGCATATACACATGCACATATATAAACGCACACTTGTATGTGCACATTTATCAGACAATATTAAAGTATTCTTTAATAAGTATTTAAATAAAAGAATTGCTGACACATGCTGTGTTAGCTTATACAGCTCAGGTGCCATGGCAGTCTCTCAGTCTACACTGCCTACCACTGACTAATGCCACCCATGGTCTCCAATGACTGCGTCACTTATATATTGAAACAAAACAGGAGGCAACTGCTCCAATGTATGTGTTCTCAAGGTGCCAGAATGGGGAATCTTTAACCATTCTTGTGAGTGTGGAAGTCCTTTCGCCCATGACCGTCCGGCTCTGCCATCCCTCATGCATTCTCCTGGTCCTTCCTCTCCTGTGGCCCCCAACTCAGTGTTGCCTGCCCAGATGGTTTTGTGAGGCCATGTGCCAATCCAACAAAAATAATTTTCATTGTGCGCTAGATTAACAGCATTACACAAGCAAACTGATTTTTAGCCTGAGTGGTCCCTGGGTTCCACCGGCTGGCACCCGCACAAAGGTGGGGGAGAGAGATGTTCAAAGTAATACTCCCATTAAAATAAATACTTGTGAAACTATGCTTTTGCACACACAAAAATGGATCTTCTAAGGCTCTAGTAACCTGCAGCTGCACATACAGGTGTGAACAACTTTTATATCATGGCAGCTAGACACGTGAGGCCACAGTGTTCATTGGTAACTTTTCACCATTATCAATAAGAAGGTTAAAAATAAGATCTCTAGGTTTCCCTACCAGAAATTCTCAAACTACTCATACACAAATGCTTTGACTATCTATAAGACAATCTGCTAGACTGACATTGGTTTAGCATGTAGAACTCATCTTCCAGAGAAACTGAACCCCGTCAAAGATGTTGCCTAAAACATCCTTAACCTCCAAACAACCTACCTGCAGGGAAAGGCTTCTACTGCACTCTGCACCGAGGACAGAAAGGATTTTGACTGACTGTGGAGAATCTTCCACTTGACTCTGAAGGAAAGGTTGGTCTCTGGTAATACATCTCTTCTGCTTGACACATCTACAAAAAATTCTGCTGCATTAAAACTCTTTTTGACAAATACACATGGTCCAAGCATGTGGAAATATCGTAATAGAGGTGTACTGGGGGGGCAGGGGAGGTTTAGAATGATTTGTCAATCACGATAGACAAAAATGTCTATCATTTAGAATGATATGTCAATATTCCTAATTAGACTGAATCTGAAAATCCAATGTCATGTGTTTAGAGAAGTTGGGATTATTTATTTTTAGTAAATAAATCTTGGTGTTGGGAATTAGGTGATTAATCCTAATCCTAGCTCTGTCACTGCTTCAGAACAGGAGCTTGGGCAAGTCACTTTACTCATTTTGTTTTGCATTAGAAATGACAAACACTACTCCTTTCAGCAGAACACTTAATGATGTCCCTGAGGAAACATACCAATATTTTTACTTACCCGTCTTATTTATGCGATGTAGACTGTGATACAATGGAAGACCAAACGGATTTGACAAAGTTGTCTTTATCAGGGGTAGCTCGGTGGGAAGAGGACAAATGATTTCAGAGGAAGTCTATTCTAGGTGGCCTCACAAGGGTATTAGTCACACCAATGACTCAGAAAAGGTAACTGATTAAAGCTATTGGCAACCAAACAAAATATGAGTAAGGCCAGTTTCTGAGCACTTTAGCACATAGCACTGCTAATGGCTTTTATTTTAAATTAAAAGCTACTACTCAGCAGGAAGTGAGGCACTGGAAGAGGCATCGGAAATTGTTTGAGCAATTGGCAACCCAACAGCAACGTTATGTTACATAGAAATGATTTGATGTAGTTTTAACCACCTTTTCTAATGGTTGAGGTAGCTCTCCAATATCAAGCTAATAAAAATGACATGGTATAATTTGACAAGCCTGAGCAATTGACAGGCCTACAGAGTAAAACTGTCAATGAGATGTTTTTAGTTCAAGGTAACACAGCTGCCGTGTCAGTCAGCTCAGTCACAATCTCTACAGAAAATCATGAAACTTGTAATCTGTATACTCCAGGCAGTCTTGTCTCCCTCTGTTTTACTTGGTTACCTGTGTGCCAGGTCTATGCTCTTCCAAGCAATAAACAAAACAAACAAAAACAAATCATAAAGAGCAGTACATCCAACATCGATGGATCTCATTAATGCTCCTTTCATGAAGGGCAGGTTTACCTGCTTAACTGAATAAAGTTTATCAGGTGCCTTGCAAAAAGCCATTTCAATTTGTCAGATCTTCCTCATCTATGTCCTGCCCTCATTGGAGATGGGGTGGGAGGGGGCTGAGGAGAGGGGGCTGGAAGGAGTAACAAGAAGGATACGGCAAGACATCACTAGTACACAAATTTTCCAGAATTTCCTTTAATCCTGGACATTAGGTTGCAGGTTCTGTGCTTGTATAGGAATGAGATCATGTCAGTTTGCTAATGTCCTGGCAATGGACAGTAATAACAGGTCCACACTTAATTCTTTCAGATTTGTCGGAAACGCCAAATTTAATTCTACTAGGAAGCTTTGCTGACAACTGGGATCTGCGGCGGTGTGGAGAAGTACTACCGAAGTGACTCATCTACTGCCCAGAGAGATCTAGATTATACAGTAGTAAGGAGTACTGAGTACAGCGTACCCTCTACAGTGGAAGACCAGCATGGAGCATTTACTCATGAAACGCTAGACAGAGGTAAAAAATTCTGAGTGCCAGAACCAGCTTATCTCTTTTCACTCATATTTTTTGGAAAATGGAAACGGATGGCAAAGTTGGCTTGCTTCTTGCAGGATTTGAGTTTTGTTGTTTGTTCGCTTAAAGGAGTTGTGGATAAATGTTTTTAATGCCTTACTTTTATAAGCTCCAAAGTGTGTCAGACATCAATGGGCTGGGCAGAACTCACAAGTGTAGAAAAGAAGAAAGTATGGGTTCATGACATCTCCAACACCATCATTAAGTTCATTTAAATGCTGTTTCAATGCATTTTTAAAGCCACTGTGCATGAAGTGAAAAATTGACAAGCATATTGAAGTTATTGTCTAGAGTGAAATATGTTGGTACCCATCAATGAACTCCATCTCTTATGATATATTGGATACACGTCCAGTATCCTTCAGAAATGTGACTATAGTACGCTCCAGACAGGCTGGCCCAGAAAAAAATGCCTGAGCAGTTTGGATGGTTAGCCCTAAAAGGTGGCAGGACAGCAGTCCAGAGACATCAAGTATGGCGCTCTTAACTATCAACTGAGTCCCCATGAAGAGGTGGAACAAGCTTGGCTGAAATGGAAGCTGCAACGGCTGAATTCACTGCTAAAGAGACACAAGTACAGAGGACAGGCAGTTGTAGGAAAAACAAGTCAGTGGCCATTACTTGGAAGCATGGCTTGTGGGAGGGAAGCATGGCTTGTGGGAGAGAAGCAAGAAATTTTATCCTGTAGCACTGCCCAGATGCAAGAGATTGAAGGTACAGGGAGAGGTCAGGGCCTCCAGTATTTTTCAAGTGCTTTTACTGATACAGTGGTTGTGGTCAAACAAATCTATGCTACACCTGTGTACTGCATCACGTCGTCCACAAGGGGTCAAGCTGAAGCCCGAATGTCTCCCAGTGCAGGTGTGGGACAGCCATGTACCCAGGTGTGGGGGCACACAAAGGCGTAACCCAGGAGAGGTGAGTGCAAAATGCTGCCCTTAGGTAGGAGTAGGTGATGGGGGCTGGCTGGCTGGGCACAGAGGTAAAACAGCTCTCGGGCATGGCTGGGGCACACGACGTGGTGCTGCTGTGGGTCGAGGTAAAATGTCATTGTGGGATGAGCAGAGAGGCTGTGTGTTAGTAAGAAGTGAGAAACAGTCCACCCCCTTCTTGCAGCCCTGACCCAGGCATGAAGTCCTCTCTGAAGAAACAGAGGGTCCACTTTTGGGCACCATGCCTCAATACAGACACGTGCCAAGCCAAGGGAGTTGAAAGGAGGGTAAGATGAACAGTCAGAGGTCTAGAAATGAGGAGAGAGGAGGATGGTAGTTGTTTAGTGTAGGGAAGAGAAGACCAAGGAAGGACACAGTAACACAGGAATCTTGTCTCAAAAAGGGGGATGAGCCAGATGATATTACCAGGCCCATGCCAGACCTACTTTTTGTTGGTTCTCTGTCCTAAATATAAAATCCAGCTGTGAGTCTCTGGAGCAGCCTATGTTAAGTACAGCATGGTTTAGATGTTTCCTGAATGAGTTTTCTGACAACAAAACAACTCCAACAACAAAAAAATCCTGGTGCTGCAAGCTCTTATGGCTTTGTCTTCAGTCTCACTGTACTTGACGCATTTCTTAAAACTCTGGCTCCTGGAGTCAAGCAGATTCGTGAAAGCTAAGCTTAAATAAGCAAAAAGCTGTCTAAATTTATGGTGCAGGAAAAAATAAAATAAAACAGATTAAAAGCATGACAGAGGAGTACTTCCAGCAGTTACAAATCCACAAGAGAAGTAAAATACATTATTTAGTTTAAAAATCAAAAAGGACTTGATTAAAAAAATACCGGGCCAGACTTTTAATCTGACCACAGAAAGATGCTCTCATGTTCTTTTACTCTTTTGTTGTGGTTCTGACAAGCTGAGGCATACTGGCAGGGCTGCATGAGGAAATTTTATATCTGTTCTCTGAATTGCAGACTTCTTTTTCCAAGGCTGTCGATCACACCCTGCCAATAAATTCCCTAAATAAAAACTTTTAAAATAAATAAAACCTACAAATAAAACCGATAGTGAGGAATTAGTTGAGTGCATGAATATAATGATACTTATCATAAAAATCGCTGCAGTGTGGGTTTTCATCTGACCCGTCATCACTCTGCAATCTTTTTCATTATCATAAATCAAAAAGCATTGTTTGGTTTAAATCACTTGCTGCTTAAAGATGAATCACCTTTGATTTCCTGAGTTTTGCTTGCGGCACAAAGAAAAAAAAAAGACTTTCAAAACTGTACAACAGTAAAAATTTCTGGTCTCACTTTGCATATAAAAAAAACTCAGAGAGCTCTAAAACTTAATCTAGCAAGCAACATAAAAATGAAACAGAACTGTGATTTAGGAAAAAAAATATTTCTCCATCTGTGGAGCTATTAATCTACAGTTTGGTCCAGAGAGTGCATATACAGCAGTCTGTGAAGACGGACCCCAAGCTCTAATGGCTTGAAGAAGATAGGCCCTCGAATGTTTAATCTAACTGCAGGTGCATATCTAAGCTTCTCTGTAACATCTGTCCCTGTGGATAAGAAACCACTAAGCATCCTGTACTGGATTGTGCAGACACCGGCTACGTGGTTTAAAGCGTATCCAGTTTACAGATGACTTATGTGCAAACCACCCAAGCCACCCCAACAAATTTGCCCAGCAAGCTCTTCCCCTTCTGAGAAGCAGACTTCTCCCCTCTCTTCATCCCGCCACCTTGACATTACACCTCATGCCCAGAAGTGCAATTAGATTCTTGCCACTTTTTCCAGAGTCAGGAAAAATAGGATCATTTAAAAAGTCAGTTGAATAAACTGATGAGCCCAATGGGCTGGAACAGCAAAACAGATCACAACTCGGCGTAAGTCATCCCCAGGGGGGAGACACAGAAGAAATATGCTGCATGCAGTCGTATCTAGGTTTGCTCTGTGAAGAAAACTCTCATAAGAAAAGAAATAAGCAAAAATAGAACAGGCTTCATTCTTTATGTCTCCCATTAGCTCGAACCCTCATGGCAATTCCCATCAATTTAACTTTTGGATGTCTGGATACTAGCCAGGGAGCACTCAGCTTCCATATGCTCAGCAAAGAGAGCAACAGCAACAATGCAATGCTGTTGTCAGGCGAGGCAGGTAAATCACTGCATATTTCTTCACAAACCCAATTTCCTGAAACTTGCCACCCAACTTCAGGAAACTGAAATCAGCAGAGTTTGGTAAGGAGCCTTGGATGTCCCACAAGCAACCCCAAATCTCAGAACCTGCCTGGTGGAGCTGGCTGTGTTTGTCCACTCAGCCATATTTTTTGACCCTCCTTGATGCCCATGAGAACAAGCAGAAATGGTTTCCTGCACAGAGACTAGTTAGTTGTTGTCCTTGGGAGGCAATATAATCTGAAATTATACTGGGGGGTGGTGGGGGGGAGTGGTGAGCAGGGAGGAGGGGAGGAGATTGGAGTCAGATGCACATGTGTTTTAATCTCAGCTCTGTTGCCAACTGTCTTTGGGGAAGCCAGTTCATTTCAGCCTCACTTTCTTCTTTCCTGTAAAACAGAGACCTTATACACAATTGTGGGGAAAGTGTGCAATTTGTTAAACATATGAAGCAGTAAAAGAGCAATTCATCTTGCTCATTTTAGTTGTCCATAAGTTAGTATCTGGTCTAACTAGCTTAGAGAGCCTCTACAGCCCAGAGAGAGAAAGAGGTTGGATACATCACCTGCTTTTCCTCCACTGATTGCGGAAGGAGGCTAGGTACTTGGCTTTTAAATGGCCACGTTTAGGCAAAACTAATCGCACCTTCAATGGGTGGGAGTCATGCTAAAGGCCAGGAATCTTCTGCTGTTGGCACATCCCAGCCTCCTCTATTAGAAAGCCTAAGGATGCGTCCATGGTGAGCAAGATTCTGCATGTTTCTTTCCAGAAACTATGTAAATTCAGAAGCTGTCTTTTCCATTACTTATCCCTTGATTATTTATTTGAGACATTAGGAAAATATCACTCTCTAGCTTTGATCTATCACTGCTGCTAGGTTGTCAGCTTGCTGCCTTCTGGCAGCACATCAGCCCCTATGAAGTAGGTAGGATTTTCATACATGGGCATCCCTTGTCTCAAACTCAAATAAGATTATAATGGTAACATGCCCACATGCTTTAATGAATATTCCTGTCACTGTACAGACAACCAATATAGACCCCGCTCCTCAGGATCTTTAACCAAAAATTAGGTGTGTCTTTTGGAAGAGGAATGAGGGAGAGGTAAAGAGTGCAAGAGGCTGTATAAACCCACAGTCTCTCCTTAGGAGAGAAGACCTCCAAATCCTATACATCTACAGAGATATTACAGAACACCCTCAAATTTCATATAAATCAAATAGACATCAAAGAAGAAGGGCTTGTGGTCACTACTGCCTGACACTGAATTCACATGCAAGTCACAAGGAATTCATACTGAGTTTTGAAGTCTTACCCGTGCAGTCACAGAATTGTATTCTTGGCTTCACTCTTGGGTGGTATCTTTCCCTTAAAGCTTCATCATATGGAATACTAGCCGGTAGTTCAAAAACCAGCTCCTGGTGAATCTGTGGTGCCTTTTGCCCTCCAAACCCCTTGGCTAAGCTAAAATTTTCGAATGTATTATATTTCTTCCATTAACGGTAATAAACAAGCATTTCCATAGCAATTTCCATAATCAAAATTCTCTACTCAAGAGCTCCTCTGGAACTATCAGCTGACTTTGCAGGGAGGAAACCAAAGCAAAAGAATTATGCAAAATGCACAAAGCCACAGAGTCAGACTCCAAGGCAAAAAAAAAAAAAAAGAGAAACCAACTTTAGTTCTCTCTGGGCTTACACCTCAAGGCAATCCTTGTCTTTCACAGCTAGGGACCAATTTGGATACCATTTAGACAAAGATAATTCTACTACACTTTCAGAGTTAGCCCTGATTTACTGCACCATCTGTGAGATCAGCATGCAGCACAAGACACTCTTATGACTGGAAAATACTTTACTGACAAGGAAAATATATATACATATTCTTCCTGCTCTCTGTTGGTAATCTTTAATGGCCACCTTTTGTTAAATGCCTTCAGTCAAATTTTGACTGAACCAAGAATTTTTCAAATTTAAATAGCCTTGTTAATTGGGTTGGGTGTGATGCGTCATACTGGACACGCAGCTCCTTTGGCATGGAGTTCGACCTTGTCGAGACACTTGTCTTAGTACTTCTCTTTTCCATTTGATTGTGTTTTCTGCTTCTTGGTAATACAGTCATCATCTAGATTTTGTCATTTGCGTTATAACTCCCATCTTCTCAGCAGTAATAACCACCTGCCTGTGGAAAAAAAATCATGAAAACAAAACCCAGTATCCTCCATCTACTCATTTGATTACAGGAAAGTCCCCGGTTATACCTGGAGAATTTTAACAAAGCACTGATGCGTCGCCAAATCATCAAACACTGCTCCTCTCTGGAAGGTATGTATGAACAGCACCGCCTGGCACCTGTGTTCATGAAAATATGATGCATTGAGACTGAAATAAAATGTTTACTAACACACAAATAAAAAGAAGTGATTTATAACTAGTGTATTTCAAGTGCTTCTCCACCTTCATCCTGCTTTTCTTAAGGTTTACTTGTGAAGTCATTGAAAAAAAAGAACTGATCATTATGAACAAGTATGAAATGAAACCACTGACATGAAATCACTCCCGTGACTCTGTGAAAGACTTGGTTACGCAGGGGAGCATAAGTTGCGGTTAGATGAATTCCCCATATTGTTAGTTGCCAAAACTTCTGAGCCATTGCCATTTCTTCCACACTTCAGCACAGGTGCCCAACTGGGATGTCCCCATCTCTGACCCTTCCCATGTTGCAAATACTAATGTAAATAGAGAAAAAGTACAAAGCCAGAAAGCCTCACCTGCCTTATTGTAAGCAACAACAAGCCGTCTGTCCTTCTCCCCCCTGCTTTTCAGAGAACAAAGGGAGTAAAATATTAGCAACTTCACTCATGCTTTCCCTTGAGCTTCTGAGGTAACTTTGTGACAGAGAAAAAGCTCTGCAATCCACTCAGACTGCTGCCCAGGCCCCTGCCGCGGGAGGACCGGGCTTGTTTGCTCCTCTGAGGGCTGCACAACGACAGGAGTTGTGTTGGGGCTGCTAGTGCTGCCAACGGAGTCAGCACAGGTGTTGTCACAGCGACCAAAACATCTGGGTCTGAGACCCAAAGCATCTGTGTTGTCTTTCTGGTTACTGACATCAGTATCTGAGTTAAATTAAAAATACATGGCCATGGGTATTTGTAGGTATAACACGTGTAATTTGTTCTCATGGGCGTGTATCACATGAAACACTTGAAAAATACTAATTCTCATTTCAGATCTTGCCACTAAAATGCCAGTGCTCAGAAATATTTCATTTGGATAATAATTTTAGGGAAGATGCTCAGATTTCTGTGCTGTCAAATTGGTAGTGAAAACTGCGGTTTCTAAAAAGTGTAATATATTATACTGTGCTAAGGCAGTCATTTTCCAGAGAAGCTTCAGTTATGTTTTGTGCTGCATCTCCCTCTGCCCTGAATGCGGATTCTCTGGGAC
This sequence comes from Dromas ardeola, assembly GCA_013398915.1. NCBI lineage: Eukaryota > Metazoa > Chordata > Aves > Charadriiformes > Dromadidae > Dromas > Dromas ardeola. Next base: position 353,802 of record VYZM01000627.1, read on the forward strand.
AAGGTTGGAAAACAAAATTCTTCTCTTGGTCTGTTTGGGCAATTTATTATTTCTTGATAGTACCTGGATCTTTTACTAAGTATGGAATTATCATCAGTGCTATAGCTGGCGTGTAAGAAAAGATTAAGCAGCGTAGGGCTCCATAGCTTGAAAAAGGAGGTACGTGATTGAAGAAAATCATGAGGGGTTTCAAGAATGATTACCAGAAGTGCTTTTAAAAACTCAGCAGGGAATATTACTCACTATTCTTTGCAGTGCAAAAGATGGGGGTTGTCACAGAAATCATCAGGCTGCGGGGTAAATAGGAGCCAAAGAAGTACATTTTCACACAGCACCAAGTTAAACTGTGGAACTCATTGCCACTGGACAGTGCAAAGTCCAAAAGCACAAGCAGATTCAGATGCTAATTATAAAAAATTATAGGAAAGAACCACAAACTGAGACTAAATCCAATAAGATGTGGACCAGAGTTCCTAAAGTTCAGGAAAATTGTAAACTTGCAGGTTATCCCAGGATATCCTGGGAGAAGGACAGACACAGCCACTGGGCAGGCATCCACCTACCTCTGCTAACAACGTATGTATCCTTCTTGCTGGACACAGCTGTTGTGGACTGGTTGGGGCCGGAGACAAATGGCAATAGAGGAGCAGAGGCCTGACTGGGTCTCATTTCAGCTCTGGGTGCATTAATGCTCATTCAGGTAAGGAATTAGCAATCTGAGCAAATGATTAATTGGCATAAACTGCCAAATCTAAGCCTAAATTCTATTTTAGCAGCCCTGGCTAATCTTCCAACCAGGAAAACAGGAACTATAAAAACTTTCTTGTCAGATGTGTTTTGAGGACTAACAACATCAAGCGCCTGAACTGTTTCTAATTCTAGCAGCACTATCGCCAAGCCACTTAACACTTTCATGCCACCTTTGGCCTCCACCTTTAGAACAGCAGCTATTAACAGTAACTTTATAGACCATGAGTGGCTGCTTTTGGCTAGGATCCCAAAACACCCTCCTTTTTATCAGCTCACAGATATAATAGGTGGCAAGGGAGCTATTTCCATCAGCGATGTCCCATTTATCTATGAATGGAGACAGTCAAATTTTGTCTTGAAATCTAGGAGCACGGGGAGGAGAAAGAAAAAAACACAAACACAAACCTGAAGAAAAAGACAAGAAATTCTCACCACAAGTATGAGAGGTTACTGTAGGTAGAAAAAATATAAGCTCCCTGGGGTTAATTATAAAGGAAATCTGGAATCCATACCAACGCATTATCCCTAATTACTGACATTAGTTGAATCAAGCTGTGTCTTCATGGGGGAGAATGCTACAAAGATGCAGCGTTCATCTCCCGCCTCTGTCTCCTCTCTCTGCTGCCCACCGCCGTGCTGTGGTCGCACACACTGGAGAAAACAGCTAAACTCATCCTCCAGTGTACACAGCTCCGACAACTCTCCTGCATCCCAGTCTGCAGGCATACCAGCTCTGGCAAATTCTATGTGTGTCTATATATTCCTCGGAAGACACATGGTCCTTAGACCAGTGTCACAGCTGCTGCAGAGGTCCGCAGCAACCAACCCCTATTGCCCACCTGGCACTACAAGGCCTGCCATGGGGGGAGACAGGGAAGGCCAAAGGTCCAAGAGCTTCAAAATCTCTTGTGCGTCCCAAGCATCATGCTGTCGCAGGCAGAGGGAAGGGCAGGGAGGCACCACTGCCTCCGTCCACCACTGGCACAGCTGCAGCACATCCTTCCCCTGCTGTTCAGCTGCTGGTTTGCATATTGAGATGAGACTAATTCTTACTACTGCCCCACATATAGAACCCAATGTAAAACCTGAATGTTGGTCCTGAAGGTTCCTCTGTATGGCTACATACAGTGGCTACAAAACCAGGTCCTTTTTTTTGTGTGACTCCACAAAACACAAAATGCAGGTGTGCAGGGCATTATGGTTAGTAAAACTTAAATTGGGACTATTTTATGGACAATGTATTCTTTATGCTGGATGTTGCTCAAAAGGAGGTGAATCTCTTCTGGACAAGGACAGTCACATCAGCTAAAACAGGAATTTTTTGTCTAAGTAAGCTCACTGCGTCTCCATCAGACTTATTGCTGTCTGGGACAATATTGTTTCTCCACTTACAAATGAGTTTCTTCTCTTGCAGACATGTAATTTAAAGATCAGACATCTTAAATCAAGAAGTACATTATGATGCTCTGCCTTTCCCCAAATACTCTGGCATGCCGCATATGAATTGATATTCACTTTCAACTTTAAAGTGGCTGGGACAGTATAGTACTCCCAAATATTTTATAGTAGGATCCAGTGCCCTGAAATATGCGCGCTTAGAGATCTGGTCCCTTTGGAAGTGAGATTTGAGCACTCACAAGGTTTTTATTCCGCACAAGACAAAGGTGGAGCGCCCAGGATAGCCTCATTACAGAATCACAGAACCACAGAATGGTAGGGGTTGGAAGGGACTTCTGGAGATCATCCAGTCCAACCCCCATTGCCTAAAGCTGGAAAGGGGACAGGTCACCACATGCATCTCCTGGCTGTATTTTCCAATTTTCATTCTTCCTTCCTGTTCAGCCACCCCACCAGGTTTACAGTCAGAGCCGGCATGCAAGCAGAGATCCCCACTGGCCCACCCTGTGTCATTATGTCCTTCAATGTACAAAGTTGGGTGCACTTTCCACTCTTCAGTAAGAGGTGCAAGGGCTGGAAAAGCTGGCAGCAGAATATTCATGCTCCCCTTACCCCAGCAGTTCCCTGAGTGACTACATTTGCTGTCTCACAAGGACTCAGGATGTTAACTAAACTGACAAGGACTAGACAGCAGAGAGAGGAAGGAAGGAAAACATCTGCCTTTCCAATCCAGTGACTGCAAATAAAGTTTCTCTACTTTTAGGAGTCTCTCAAGCACAGCATGCAGAGGGTTTTGAGAACCCGGGGGTTCCTGATGAAAGTGCTGTTATGTTATTTTCAGTGCCGCAGCCAGGCAGGGATTGTGTTTTGGTCTTCTGAGAACAGGGAGCTGGTTTCCATGTCTACTTGTGCTGTTCCTTAAGGCTCTCAGAGCAACTTCACTGTACAGAATCACTGAGCATTTACAAAGAGGGCAAAGGAGGACTGCTGCTGCCTAAAAAACAATTTCCACCATCCCCTGCATGATTCATCCATGCCGTATGTAAAGTCCTGAAGAGCAAACATCTTATCTTTTCCACAACAAATAAAGATTTTTTATTTAAACTGTAAAACTCAGCTTTTTGTTTAACACTGTGAAAAGAGGCATATAGCAGAAGCCTGCTGTTAGCATGACATACAGTAATGAATCAGTTAGCAAGGAGATTTAAGTGGAAGTGTTGATTCACCATACGAAAACAGGAATTGGTGTGTTTTTTTTACAGTACCTCCCTGACATACCAGCATACGTGCCCCTTCCCAGCTCCTTTCTAAGCTGTTCTCACAGCACCACTCTTCCACCTCGGGTTTCAGCAGTTGATTGAACACAGCATCGCTTTGCAGATTTCAGGGAACTGATGCTGGGTGTTGGAAACCCCTTGAAATCGAAGGACTTGTGTTCAGGGAGAGTTTGCTCCACATTTCTTCCCTTTTTGCTAAAGGTTGGATGTGCAAATCCATCATGTCTCCACTTGACTCCACGCTGTGGAGACACACACTGTGACACAGAGGGATTTTGGCAGTAGAAAAGAAAAGGCTTCAAAAACACTTCACTGAGCCCTGAAACGTGCCAAAATATACCAGGCACTAAGGACGGAAACCTGCCAGAGAGAAGCATTTCTCAGTTAGAGGGAGGCTGATCTCCCCAAGAGGGAGAGCTGTGCTCCAAGGACCCACTCCCACCCCTGCCAGCACAGCACGCCATAAACACACAGCAGACGCCAGTCACAGCAGAGCAGTAGGATCAGCCGTCCCTCATCCCTTCCACACCACCCACCATTTCTCCAGGTGCCCGGTTCCTGCAGGGCAGCAGAGGACCTGAGCCGGGGTGGCGTGGGGTCGGTCATGGCTGATGGTGCTGCTGGAGCTCCAGCGCTGCCCGGGACTGAAGGGCATCCAGCAGTGTCTGTGGCACAAGACAGTGGATCTTTTCCAGTTCTCTGAAAACGCACAGTCGTGGCAGGTTTCCTATCACACTGCCTAATCTCTCTAACTGGTTTTCATTATTCCTCCGCGTGGTGTCCTGTGCCTGTCCTCTTTTATTCACCTAGAGGCATTGGAAGCATTGAAGATTTTCACTGAATGCCTCACCTTGTCTGCATGATTGTTCGGACACCCCACGGGACTTTGTCTCAGTTTACTTCATTCTTCTTTGCCTCGTCCAATGCAAAGGCTTACATTTTCCCTGATTAACACTCTTCTATTTTGCACTGTGTCCTGGTTTTCCCAAAACACCAATCTGGGATTAAGACCTTCTTCTGCTCTTTCAAATGTGACCTCCTTCTTTTAAAAGAAGTGGTGGAACCCCCATGATGTGACAAAGCTGAACCCTGTTTCGGTGCTTGGGGATGGGCACCAGGCTTGGTGCAGCAGATTTTGTAACACAAAAAACCCTCCAGTGAGGGGACAAAGCTACCAGAGAGGACTTTGGAGGAGGTGGCAGGCAGGATGACAGCAGCCACATCTCCCTTGTTGGGAAGGGCAGGGCAGAAGGGAGAGGGGAGGCCCCAACTCAGCTTGAAGGATCCATGAACCACACTCCCATGCACAAAGCCACCCTGTGCTCAAGCCACCATGTAGCCTCAGGTGCCACAGCGCTTAAAACAACTGTTTTACTGACAACACTTCCGGCACTGCACCTTAAACAGTCTGTGGGCTAGAAGTGTAATTTAGATTAAGCAGGAAAGCCTTTATAGGTTAATTAAATACCAATTGCTAAACCATAGCCTACCAGTCATTATCTGTGTTTTGATATGGACTTATTACATAACTGTTAAACTTGGTATTTAGCAGATAACTTCCTTATTAGAAAGATTAAACATCTACTTGAGAGACTTCATTTTTTAAATGTCACCATTTCGGTTTACTAGACTTCTTGCTGTGCTTAACACAAACAGTGGGTATTTAAAGTAATAACAAATAAGCTGTCAGCTGGGAGCACTCAGCAGCAGGCAGGACCTGCCCCGTGACAGCCTGTGCCGGTGCTGCTGGAGGGGGAGCTGGGCCAGGGACGGGCCATGGTTCCCCTCCCTGGGCACCCTCGCTCCTGCCTTGGTCCCAATCTGCAGGTTGAGAGGGAGAAATATGAGAACCTCTATTGAAAAGTAATTTCCCAACTCCAGCCTAATTCTCCCGAACTGCCCCTGGCCGCAGCCTCCCCCAGCAATGTTTTGCTAAGGACACAGCGGAGCAAGATCCACTGACTGGTAGGAGCGTGTGATGGATGCGGGGCTACATCCACACCGCAGCTCCCGGGTGCCACTAGCACCAGCCATCCGTGGGATGAAATACGCACATGACGCTCTGTACACAAAAACAGAGGCAATCCCCCGGCTGCTCTTCAATGGGACATCTGCAAAAATTACCCGGTGGAAGGGGGGCTGCCGCTGCCCAATTTCTGCTTTCGTAATTCTGACGTTAACAGGCCAGACCAGCAAAACGGCAACCTGCCTAAAGGGTGATTCGGACAGGGCAGGAGGCCATGAGCACAAGTCCACCTTGGAGTCAGAGGAGCGTGTCTCGGTGGTGGCATGCAGTCTGGTGCTCACCAGCGCAGAGGATGGGGAGCACCGGTGGCACAGCTGATCCCCCTCTAACAGAGATGGTGAAACAACGGCACTTTGGAGGACGGCTGCAGGGCTGATAGGGGAACTGGGTTTGAGCCACAAACTCCTGATCCAGATTTCCCCCATGTCTTGGGTCTGAAGATAGTTTCTCTGGGAAACAACATTTTAAGGGTTAGACTGAGTCACCTGCCGGTCTGGGTGCTGGTACCTACACAGGGAGGTCCCGTAACGGGGTGTTACAGCTGTGCAGCCTTATGGCCAAACTAAGTCGTCCTCCATTCGATTTTTGGTAAAAGTGCTTTTAGCACTTTCAGAAACAGGGATCTCCAGTTTCTGCAGCAAGCCCCAAGGAGGAGCAGTAGGCCCTACACGGGCTGTCACCTTGGCAAACGTTGGTTTATGCCTTCAGCAAGACCTGGCAGTGAAGAGGTTAAGAAACACTGAGCCTAAAAGGCTGCTTTTTGAGGGGTGGGTTTGGGGCAACCTGAGTTAAGGAAGCAGCCTTAACAATATAAGAAAAGGAAGTGCTGGTCGTTGGTTTGTTTGTTTATTGTTTCAGCAGTTTGTACAGTGTGTGTCTCATGTGCTATCTTCATTCCTCAGTCTCCCAGCCGGTTAATTATCCAGGGGAAGCGGCGCTTCCTGCCAGCGACCTCCTGGGTCCCCTCCCATTGTTCGGGGAGCTGACACACAGCGCTGGAGACGGCAGAAAGGGCTGCTCGTGTCTCAGCCGGTGAGAAACACTCCAGAGACTGCAGTTAGTTAATAAAACAGATGGATTTATTGGCATCAGCAAATTTCAACGCTAGTGATGGGTTTAACAGGGTTCATCTGAAGAAAATCCCAATAAAAATAAAACAAGGAGTTTTGGGGCAGGGTGATAAATATAGGAGAGACAAGAAGATGATCCGTACCTCCGGCAGCTCTGCCACGTCTCCACAGCCTTCAGGGCTCAGCAATGGGGTTGCTCAACAACTCCTTCTCTGCTAGGACTCCCTAGTCAGCACGAGGAGAGATGCCTACATCTAAAAGCCAGCCTCAGCTGGCCTAAAGCTCATCCAATCCCTGTGCCAAGCGAGATCTTTAAGTTCTCTTACGTAGGACATCTGAATATTCCACAAAGGCCCAGTGCTCTCCCTTCACTTGATACAGGGGCTTACATGTAAATGAGGATGACTCCAAGCTCCTAATATTGTAAAACCCTTTTTTTCTGAAGCCCCAGTGCCCTACGTACTCCCAAAGTTTCTTTTTGTGTTTCTGTAACGATCAGGCTACAGCACCTTACAGAAGGAGTGCGCTTCTCTCAAATGCTGTACAGACACTTCAATATTTATTTTTTTTAAAAGAACACTTTGTACAATCCCTAAGCGGGGCCTGAAGCAATGCAAACAATAACAAACAGCAAAGGGCTCGAGCCGTAGAGCTGGGATCCAGATGTGCATCTCAACTTGAGGAAAGTTTGAGGGTGGTTAAGCCAGGCGTGGGTTAATCTCCCTGGAAAATTGAAAATGAAGAGGGACAAAAGGAAAAAACATAACCAGAGTGTAGTTAACAAAACATAGAGGGGCACGTCTGCATCTCTGTGCATTTGATAACTCCAGTTTTTTGAAAGATGTGACCCCACCCTCTGAGGAGTCAGGAACTGTGATTAGCCGAGAATAAAAGGGGTTTTGCTCACTGACATTGGTAAAGGTAAAGCAATCTGTTTTGAAGAACTGCTTTAAAGCACATATTGCCACTTTGATTATACAGATCCTAGGGGAAAGTGGGCTTTGCTCTAAGTCACATAGTTTTGTTCATTTTCTCCACATATTTTTACTTTCACACGAGTGCTGTCCTATGTAACTCCAGTGCCCAAACTCATCTTAGAAATTGTGCCCCATTTGTGCCACTCTGATGGCATTTGGGAGTCAAAATTCACTTGTCTAAAGTTCTAGAGGAAAAACAAAACACAGATCCAGGGTTTTCTTTTCTCCCTCTTCTCTTCAGAGGGGGATGTCGTTTCCAGGGAAGAGCCGATTCCTCCCGCTTGGGAGAGGACGTGGCCAGAGGAGCGCTGTCATTGCTGGAAGTTTTCTTTCATGAGGAAATATTATTTACACATGCCACATCCAAACGACAACAACGGCAAAGAGGACTGGCAATCGTTCTGCTTTAAATAGCTAATTTTCTAATGCAGGGAGGAGCATTTTCGTGGCCATTTCCGTAACAAGATGTTCCACTCACTTCTGGCCCGGCGACACAGCATCTTGATCTTCCCTTCCCTTCCCTTCCCTTCCCTTNACTCCTTAATGCACAGTGCGTGTCTTTATCCTTCCCTTCCCTTCCCTTCCCTTCCCTTCCCTTCCCTTCCCCTCCCGCCTTCTATCAACAAATATGTAAGAAAAGAATTTCACCATGTCAGGAATTTTAGGCTTTTGAAACAGAGCTCTCACACTTGACACTACCCAGCCCCAGGACAGAGCTGAGCTGTTGCCCAGATGGGAGGTCAGTCATGATTTTTTACAGATGTTTTGGCTCAAATCATAATGCTTGAAGAAAAAAGAGAAAAAAATCTCCAGAGTGTTCAGAGCCGTGATAAATAATTTAGAGTGGTTAGACAAATCATGTGAAAGAGGTCTAAGACTGGATCTTTTGGCTCCCTGATGGGTATACATTTAAATTAAACACACAGTAAATAATGAACCAAAGACAATCATGCCACTGGTTAACAAAAGCAGTTAAAGAGTTAGATTGAAAGGATGAGTGGATATTGAGTGTCTACCCTCTTCTGTCTTTTGGTGATGAGAAAGGAAAGGGAAAACAGCAAAGAATAAGCAGGGTCCCAGCATTGTTTATCTCCTCTTTCCTGGTGAAGAAGCCACCAGAGATGAAGAAACAGAAGGAAAGCAGAAATTATTCATTTCCCGCCTCCCCTTTCCCCAGAGAAAAAGGGAGTAAAACAGTCACAAAGACAGGATAAAAGTCTCTACCTTGGGGAATGCAAAGCTGGTATGTCCGAGTAAAACCTGCAAGAGCAGAGGGATAGCAGAGGAATGCTCCAACACCTCTAAATTGTGTATTTTGCCTTGTTTCTGTTCATTTGCATTATTTAATACTTTAGATAATTGCAAAAAGCCCTGACACCAACTTTTTCAAATGTATTGTGGCAACTGAACCACTTAAAGAGCTGCTTCTCCTGAAGAGTTCCTCTGGGGCAGAAATTGACACACTTTTCAAATATTCCGAAGTCCAGACTGGAGGGAGAACTGCCTACTCGTTTTCCAAAGGACTGAGGAAAAGGGGTGCAATAATTTATGTAGAGTGGATTAGAAGCTGAAAGCAACCTGGATTTAATGGATGGGAAGGCTACTCAACAAACACTCTCGACTCAGTATTACCTAGCCTGGCAAAATCCTTAATACTGCTATTTAAATCTAAGGACTGTGTATCATAGCCTCCACACTTTTGATGACGTACAGGCAGACCGCCAGTAGAGCAGTGGATTCCCCACCCTCTTTCAGGAAGGACAGAAGACAGTCTGCTTCTTGAGGGACGCGTATCTACTATGCACCACGAAGCAAACCTCCTGCTAAAATCAGCAGGAACTGTGCATGACTAAGGACACTGGATCAGGCTCCACGTGTGAGAAGTTTCCTCCTGCTGCTGCAGAAGTGAAGAGTAGGGGATGTTCAATAAATAGGAAAAAAATCTCTATATATAACTACGTAAAAGCTAGCAAGCGATGGCTGAACACAAGGGCTCATGCTTGCGACACCAGCTGCTTCCTGATGACTGCGGCTAATTTCGGCAGTGGGGCAGGAGTGCGGTGCCTACGCAATTTGAGGCAGGATATAGATTATAAACATTGTTTCCCTGAGATCTTGCTGTGCATTGATCGAAATTGTTTTCAAAGGCGGCTCAAATTAACCCTCCACGGAGGTTAGATCCAGCGGTGTTTAACACAAAGACAACAAACTGCCTTTGGACTGGAGACCACGGACCAGACTCCTTCTCTCCTTTCCTCCAAGACTGTTTCCTTAACAATACAACTACTCCAGGGCCCTTCACAACCCAAAGTGCAATAAGTACACTTTTATAATGCCCATTGGCAGTGTACATGTGCCACCCAGGACAGAGCATGGTTAATTAAGAAATTCTCTTGGACTGCCTGTTGCACCAGGTAAGAAGCAGCAGCAAATAAAGAAAAGCAATCTCCATTCAACCCCTGCCAGGTCACGTGCTCCCAACTTTGATTGCCAGTGATTGCTTTGGGGCGAGGAAGGGAACACATCAGATCTCTGCCAATGGCAGGTCTAAGTTATTTGCAGAGAGAAAGCTGCACTTTTTCGCCTTCGATAACAAGTAGTAACACAAGCAAGAGCAGAAGCAGCCAAGCCTTGTTTCCCATGAGCGGTGTGCCCAGCTGAGATCCCAAGTGGGGTCTCCAACAACGGGTGAACTTGCAGCCCAGCCTCCTCCGCGGTGGAAGCAGGAGAAGGAGCTTGCACTGGAGATTTCCTCAGCGCTTGCAGGATTTACTGTCCGTGAGCACCGTACTTCTCTGCCTCGCCGGGCTGAAATTAGCTCGTTTTGTAAGAACGACCTTCTTGCTGAGATTAATTTCAAGCCACAGACTTTGGCAAGAATGAGAAAGGCCAGAAAAACTCAGCACCTTTTAGTGTTCCATTAGCAGCTGTCCTCCCAGTGGTGCTTTACTTCAGGAAATTACACTCAGTTTAGGGACAGGGAAACTGAGGCACAGCTTTTCCAAGAGGCTTGTCAAACCTCCGCCACGACCCAAAATAAAACCACTGCAAGCATGGTCCTGCTCCGGGGCATGAGGCACAGCTTGGGGGCTGGGTGAAGGTCTCCTTTGCCAGCCATCAGACCACCGTGTGGGGCGACGATGGCACAGGGCACTGGTGTACAGGAGCCATCGATGGGAAGCCTTCTGCCTGGGCAGCCTCCCTCCTCTGCCTGGATGAGCTGCGCGGCCTGTGTGAGCACCAAAACAATTGTTTTTGCAGTGCCAGAGTTAGTTATGTCTGAAAGGGTACTCGCGAGCACGGCGAGGAGTGTCATTAGGCTGCTGGCTGGGCACTGGAAGATGGATGTGTTGTTCACTTTCGTGCAGGCATTTAACAGCGCAGCTATTTGGTTACATGAATTTACAAGCTTAGCTGCCGAATAAAGGAGACCACGGGTTAACAGCAAGGGGTGAAGGTGCTTGTAAAGGTGCAAGCTGAGCCCTGAACCAAGGCGATTACAGCTCACTGGGAGCTCCTGAAGCCCATTAGTGCCAGAGCAAGGAGCTGTCAAGATCCGCAGATGAGCAGTTAAGTTTGCAAGCTCGGAGGCGACCATGTGCAGGGAAGGGAATTTGCTTTGCTCTCACATAGTCTCTCCCTCCTCTCTCCCTCACCGAACAGCCACCTGCAAACCATCCCTGGGCTCCCCTGGCAGAGACAAGGGACTCCCAGCCCATCCTCCTCTTGAAAGCCACACTCCTACCTCCACCCCTGCTCCTCCCCAGCTCCGTGGGCAGCGTCCCCATCCTCATCAGTGCCTCTCAGGAGCCCTCTCACCAGAAAGTACTGCTGAGCCCTGACTTGGACCAAACCCTCAGGCATGCAGAACCTCTGCACGCTTTGGAAAGTAACAGAAAATAGTTTTCCCTAATAGGCATCTTATTTCCTCACGCTGCCCTCTCCCCCAAAATAAATAAAGGTACTTCAAGGTGTCAGACAAGCCATCGCACTTTCATTTCTCCCTTTGGCAAGCCTAGCCACTAATTCAGTCTTGTTATGGTTTTCCCACTAGGGACAAAATATATACTGAGCTTTGAAAACCCATTGTGTAGCAGCAATTGTTGCTGTAAGCCAGTGGCTGTTTTGCTTTGTTCAGCACTGTGTGCTTGTGTCTCTTGTGAGATATTGTTTTGTTAAGGCCTGCTATTGATTAACAGGGAGAGGAATTGAATTCCAAATGGGAGTAGCTGAAACGTTCCAAAATGCTGCATAAAAAATGCGAACATTTAAAATCATCTTAAAGACAGGTAGCTCTCCTAAACCAGATCCATTTTTCCCTCAAGCTGTACCCATGGCAGTATCTCACCCCAGGGCAGCCAGGCAGTTCAGGTTCAGGGTAAGGGCTGCATCTGTGCCCACATCTTTGGGGCTGATGGACATTGCTGAGCAATGTGGGGGCTGCACCAGGGGTGACATCAAGGTCCTGGGCACTCTAGAGGGATCAGCTCTGGGCATTTGTCCTGTTTCCTAATGCTGCCTCAGAGGCACCGCAGTCCCCAGTGTGGATACAGTAATAAGTAAATAGGCATAAAGGTGTCCTAGGCTCCTACAGCTTCCTCTTCTACCCTGTACAACGAGATTGATCATCCCCTGGTTGAGCATCAAATAGATTATCTTCATCTACAACAGAGGATTGTTATCGTTGTAACTATCGAGCCACACCAGTGTAAAATGACAGGGGATGCTCCGGCAGAGCAGCTGGCACGGAGAGCTGCCCTGGTGGGGGGCTGAGCCCACCCGGCTGCTGCCCTGACACAAGCAGTGGGGATGGAGGGCAGGGGTCCTGTGCCAGGCAGCCCCCTGCCACCAAGTCAGACCTGCTCTTCTGCATCACCAGCACAACGCAGCACACGCCGCTATCCATGGCCAAGCCATGGGTAATTGCCCCGACATGTCTTGGCCCCTCTTGGTGGCACCAGCTGGACTCTGAGCTGCAGCACCCGGAGGATCATGGCAGTGTTGCAGTCCCCTGCTCCAGGCACTTGCCTGTGTATTGTTTCAGCCCCATCGTGAAGGAACCCATAGGAATGAGGAGGTGCTGTGACACTGTTTTTCATCTGCCTGGGCAAAATCTATTTCACCAACCTTTGAAGTAATTTGAGGGGGGACAACTGAAGAGAGAAGGGGTAGATTTCTAAATCTTCTTCAACCAGTTTCAGCATTTGCACGAGAATAATAATTGCAGGGTTGCAACACTCTTTGTGCAACCTGCTAGGGGTGGTGGGTCTACCCTCTGGGAAAACCTGGTGTCATTTAGTAAAACAGCAATGCAAAACTGTGCCGTCTGAGTGAGCCAGAGAGATTTTGACAGGGAATGGTATAACCTTTAGGTGCTTCTGACCATCCCGTAGAAATAATAGAAAAGAATGGACCCCTTATCAGGTTCACTGAAGGATTTAACACAAAACAGAGGTTTTCATACTAGCTGACATGCAGCCTCCTGCTGACAATCTTCAATCACAAGAAGTCTACTTGTGCCACTGTGCTGGAGGCAACTTATCAGCAGACACAATGGCACAGGCAGACAGGAGGAACCAGGTCCCTCTTCCCACCTGCTTCTGGAGGAATGGCCCCAAATAAATGCACCTGAAAAGCACAAGGGAGCCACAGCTTGCACCTCCACCACTGATTCCCATCCACTTTACCTTAGAGCCAATTAGCCTTTGTCTTCAAGAGTATCAGCTCATTTTGCACGTTACCATGTCAACATTTAAGTATGAATGATAGTAGTAGCACATCTGTAAGAACTCAGACTCAAGAGTTCTCAATAGCCACTAAGCCCAGCACCAAAATCCCTACTAGGGGAATATGGAGCTAAAATACTGCCCTAAAACAGGTGGTCTGGAGGATTTGCTTCCTGAGGTGGATCCTGGCAGTGCCATGAGCAGCACCCTCCCAGTGCTGTGCTAGCCGTGCTCGGCCGTGCAGCTCTCCCAGAGCAGCCACTTCGGAAAGACACAAACTCTGTGCACCGAATAGCACTATTGTACTCACAGTCTTAGATTTCAGCGACAAATAGGAATGCACCGGGCAAAAACAGAGTAATGGTTACAATATATAGGCACGCTTGTTCGAAATGTTGTTATCGGAGAGATTTCTGGAAAAGGGAGCTGCGCTTGGCAGGGGCTGTCCCGCGTTTCAGCTGGAGGAGCACCGGCAGGGATGCACCCCACCGTGATGCGCGGCAGTGTTTGTGGAAATAAGGGTACGGGGTGGATCAAGAGCGCAGGCGATTACAGCGGCCTCCACCCCTGTATACATCCCTGGCCCCGGCCCAGGCGGCCATGTAACCCTGCGCTGGACGGTGATCAAAGGGTTTGGCGTGAGCTGAGAAAGTCACACGGGGAGCTGGGGGTGGGGGGGGAGAGCACCGATCCCCAGCCTCCAGCCTGCTCTTTGTTCCCTTCGCTCACGAGTTTCCCAGTTGCGTTTGAACTCCCACCTCACACTCGCCGGCGCTCAGCCACTGCCGGTGGTTTCAGGGAGGCGAGCAATCAACCCTGACTTCACATTAACTTCATCTGAATTACATTTGAGTCCTTTCCAGAAAAGCATTTTAAAGCTTTCTGTTCAAGAGAGGGTGTAGACAGGAGGCGG
>VYZM01000627.1:367974-389883 GCA_013398915.1 Dromas ardeola
GAAGAAGAGACTGCAAACATGGGGTAGGGAATTAGATTTAAAAGAGCCCTTTGGAGTTATTTCAATTAATCTGGGTACCAGAGACCCCTGGAGAAAGGCTCCTCTTAGAACTACTGAAGTAGAACAGAGCATTTCAGGGTCTGACTTTCACATTGAAATAGCAGCAGCACAGCAAAAGCGCTTTTCCTCCCGATTCATTTATCTTCATGAATGCATAGGGCCGCACTCGATGCTGCGTAGCTCTCAGCAGCAGCTTACCGCTGACAAGTTTTACAGCAGCACGAGCCTGTGCCCTGGCAGAGGGGACGCATGCAGGCACAGCACCATCTTCAACCCTCAGACACGGTGCTTTGAGAAGCGGAAACAAACATTTAATCCCAGTGAAAAAAGGGGGCCTGCTGGTCATTCCTCACCTTGGCTGGTCGTTGATGCTGGCTGGGTGGTCAGCGCTTTAGGAGCACGGAGTATGAAACAGCGCTTGAGTTAGAGGATCCGTTTGTACTAGACAGAGCTTTCATAAGGTGCCTTCTTGATGAAGCAAGCCTGCTTACGTGGCTTCAAGAGCAATGTGTGTGCTTTTAGTATTTCCAAACATTAAAAAAATAAAACAAAAAAAAAAAAACACCCAACCTAAAAGGCTACAATAGGGAAAAATCCTTGTTTAAATGTCTTACACTCCATCAGTGGCAGGATTAAGAGAATCCAATGCAGGCTAGCTCTCAACTATAAATTTCCAGGCTTTCTTCAATCTTTATAACACCAAGAAGATCCCTCAAAACCATCAGGCCAAGACCCAGAGAAACTCACTGACTGGTTTGCTTGAGAAGACTCTTGCCATGTCTGTCTCAGGGAGTTCAACTGTTTTAGCAGGAGAAGCTGAGTGACTGTGTACATTGGCCTAAGTACATACAGCAATATTTATTCGCAGGAGAAACATGAAGCAGAGCAGTAAGAGGAGCAAATCTGGCTGGGCTGAACAATGTATTGCAGGGAAGGTTGTAAAGGTAACGTGCCTGGGCCTATCTGTTTTTGTTGCAAGCTAACAGGCCAGGTTTCTCAAGCAGAAGCCCCTAATTGACAAGAGCATGTCCTGAAGGTTGGAAACAGATTGATGTCTGACACTGAATAAAAGCCTATTTCCTTTTGGCTCACAGGGGTTTGGCACTGTTGCTGATACCACAAATGTCTGAGCGCAGTATCAGTGCATATGTAGCAGAGCGAATATTTGTTGGAAACAGAGCCTAAATTATTCATGAAGGCTTTACAATCCTGAATCCTTTAATTTCTTCATGTCTCCAGTACAAAAGAAAACACCAATGTTCCCTGCTTATAGATTTTGTAAAGCAAAATTGGCCAGCAAATCTTGACAGGTGAAACAAAAAAAATTAATTAAGTATCAGTTACTGTACCTCCCCTGCTGAAATTAATAGAGCCACCACTTGAAACAAAAGCTGAGACAGAGCTCTCAAGGAAGCAGTGGACAAGTCTGTTTGCAGGTTGTTTGCAATCATCCATTCCAGCAATATTTGTGTTTTCCTCCAAATACTCAATGCGACTACAGACAGGACTCACGGACAGATGGGCTACAGGTTGGGTCCAGGTACTTGGCAAATCCCATCGATGCACGTTTGTTTTCCAGCTATTCCTTCCAGAAGAGGGAATCAGAGATAAATGCTTGTTGCCACTAGAAAAAGGAAAGGAGACCTGAGTTCTATAAACTGCTGTTCCAACTCCAAGTTCAATATCAAAGTACTTTATAATTACTAGTCAAGTGCAGGTCCCACGGCCCATGACTTACAGCAGGAGCTCACAGATATCATTAAATGTTAGAACGAGCTTTCTCATAGGCAGGAAAATTCACCGATGTGCTGCTGGAGTCATCCTTCCTCTTCTCAAAGGGTGCTGTGGGAGCTTTCAGCTGGACAATATCTCTACACAAAGCAGAGAAATCCTAGTTTGGACAGAAATGCCTTCCACCTGAGAACCTTTGTCTTGTCTTTCTTCAGAAGGCAATGGGCTACAGGAGGAAAATAAGCCCTTTGTCAAGGTCAACATCCAGGTCTTTCAACCAGGGCTGCATCTTACCGCCGATTTTCACATGTTACTTCTCATTCTTCTGTATGGAATATCCTCTCTCTGTTCCCAAAGGGGAAATGCCTGCCTGGTACTGGAGGGCCACCAAAATGCACTGTATGCAAAGTTGCCCAATACACAGAGGAAACAAAGGGAAAAAGGAAAAATTCCTCCACTGACAAGTAATCTTACATGTTACTTGTAACAATGGGGAGTAAACAATATTCAGGCAGAAGATGATTTTTCAAGCTGACAGGACTGCTTCCAAGCGTAGTGCCTAGCAAAGCCCTGGTCCAAGCGTGCAGCGAGCGCTCGCGAGGCCCTTTTCACTTACAGTAGAATAGATGGGGCCAGACAGTCTGGCAGTCTCACAAAGGCACAATGAGCAGGACCCCTCTCTCCCCGTACGCGTATAAACACACGCACTCTACAATCTTTCACAGCAACGCGCCAAAGCAAACACCAAATCGACTGTAGTATTTCAGAGAGATGGCCAAAGCTCACAGATATTTTCCATGCAATCCCCTGGAACAATCCAGCGCTTTCATCAGTACAAAGGTGGAAATATGCATAGTGGAGAAAAGAGAGATTAGTTTTAGAAAGGAACATAAACAGAAGCGGGTCTCGCTTTGGCCAGGGTTCGCTCTGGTCCCAGCAGAAGCAATGCCAAGGTTGAGCGCTAGGGTGCAGGATCAGGCCCACCTCACGCAAAGCATCACACTTTGTTTCCAGGTGAGGTTACCTGACAGTCGCAGCTCCTCAAAATCCTCTTCTCTTTGGCACAAACAGATTTTCTTGAAAGTGGGTGGTGCATCCACATCCTTCTGCTCAGACACAGTCTCTGGTTGTAAAATGGCAATGAGGTTGAGGCAATCAGATAGAGGACGGCAGCCGGGCTACCCAGTCTTAGTGCAGTTGACGTAAAACAGCAGCAGGACCTGAAAAGCTTCAAGGTCCCATCCTGAATGGCTCAGGAGACACTGATCATTTCATAGGCCTACAATGAATTTCAGTGCCCAGTAGCAATGTGTGATAGGGCCAATTAACAAATGGTTAGATTGCAACCCAAAAAATGGCAAAACAGCATAAGTGACGTATTATGCACCAGTGTTTAGTTGGTTTCATCATTCTTTGCAGTCTACGTTTGCCAGAAACTTGGCTTGAAATCTGGTTTCACAAATGGTCATCTTTAATTGGAAATCCATGGAGCCATGGAGTTGGGAGTTATTTCCAGGGGGCTTCTAAAAACTGACTGTAAAGCCACAGTCTGAAAAGTGCCTCTTTGAAACCCAACACCGGCTGAAGCAGTCCCTGCTGTTTGTTCCTACTGTTGCACTATGCCTCAGCTGCGCCAAGATTAATTTTCATGGAACCAGGGGAGAAATCAACTTAAAAACAGGTGAAAACAAACAAAAAAAAGGATTACTTTTAACCTGAACTGGTTCCCCTGATGATTTGCCATGTAGCTGTACCAGCCCTTTCCTGGCACCACTGAGTTAACAACAGAGGAACGCAAGGGGAATGCTCCTCAGATTGCATCCTAAGGAAAGCAAGGCTTTTTTCAGTAGACTGCTGTGGTCTGCTTTCCAAGGGGAAATGTCTGTCAGCTAGGTCTGTAGTTTCAACTGCCCAACACATTCACCACACTGAAAACTAGTGATATTCAAGCTAAGTCAAGGACTTCAGCTTAAGCTTCCCCACAGTTATCTCCGAGCCGAACAGGCCCAGGTCCCACAGCCTCCCCTCACAGGCCAAGTGTTGCAGCTCTAGCCATCCATGGAGGACCTCAAGATTTCCCAATTGAAATTTTATTTACTGGTCTAAACTCTCACTTAAAAACCTGCATTCACAGGATTCACAAGACTCTCATACCATTATAAAGTGAAACTCAGGATAAGTTTCCCAGGAGACTTGTGACTTTCATGTGAAACCACTATAAAGAAGATTTAACGGTTGTTGCAATAGGAATCTTATGCAACAAAGATAGCTACACCAGGCTCAGCCTGCAGCACGCTAGGGCCATAGGGTTTCACATGAAGGTCATGAGAAGCTTCAAATGTTTTAAAGTTTCAAAAGAGATATCATAATAGAGAAACAAAAGTAGTGACATCTTGTGTTTGCCTGCTAACCCAAAGGGATCTGACTTTCATGTATGGGATTCATTCAGCAAAAGCAAGGCTTACAACAGCATATCTTTGGAGGTCCCTCCACACAGCGTGGGCCACACTGAAGGCAGGAATGAAAGCAAGACAGACTGAGAAACAGAAGATGGCAGGAGGCCTGCCCTTCCACCCTTGCTTTTCCAAAATTAGTTCAAAGAGTTAACTCAAAGAAGTTCATCTCCACCAACAGCTGGCAATTTGGACTGACTAGCAAATCGTAGTTGACCAGAGGGATTCAGTGCAAGTCACTTTCTCCCAAAAGGAAATAAAATACAGAAGAGCAATGTCAGTTTTAAATTAATATAGGTAGAAAAGTACAACCTATCATTTCTTAGTGCCATTCTACTTTATCTATGCCTAATGCCCTAACTCATTTATCACTATGTAAGCTCCATTTACTTTTGGTGTTTCTCCCCAGGCGAATAATAAAGTTCAGATGAGTCATTTAAGTTTTATTTTTTACTTTCTGATTTTGAAAGACAACTCAACTATGGCCCACTGAAGTTCATATTTCTCTATAGTCACTGGAGAAAGACTGAAGAAACCACTGAGAGAACTGACACGAGACAACCTTGGCAAAAGTTAGCCTTTGCAAATGCTATCCTCTCCAGGTTTAAGTGCTATAACTTCTTTTGCAAATACAGCAAGGGCAAGGTTTAATAAACTTGTCTATTAATTTATTAATCTTTCTTTAATAAACTTATATATTAATTTATTTTCATATTACATTTGCTGTGGGAAAAGTCCTAGTCTGTTCATAGATATTCCATTTTTATATTTTAAATGCAATATAAGATAAATTTTAAACTCAGATTATTTCATTGCAGGTCTTTAGTTTTCAGAAATCCTTCTTATATCCATGTCTTCAAAACTATATGACACATGTTGCTTATAAGCTATGTAATAAGTACAGATCATTGAACATCTGAAAGAGGAAGAAATAATGAACTCAGAAAAGTCCACATCTTAAAGTAATATATAAAATTCTGGTTATGCCCTTTCAAAAAGCTTGCAGCACAATGAGGAAGGGGACAGATGCAGAGATGACAAGGATGGTCGGACGAATGGGTCAGCTTCAGAAAAAGGGAGACTAAATAGGCCTTGGAAAAGAAGGAGACAACAGAACAGGATGAGGCAGTCGTCTCCATGTTTATGAAACAGAAAAGGTTAACAGCTAACTATTATCCACTGCTTTTCTTAACACAGGAGTTAAGAAGGTACCTAAAGAAATTATCAGACAGAAAGCTGAAAAACAAGAACAAGAAAGTACTATTTTACAAAGCCATGTGACAGCACTGTGTGATGCACCACCACAGGGTGTTGTGAAGCCCAAGGCTGTCCAAAGGTTCAAGAAGTGATTAAACAAAGTAATGGAAGAAAGGTCCCTTCAGGGCTTTCAAACAGGCACAAAGATACCCCACAGCTCAGAACATCCCCAGCTGTGCAGGATGTAAGGATCAGAGAGGGTTATGATGTGGCCAGCATTTATTGTACACTTGTCCTGTTTCTTCTGCGCCTTCCCCAAGTGCTTGCTGTTGGCCACAGTTATGCCCAGGGAAGAGAAGACTCTGGGGTGCTGAAAGCCCCTTCTCTAGCATTTTCTCTTCAGGACTAGTCTGCTTGAGCCGACACACTCCGTTACTTAGCCCAAGCTTCAGAGGTGACAGCATCAGGCAAGCTGAGAATAACCACAATACCTCTAAATGCTTCCAAGAAAAATGATCCCTCTTTCTTTATTATGCTATAGCTTGTCATATAATAGCAATAATCACAATTGCTTTGTAATATACTTGGAGCAGCTTTGGAGATTGATTAAATGCTTCAGCTTCCCTTCAGCTTTAATCAAACCCAGCAGCTGTTTATCGCTCAGAATACTTTAGATCAATAGAGCTTATGCCTTACTTATACCTTTAAAATGGTATGCTCTATACCATCTCCCTTGAAACTGCAAGCAGTAATTACAATAAGTGATCATACTCTGTAGAGTTAAAAGTAGCTGTTACAAAACTGATAAAATCACCACAGCCACTAGCATAAGACACTTTTGAAAGACAGCCTTTCCCAGTTGCAAATTTGTCCCAGGTTCTTTCTTTGATAAAGGAGGGACTGGAAAGGCTATGAGCAAAGTTCTGCTCAGACCCTGCCACCAGTTTGAACATAAGGACCACAAGACAGAGCAGGACACCTGCCCCATCAACTGCAGACCTGCTCTCCCAAGAGCCCAGCAGCAGAGGAAAAGCCTAGGGTAAGGTTGCCAGGAAATCCTAAACACAAATGAGACTATCTCAACTTAGATGGTAGTGCACCAGGTAGTGCACTAAAACATCAGTTTTAGTGATTTTATGAGATAAACTTATGTCCTGTGACTGCACTCAGCCAGAGGTTTCAGAGGCATTACATCAATAAAGTTTTAAGTGTATTTTGATTACATAAAAATAAGCAAAATCCCACCAAAGACAGTGTGAAAACTTCTACTGACTTCCACAAGTCCAGGACCTCAATTTCTGTGTTAATCATGGCGAGTTAACTGAATGAAAGTTGAACTCCAGGCATAAAATCATCAAATCCAGATGAAACATACTGGAAACATCCATTTCATCATGCTGCCAGACAAGACAAGACAAACTCTTGGCTGGTGCCTTGAAAAGACAAATATTTGGATAGGAAAAGCAAGAGTGGGGAAAGTCATTGCTTCTAAAATGATATGTTATGGAAAAATCATTACATCACTTTTACTAGCAGTTCACAGCTACTCGTTAATTTTGCCAAATTGCAGCAGCTGCTACTCTCTGAGGTCTTCTGGATCAGCAGAGGGTATTGCCTGCTCATAAGGGGACAAAAAGCGATGCCCAAGAGTACCACCACATGAAAAATAGTGTTTACGTGGAAGGTGACAAGATTTGGTTCATTCTATACACAGCCGGGACCTGTGTTTGGAAGAGACAATGTTAGGACTGGTTTTTGCACCCACACATCCATAGCAATACAGGTCATTTTCCCCAGCAGGAAAGAGACTGTAAAGTGGTATTTATATCATGTTGGGTCAATAAACACTTAGCACACCAGGATTTAGGGACCTTTTATGTGGCCTGGCCCTCGAAACCTCACCTGATCCCAACACAGAAAAGGGAGAGGGGTGAGAAAATTGTCAGACCACTTTTAGAAGCACTGCAAAATACGCCACATACTACATTTGCTTTGTTAGACATTGAGGCATATTAAGTTAATGATCATTAAAATCCAATTAAGAACGCGGAGGGTGGGGGGCAACACTCTGGGTGCTTAGAAGGCCCCAGCCTTCTCCAGGGAAGGAGAAAGCAGATAAAACAAGATAAAGGCAGCTTGCCATTATCGGTGCCATTCAGACGAGGAGGAACGCTGGATAATCTAGAGCTTTTCCACTTTATTTTGTTTTTCTGTTTTTCTCGGACCTGTCTGGGATTTCAGCTGTTAAAAAAAAAGGAGGGAGGTGGGGGAAGACAGGCTCTTCAAGTTATTTTATGAATCCAGAAAATGCTTTACATGTTTCAATTTCTGCCACTCTGTGTTCCTTTTCACACTGCTAACCACTTGAAAGCATCTTGCAGCGAGAAGCTACCAGAGAAAATAGTTTTGGATGCTCCTTGTTTATTATATGCAGATCAAGCAGTTCTTATTAACTCAGTTTCCGTTCTTCCTTCATAGGTAGCAATGCTGTGATATTATTTGCAAGCAGCCAAGGTAATTACCATCCAGCAGGGTCCAATTGTTTTCAATTAAAAGCTTGACTGAAGTCTTTAGTTTTTAATACCATTGTGACCATCTGCTTTCACTGAAGTTCATCAGCAAAGGCACAGGCCTCATTCTAATGCTGCTTAATTATATGGAGGAAATTTATTTTTTTTTTGGTCAGAGATTCATTTTTCCCTGCTAAAGAAATGGGCAGCAAAGGGACTGCCTGACTTCGCTAATAGCCTGCAGCAAGATGGAGTATCCGGGAAGATCATTACCTTCCTGGGAGATCCAGCTGTTATCGCACTGACAAGAAGATCCAAGGGACCAACAGGAGAAAGCAGTTAACCTCAGCCGCCCTCCTCTCCGTTCAGTCACTTGCCTCCTTTCTCTTCCAGCACATCTGAAAAGGCCACAAGGAAGAGGAGTTCATCTGAAAACAGGCAGTACAATCTTCCCCTGCTGAATACACTTTCGGACTCTGTTCCATGCCAGGAATGCAGGCAAGATCTCCCACCTGGGCATCCACTCCCTCCTCCTTGCACGTGCGGTGAATCTTTTGCAGTCCTGTATCATCTCAGATCTGAGGATCTCCAAATCCCTTACAGACATTCATTAAGCCCCGTGCAATCCTCAGGAGAAGGAAGTAAATATAATTTTCCAGATGGGGAAATTAGGGCGGCAAGAGGTTAAGTGACTAGCTTGAGGCCAAACAATAAATAAGTGGCAGAATCAGCATGAGGATCTGCAAAGTCCCAGGTTTAACAAAAGCCTCTTGAGTGCTCAGCTCCAGAAAAGGCAAAACAACACCCCGGCCCTCAAATCCTCAGGACACTTAACTCATTTACCGCATCTCTGCTTTATATGTGCCAGTGCTAATAAGTGTGACTCTTAACATTTCCAACTGTACTGTGCAGAGAAAGGCATTTTGTGGATTTAATGCAGGAACTGCTGTCTCAAGGCAAGGAAGCATGCTTGATATTACTCCATACTGTCGACCCAGACAAGCACACAGCTTCCTTACGAGTGCCTTCTGCCATTTCTGCTTCACATGGTTATTTCCAAGGACTGGGCCCCCGAGAGGCAGGTACTTTGCCAAGTACCAGTTAAAGAGGAAGAATATGTGGTTACGACACTGTCAAAGCCAGGGAGATGCACTGCACTGCTCTAGTGGCAGTCTGAATCCCTGAAACATGAAGCCAGAGAACTCTCCGCCTTCTTGGCCAACCATATAGGTACGTCCATCTCTCAGGTAAATCTAGAACTGTTCATCCAAGACTTAAATCCCTGCTCCTCGTTAATCTTTGGAGAGACAGAAAGTTGGGTTTCACCCTTGCACCTGGGGGTGTCTCTTCATTCTCAAGGCATTAGACCCCCATTAACACTTCCTCCCAAAGGCCAGCAGTCCTGCTCTGAGCTGGTGTGTCACGCAGGAGCACTAAATCTACTTCAAGGCTGTGATACAGCCGAGCCCGGGTCCTTCATGCTGTATTGAGACCTCTACAGATCCTGTGCAGCAAAGGCATTGAAACTGGAATCTGAGGCTTGGGAGATAATTACTTCAGAAAATGGTGTAAATGACTTCAGTATTTTGAAAGGCTTGAGGTGTTGCTCTTCAACTACCTTCAGCTACTGCAAATGTAATGCAATTTGTTTCCATACAGATTTCTTTTAAAGCTGTGTGTAGTATGTGTCCTAAATGCATAATTACACACCAGAGTATAATGGCTCATTCGGGTTTGTTTTGTAACCAATATGCATTTTAAAAGCAAATTCTGAAGGAATATGCAGCAACAGACACGCAGCACACATTCTGGAAGATGGTTTTCTTATACTTTCACTCCTAAGAAGCTCCCAAAGGCCTATTCCTGCCAGAGAGAGAGACAAGAAAAAGTGAGAAGAAATAAAACCTTTCTTTAAGAATTACCTTGAAGGAAATATAATGACCCTGTTAAGAAAATAGTCCAGTAAACACAATTTTGGCATGAGTGTCCTGTGAATTGGATTGCCTAGGAAATTGGCAATAAGATTTTGCATCTTTTTTTCCTGCGCTTGAAACTAATCTGTGCTCATAGCAAGTCAGCATAGCTATTCCAAAGAGGTTTTTAGTGACCTATGCAAAATCATTTGGCAGTGTCCGTTTGGGCAGCTCTTATAGAGCTATGTGTGCACTGCAAGAACTGTAGAGAAATTTCTATCCTTTTCCAAAGTACTCTCTATAATCCCCCAAAAAGCCATTTTCCAGTGAAAAGTCCTGCAAAGACAGGAGCAATAATGCATCGGTGCATGCATGTGAAAGACTTAAAACAGCACTCAGACTGGTGGGAATCACCTGGGGTTGATCTCTAAGAGTATTTCAGACAACCACTCTCACTTAAGTTATTAGTAGTTCAACATGCTGCTTTATTCACTAATTCTAGCCAAAAATATTTGGACTCTTTTCCTTCTTTTGTAACTCCATGAATTGCCGTAAGACAAGGAGCTGCCTTTGGACAGGAGTGGATGACCTGCAGTGCCTTCCCTTACATCTTCCCAGCAAGCTCACACAACTGTGAAGAGCATTAGGTTCATCCTGCTTAATTGGAAGCATTTAAAATTGAGATGCTGAAATTGAGTACCATCTACACTAGGAAATAGGCACTTCCAAAGGGAACCCAAGAGCTAAATCTCCCTTCAGAATTGCTTCTCTTTCTCCATCAACTACAGACGCAACTTAGCACAAACAGGTCCTAATTCTGGCACCTGAGTTAATTGCTTAAAGAAAAATAAAAATTAATCAATTCTGGCTCTTTGAAACTACCTGTTAGCTATATTTAAGCAGAGGAGATACTGGATGTAGGAAGTTCCCTGTTTTAAAGATTAAAGGGAGAGAAATACTTTGTTTTCCTTGCTACCTCATGGTCATTTAATGTGTGAGTAGGTGAGGCAGAGCAAGATTTGAGATATTATGAGTCTGGACCCCAGTGGGCAAAGTCAATGGTGTACTCTGTGGGAATCCAGTTAGACAAAGGGGCAGGGGGCTGTAGGTCAAGGCAAATATAAAAGTCTTTGTGTGAATAACAAGGACTTGTTCTGCTTTAGTATCTGCCAATGACTCTACAGCATCCTTCACAACAATAAGTAAATTAACCGACACCGTCATGCAAGAAAGTTTTGCCCATCTTTGTAGAGGGGGCCAAAGCAAGCACAGAAGGTGGCCCAGGTTTAGCAAAAGCAGGAGGAAGAGCCTGGACTGCATTCTGGCTAAATATGAGACTGTGCCACCAAATTTTACATGAAAAGTATACAGCTCATCCCATTTACTCTCCCTTTATAAGCCTGCAGGCTATGCACCTGTACTGTACAGAAATGTGCTTTCCTGCCCACGTGGTGACCCTGTGCAGACAAGGCCTGCACATAAACGTCCATGAAGTATAGCTATAGGTTTCTCTGTTTCTGGAAGTGCAAATAAGTCTGAAGGAAGCTGACATGGAAAGAGACAGCAGTGTTTGGATGGAGAGAAATAATCTCTTCCTTATCAAGTGAGAGAATCTTTTTTCCTCTACTATTTGCAATCTAATATGACTAAAGTCAAAAATCCAAATCTCATTTTTCTTTCTCCATGCTCTTTTGACTAGTTCAACAAAAGTACTGGAGCATTTTTAAGTGAAAGTATGGAAAATTACTCATGGCCCTGGGATTTGTCCGGATGGTGGGCAGCACCTCCCTGCTGGACTCCAAAGTGAGGAAATCTTCATTCAGTTCCCTTCTTTGCCTTCTTGTGGAAGTTTCACATTCACTGAATCCAGATGGGATCTGTATTTTCAGTGTATGGGTTTGAGGTCAAAGAGCTGCAATATTAGTGTTCAGATTTTACCGTACTTTTTCAGACCTGAGGAAAAATGAGATTTCCAAGCGCATCTGCATCATAACAGCTCACAGTCCATTCTCTTTAGATCTAATAATGTTGCAGTTCAAGTCAGAGGCAGCGGAGCCTACTGAGATGGAAAAGGACCCTTCGGCCTCAAGCCACGAGAGGTGTGCTACACCAGTCAATGCTAAGGGGGAGACTGATTGCTCTTTTAAGTCTTCCCAGATGAGCTCTGTTTTGGTTTCCTGACCTCTTTTACCTCTTCTTCTTAAGTCAGCCCCACAAACACTTTTTTAGAAACATGTATGGCTCAGCAAAATTCTTCAGACTCAGCTGAGGACCAAGGGGGAAGGAAACCGGTATCTCACACTTCGTACATTTTCCTCGGTGTAAAGGGAAAAGCTCCCTCACTTTTTCCACTGTCTTTATCCCTTCTTAAAGCACCCAGACGGCTTAAAGACATAGATATAGAGTCTGAGTATCAAGAATCTATGTGAAAAACAATATTATCAGAGGATCATTCTGAAAACCTGTATTTCAGGGAGCTTTTTGCCATTTCCTGAATAACACCCTCAGATCTCATGTACTGTCTTATAATTATGAAAAGTATAACTTGGTATAGCATGCAGTATGTCAGCTTTGATTATGCCAGCAGAGAAAGACATGGGATACAGAGAGAGAATAAAGGAAGAATGATGGCTGTCTACCGGCTTATCAATTTACATCTCTCTACAGTAAATCTAAGTCCTTTGTGCTGTCAGTCATGCACTCCTACGGCAGTGATTACTGGAATATGAAAATCACAGATTTGAGATCCATTTGTACGTTCACATATTTGCACAGCTTTTCTGGGTTTATTGCTTCAGTGGCTGCAGCATCCCCCATCAGCATGGGACCCATGATTTGAGGCTTGACGTTTCCTCCCACTATGCAGCTTATGTGCAACAGTTCATACCGACACCCTCTGAATCACCACCTCTCTAGTTCAAATTACGAAGGAAAATGGAAAAAAACCCTCAGGAAACTGTAAAGGTAACAAATGATCAGGTGTTAGATGACTTATTTCAGGCCTATAAATCCCAATAATATGTTGTGATTGTGGCTAAAAATAACACACCTCCTCATCAAATATTTACTGTGACATAAATAGCTGCCTGGCCAACATCATGCTTTTGAACACATTAACAGCAACTGCATATTTTCACCTTAAATGACAAACTGGAAATTAATGAAGACAAGAACACATGAACAAAAACCATCTCACTGCTGCCGTCACCTCTGTAGCAACTGTCAGCAGCAAAGAGCAGCTTCCTGGAAATTTCAGAGGCATGGCATTTAGAAAACAAAAATCATACTTGCTACCGGCACTACAGGTGGTTATGCACACACACGCTACAGCTACATTTCTTACAAGCTGAGCAGTAACTTAGGGCTTCACCCTTCCCAAGCTCTTTCCTGTCAGGACCCACAGCCAAGAGTGGGTCAGTGAGATTTCTTGCTGTTGTAAAATACAAATGGTGGTAGAAAAGCATTTTTTCAAACCTCTTCTGTGCCCAGTGAGGGCGAACACTCTACCATGTAAAATTTCCCACAGGACCACAGGTAACTAGCGAAGAGGAAAAGAAGAATCAAAAAACTTCCTTGTCCTAAGAAATGTCCTCAGCAATTCCCCTAATATAGAGTAAGTATTAAAGTCTGTAGCAGAGAACAACCCTCATCTAAATACTTGAATGCAATTTGCCTCTAATGGGTTAAGAATTGTGATGCAAGGAAAAGAAAAGCCACTGGAAAATATGGCAGGATAATAAATTATTGCCAATTTCCTGAACTTACGTAAGTTGATCAGAATCCCTTAGAAAACTCTCCAAACAATGTTTCTGTCTTAAAATCCTCAGCATTAAAAACCAGAAAACTGTCATATTCATGTGCTCAGCTTTCAAGCTGCGTTCCGCAAGGCAAGTACAATTCTTCCAGATCAGCAAATCTGTACAATATGGCAGTGTTTGGTTCCCACACTGAATAAAACATGGTCTGTCCTATCTGATCCATTTATTAGACTCGGCATTATTTTCTCACTATAAACATTCCTAATAGCTTCGGACCATTTTCGTCATGAAGTAACAAGAAGGGCACAAAATCTCTACTGTCTTTAAAATAAACATATACATTATGTTTTGGGGTTGTTTCTTATGTTGAGGCTGAAGTCTCCTAGTGCTTGGTACTCCATGGGGTTTCTACCGCAGAAGGTTATTTTCTCCTTACCATCTCATAAAATCACAAAATTACTGTGTCTGGGAGAAATGGGTATTACAAGGAAGTAAATGACAACAGAGAGAGCAGAAGGCCAACACTTTCATAATTTACCCTTAATTCTAGCTTTAAAAAGATATTTGAGTCCCAGAGTTTGATTTGAACCAGTAAGGATTCTTATTCAGGGAACAGGAAGTTACGACCAACAAACACCATTTTGCAGCATTTGTTATTGGTAATAAATAACCCAGAACAGTATTTGCTGATTTTGCAGCTCCTTAGACATCCGTGATACCTCTACCGGAAGCCAGTCTCCCTTATGGCAAGACCACCACCTTCTTCACCGTCAGGAGGAACCGCGCTGGGATTAGCCTAAGGTCCCTCGAAGTCGGCAGCCTGTTACTGACAGTGGCCGACTGCAGATGGCCAGGAAGCGGTAAAAGAGCAAAGAAAGCCCACAGTGAGCCACAGTTATGGCCCTGTGTTTCTCTTCCATGTCCGTGTGTCGTTTGGAGCAGCCTGACTTTTCATTTTAAGCTGCTGCCTGCTAAAATTGCCTTGGCGAGTCAAAGACAGAGCCCAGAGCATAGTGCAGTGAATGTGTCCGGTCTTGAGTTTTAACTACCAGGTCTTGACAATCTTGCCAAAAAACCTGAAGACGTATCTACGCCCATAACACCAGAAAATCCATTAAAAAGCTATTCAGTCTTTCACCTACTCGGTGTTCTTTCACCTTCGAGACACAGTTTTGCATGAGAAGTACTTGAATGACAGCCCTAGCAGCAGTCTATCACACCAGAATAATAAAGGATTAATTACCTCGATCATCAGCACTCTATTGTTATTTGTAGCATCAAGCGCCTGCTCTTTTCTTGTGAGCTACAAATGCCTGGGAACACAGAAAAGAAGACACTGTGCATTAATTCAACAAGTCTTCTAGCCTGCACCTGCGTTTAATTAGTTACTCTCAAATCAGACCTGCAGAGCCAGAAGCTGCAAGTGAGAGCACCGC
The DNA here is from genome assembly GCA_013398915.1 of Dromas ardeola. Lineage (NCBI taxonomy): Eukaryota > Metazoa > Chordata > Aves > Charadriiformes > Dromadidae > Dromas > Dromas ardeola. Next base: position 383,033 of record VYZM01000627.1, read on the forward strand.
TGACTGCTGGCCTGGCTGGGCTGCCGGCGTAATTAATTGCATTCTTACCGTGGCTCTGTCCTCTGCACAAACAGAAGTTAATCATTTACCGGGAAAGTCTGAGCTGATGCTTCTCCAACATTTGAGCCAAGGCACAGAACATTTCAATAACAGCATCCCCCCACTTCGTACTTACTGCTTGCCTCCCAAAATGACATGCTGACCACCTCTGTGCCGCTGGAGACCTACACAGAGGCAGCGGGTGAGAAGATACAAAGGGGAAAAAAAAGAAGTGAAAATCTGAACTAGAGAAGTGCTGACCACAGAAAACCACCATTCAGCAGCTGTCCTGAAAACAAAGGCTTTCTTGGGCAGAGGTTTGGCAAAATGACAGCTAATAACCTGTCTGTGTTGGCACTCCTCTAGCCCTCAACGTTACAGTGTTCATGTAAGCTTCAAGCTATTCATACATATTAATGACTGTATCCTCAAAGCACTCTTTCAAAAAGAGGGAAGCATCATTGTTGCTATTTAATCCATGACAAAGAGAGTAGCTAAAGGTCTTCTCCAAAGTTTCCACAGAAACCAGCAGAAAAGCAACATCCACTGAGCCTTGGGGTGGCTGGTGTTTTCAACGCAAGAACATCCCTCTTTGCTGGGAGCTCGGGCAACCACGAGCTACACCTCACCAGGGGGCTGGCAAGAAGACAACGCAGAAACAGGCGTTGGGGCATGGAGCTAATACCTCTGAACCAAGCGGTACCTGTGGAGCATGTCAGAATGGAGAGGACGGGGTACAGGTCTGAGCAGAAGCCTTGCACTTTCATTGCTGCAAAGGAGTGGGTGGGTTATTGCTCCCAGCTCCATTTCTTCTCCTCCTCCCTCCAAGGATGGCCAGAACTGTTTCCAGGCAGTATTTGTGGGGCTGGAGCGAAGACAGGAGGGAGAGGCATGGCAGAGCTCAGCAAGCCTGGGAACAAGACGACGTTTCCTTTCCCTGCTTGCTGGAATAACCCTCTGGGGTGATGTGAACTTTCTTCCATATGAATAAACTGTGAACAGACTGTTTGTTTGCAAAGAGGGAAGAGGGACTCAACCAACAACAACCTTCAAATCTTGCGAAAGGCGCAGTTTGGAAATTACGGGCTTTCTTTTTAAATCTTTTCACTTCACTTTTTGAGAGCAGCCTGGTACATCTCTTTTTAAAATTAATGGCATATACTTGATCAAAAATGCTAAAATGCTGGTTCCAGCAAATTACACAGATAATTAAGCCTAATTTCAATAATGCTCCGAAACACTGCTAATAAATCTTCGGGCTCTTGCATTTCTTGAATATACACAAGCTACTTCACGAACACCAAATTCCACCCTAGCAGCTCCTTTTCTGTTGAGCTTTGGCAACCCCAGGCTAAATTCTGCTGTCAGTTATATCCCTGTAAGTCTGGAGCAATTGCTTGTCCTCGGTGGCATAACTCAAGATTACGGCTGTGTAAATGAGCACAGAATGTAGCTTGAAACGTTGTAAATCTGACCTTCAGCTTGCTTCCATGAAAGGGGAAAACCCAGGATCTTGTTTTCACATCCAGTAAGCTTCTTGAAAAACTACCCTGCATAAATATTATGATTTCAGTCATAGATAGAGCAGTATTAAAACAGAGTTAAAACTGCCCAGTATCTAGGTCTACTGAGAGGGGGCAAGATGACGAGTGTTATATTTATGAGCTTCCACAAGCAACACATGCTTTTAATAACTGATGTGCACTTTCGCCCCCTACTATGTCACATCAAGACCTTCAGCTTATTCTTGGTTAATAGGTCACTGTCTGACCTCAAGACAGTGCAGCATTTCATCACCGGCAGCACTTGAATGTTGATCACCCAATCTCCATCAACGTTGACTGCCCACCCCACAAAGCTGGGTCTATTGTTTTGGGGGGCTCAGGGAGTGCACGCCTTCTAGACCACTGGAGAGTGAGACCCCGATGGACCTGGGCATCACCGTTGCTCCTGCTGAGCTGTTAGCTCACTGCCGCCCCCAGAAAAGCTGCCCCAAGGCATCTGGGGCCATGTCTTCACATGGGGATGGACAGACTCAGTCCTAGTCCCCCCCTGTGCAATGGGGCTTTGCACTGGCTCTGCGGCATTTCTGCCTGTACCCTCGAAATACCCGTGAGCAGAGAGGGACAGGGGAAGTGAAATTCTCCCTTGTTGCCCCGGCTCCTTATGATAAGCAGGCCCAGCAAATAAGAAAAACACTCTCACAGCCCTGAGTACTTTCCCAACTCCTTTGATCCACCATTTCTCTGAAGGGTATCGTAGAAGACTTGTCAGAGGGAGGGTATTGTAACACACTCCCACCAAACCGAGTTAGAAGGAAGAATATCACAAAGAACAGGCTTCTAAACAAAACAACAAAAAGAAAAGAGAAAATAATAATTTTAGTGTCTTTTGTTTGTAGAAGCACGAGTTAAATAATTCATGATTTTTCTAAACAACTGTTTTTGGAGAAAACATCATTTGCCAAAAGTGCAGTACAATCCTTGCAGGGTTGCCATTTGCAGTTATGAAGCACATCTTAATTCTTACTTATATACACGTCTGAAGCGTTAGCTAGATTCAGGCTAGAAAAAACACCCAAATGCTGCACAATAAGTGCTCCTTTACATGATGGTTTTGATCATCAGACTATCCAAATCTCTTTGCCCTGTCCTGATGTGTCCACGTAACATTCAGAAATCTCTATCAGGCCACTAAGTATAACAAATTACTGGCCTATACATTCAGGACTTTTACCTGCCCAAAGAATAAAATGATGGCTCTGTACTACAGCCCACAGCTGGACAAAGATGCACATATCTGTGGCAGCAAGGATATTTATCAACGGAAGAAAAGCTCGCAGAGGATATGCCAGCATTTTATTCACTTCTAGACTGCATTATCAATCTCTGGCATTACCCAGAATTAAAAGTCACTGCATTTATGCAAAATACTTTTAAACAAGCAGCATCTCTTGTCTTCATTTCTAACTTTCTTAAAGCATAATTTGATGCATTACTATAAATGAATGAAAGAGCCACAAAATCTCATCAAAATGTGAAGGGAGACTGGATCCAAGTATGACGGCCTGTAATTCACCTGCCATTGGGGGCTGCTTTTAAAAAATGGACCAAACTCACTTCATGCTTATTGTTATTTTAGCCACTTTAAATATTTTAAAATAACATTTCCATTTTTCTTTCTATATTAAGGAGTGAATGTGATTTCCATTTTAACTCCTAAGCTCAAAAAAACAATAGAACAGTGTTTGAAGAAGCCATTTTGCATACACGTCAACACAGACATGGACTTGGAGACAGCAGAGGTGGCAATATTCACCATCAACAGATCAACAGACTACTAAGAAACTGTGGCAGGTGAGCTAAGGACCTATACCAATGATGAAAAATAAGAGGGAATTTCTCCTTACTTAACAACAAAAACAGTTTCCCTGATAGAACCTTCCTAGCGCCCCATTTGTTTTGGAAACTGTGGGATCTGCAATTCCTTCTGCAAAAAGGAGCTGTTTCTGTGGAATCCGAATAAAATTACCCACAGGAATTGAAACTAAAAAATCATTAATAACATTACCTAGATTTAATTTACTCTTTTTTTTTTTCCTACCTTGCTTTCCACTAGCTTATCACTTCTTCAGAGTTTGTCTTGAGCTAAATGTCACTGCAAACTGATGTGCTAGGTGGAGAATAATAAATTTCATCCAAGACCTTTCGAGTTACAGGTCATTTAATATAGTAACTGTGGGCAAGCCAGGCCCCCATTGTGCTCCCACTAATGTCAATGAGTATTTCTTGCCCGTGAGTTCAGAAACGGATACCATCCCTGGCTGTGACAGATTGCTCCTAATCTAAATTTGTCACACACTGCCACTGTCCGTACCTCATTTTCTGGGTGCCCATCTTCAGGCATCCCAAGATTAATTTGCAGAGTAGGCAGCTGCTATTGGAAGCGGAGGGAAGACAACCTCCGCTTTGCGCATGGAGACTCTTGCCGTTTGGATGCAGTTGCGGTCCTCCGCGCACAGCCCTTGCGAAGGGCTCTTCCCCATCCTAAATGCAGGCGCAAAGGGGAGAGCTTATCTGGTTATTGCTTTGTGTCTGCAGCAGAGTGGTAATAGTCCAGGGAAGCAGAGAACATAAAAAAAGAAACAAGAACTGGGAATTTATGCCCAGGACAGACAAAAAAAAAAAAGGCATTTTGTGTTAGTGCTGGCAGATAGCTGGGTGCAAAGACACTGTCATTTGCACTTCGGTTCTGGCTGTGGCCAGGATTTGCATGCTTTGTAAAGAAGCCCATCCTGCATTTAAAAAACAAAACAAAACAAAAAAAAACAAACAAAAAACCCAACCAAACACGAAAAAAACAAACAAAAAAACCCTAACAAAACAAACATTTTATCCTTTCAGTAAAAACTAACCATGTTCTCTTGTATCTGGCTAACTTAAAAGGTGGAAAAGATAAACATCATGAAGCTTCAAGCAATTTCAACAAAAGCAAGGTCCTTAAATTACCTACAGGGACCTGCCCAGTTAGCTGACTCTCTTTTTTGGTTTTCCTCTCCACAACTAAGTTTTTCAGGAAACAAAAAGAATAAGAGTACTTCAATGCACCCAGTCAGCTGTGAATATGCACAGGATGAAAATGCTCTGCTGAGAAAGCCACAGGAAGAAAATGACTGATCCTCTGTAGAGTCCAGGAAACCCAAAACCCCCTACTGAACAGTGAAAAGTGAAAAATAAAGAGATAAAATAAACCCAAACCAACCACAAAGGATATTTATTTAGTCAGGAAACACCATCCATCCGTAGCCCAATGTTCCACTTCACAATTCCGATGCGTTTCAGTACATTTTTTTCTGGGCTACGTAATATACTATTCATTAAATGCATGCATATATATTAGTCCTAAAAGACTGAAGTTTCCCTTGCTAGCTTTTCCATATCAGATTTTCCCATGTTTATACCATCTTTCTCTGTTGCTGCGAGATAGACCTGTACAAACAAAAATCAATCCCTGCCTAAATGCACAGGGAAACATTGACCCTAAGTAACCACCATGTGCAAACGGTGAGGACAGCACAGATTTCACTCCTTTAACCTGTTCAACTCTTGGAAGATGAAAAGCAGGTCAGGATTTTTGCAACAGGATTTATTCCAACAGACTTGTTCTCCTGAGGTCTTCACATTGCCATTGGAGGACAGGAGTTGCTGGCTGAACACAAGGAGAGCCACTGGCACACAGCAGGACAGTGAAGTGTGGACTCTGCAAACCCTCAGATGTGTGTTTAAGTATATGAGTAGCAGGTGAAACCCTGGCCCCAGTGGCATCCATGGCAGTTTTGCTGCAACATCACTGGAGGAAAGATTTTATCCCGTGGGATTAATTTATGAGATTAATGTAGAGGACCAGGGCCCAAATTGTTATTTGCTCATCAGAAATGAATAATCGTGAGTTTGAAGTAATGCCAGATAACCAAATTACACATGCAAATAAACACATTATGATGGACTGCAGCAATGTAAGTGAAAAATATTATTCACCTTCCAGGAGAAAAGAAATAGTTTTTAAATTAACCTTTAATTTAATCTATCCCTTTAGAATAATAGCTTAGCAGAAAAAGTTATTACCCTTTAGGAAATATACCCATAATGGAGGCTTCCCAGGTAGCTCTCATGAAAACATTCAAAATAGATGTGAACACACATTCTAGGTTTCCATAAATGTCAACATTTATTTCTGGTAAATATTGTCCCTTGCTTTACCTCTGCCAGTGGTATCCCCTCAGAGCAATAAATCCATGCAGGAGTCCATACCTACTTATTACTCTCATTGGATTAGCAGTGATTACAAGTGACTGCTGCATAGACGTACTAGGTGGAATCTGAAGCCTTCCCCCATGAGATGTTGGCCTCACACCACTGCATGATCCCCAGGAGGTATTTTCCTGCTCTCAAGCAGTACGGGCGTTCCTGGCAAATCAGGAAAGTGCGAGGTCTGCCCCTGCTCTCAGGTCAAAGTGATCACTGAGCATTTGTTAATGATGAGTTGTTCCATAGCTAGGAGGGCCATCTTAACATCCTACACTGCCTTGCGATATACATCTACCTGGCTGACATGCAGTAGTCACATATACTAATCATACAGACTAGAGGTTAGGATAATTTAACATATTTTCTTCAGAATGCCCCTAGGAGAGATGGAAGAATTGCCACGCTCATTTCTCAAAAGAGAAACAGTCTGTACGTACCAATACAGGCCTATAAGCAGGCCTTTCGCTCTGAGTTTGGCAAATGGCAACCACAGCCAAAAAAGTAGGGCTGCATGGAGAAAAAAAACTGCTAAAAAGGAAAGGACTAAATTCACCCTGGGACAGCACTAAACATACAAGGTCCTGCAAAGCAGACAGTCTGAGTGCAGGGAAGCGGAGGGTAATAGAAAGCAATTCACTGGTTTCCCAAAGAAGACAATACCGGCTGCAGAGGGCTCCTGGCCAAGACAAACAGAGATGTGCTGATTGTACATCTGCCCACAGGCTAATTTTGTTATGGGAGAAGGGAGCCTCGGAAACCTTGAGCTATTTTCCATTGCAGGAAGCCCTTGGTGATGATGGGAATGCACGAATTGCCCATTCTTTCCCTGAGAGTGAATTGTCCCTGGATTGTACCAGGTGTGAAGAAGTCTGCTGGCAGAAGAACCCTTTGAACCGAGACTGAGGACCCGAGGAGGGCAGGAGGGAAAGATAAAAGCAAGAACAGTTTCATGAGAATGTGGAGAAGAGTCTTTAGCCTTTTGCTAAAGGCAAAAAAAAAAAAAAA
>VYZM01000627.1:389899-425952 GCA_013398915.1 Dromas ardeola
AAGAAACAAAACCCACTGGACATGAACGCCAGCGCCCCTGAGTGAAAGTCCACCCCTGTCTCAGGAGACTGAGAAATCAAGCTATGGAAAAGTAGCTGTGATAACACATAGCAGTCAGACTCACTGTGAACTTCTCTTTTATTGACACAAGCAAGGAATGCTCAAGGGAATTCAAGGAAAATACATCCTGTGCTACTGGTGAAAAATAAGTACTTGTTCTGTGGCAAAGGAGTAACCTGGAGATAAAAGGAGGGACTGGGAAGCCACTGAGGTAACTGAGCCTAAATAGTAATTGCAGTGAAGCGTCTGGGAACCCTGCCTCTGTACAAGTAACGATATGTTCAGTGCTCCTGAAGCTGTTCTCAAAACATGCTCTAACAATGATGCGTTTGCACTGTTTCAAATTTGTGCTGAAGACGGTTAATTCATATAGATGGAGAAGGCCAAATGGATGGCTTGACCTTGGAACTTGGCCTGGAAGGTGTTCTTAGTCTCAGCAAGAAAAGCGCTAAAGCGCTGTTCATTTTGCATAGCAAAGCCTGAGGGGCGCGCATGAGAAACCCAGGGAAGTGACAGTGACATGCATGGGTTTTCTGTTCACTTAAAGCCACCTCAAGCTTCAAATTGAGTCATTTCTCCATTTGCTGCAAACATTGCCCAGACCCCCCTAGGGACATGAAATCTGATGCAGCACTTTTCCCAACCCATTGCTGCACAGACCAAGAAGTCAAGAACGATGGAACAAGCTCCAGGTCAAACCTTCTTCCCAGGTTTGAGGAAGGCTAAGGCCTGCCCTTGAAGTGCACGTAGCCTTCCACTGGGAACTGGCGCTCCTGCCCTAAGACCCTTTCACCTTCAGTAAAGGACAAAAGCAACAAATGCAAAGGAGAACCTGCCCTGAGAGCCAGATAAACCTGCTCACTCCTTTCCACAGGGTGAACGGAGCATTTCCTAAGATGCAGCTCCTGTGTCCACAATAACAGCAAATGGTTTGTCTTCTGAACAGTGGGAGGCAGCTATCACCTAGATTGCTGTTGCTGGAGCTATCCTGGCCATGGGTATTGACATGGGTATGGAAGATACCAATGGGGCAATGATCCCTCTAGCCTTTCAATCTCTGTGCTGGGTTATTCTGTTGAATAATGTGTTTCAGTCTATGAATTGGAGCCTGAGCTGAGTCACTAAGTAGCTTCACTGCAGTTAGGCACATTTAGATACTGCCTTGAAATCCTTCTCAAGCCCATGTAAAGCTCTCAGACGTGAACTTTGTGGGGGTTGTGTTTATAAGCAGTGCTTTAAATGCTGGACTTTGTCCCCTGGGTTGGAAGCCCACCTGCTTTCCAGCAAGGATTCAGGCAAAATCCCTAGTGCTATCTGCACCTGGATGCCAGAAGAACAGCCAGGCTCTCCAAAGCAACATGGGGAAGAGCCACGAGACCACTGCAGTGTACTGCAACAGAAACTGTCAGAGGAAGCCTGAGCAGACTCCCAGGGGTGGGGTTGTAACACAGCACTGGTGGCTGTGATGTGGCACTTCTCACATGGGCTAGCCTCATCCATCTTTCCTCCCCACAGCCGTGCTACTATGAGCCACCCTTTCCAAGACTGAAACAGTCCTTCCCATCTGATGGAGACTCACCTCCTTCACAGGCTGCCTCTGCCATCTGGTCTCCCCAGGGCACCAGCAGCAGACCCTACACCTGGGGTGACCCCTGAGGACACACACCTGCACCATCGTGGGTGGCTCAAGACAAAAAAACCCCTACAGACCAGCCAAGCTCACATCCATCCTAAGCAAGAGCCCTGTCACCTGCTGACAAGTGACACAGCATAAAACACAGAAACCTTCTCTGCTGCCTTCCCCTCTCCCAATCCAGCATAAATCACACCAAAAGGCAGAAGAGGTAGAAGCCAGTTAGCTTTTCCCTCTTTGCTCACTCACCTGTCCCTCTGCCCATGTACCCTCGCCCAGATGGGAAGCAAAGGCTCCAAAAGGCCCAGAGGACTGTTCCTCAGGTTGTCCAGTCTGGTTGGAAGCAGAAGGTCCTGATGCAGGTGGCATAAAACCTAGTCTTGTGAGAGCTCATCTTGGAAGTGCACAGAGCTCAAGACATGGTTTGAACTTGGCAGCTCACCTCCAAGCTGCCCACTCTTTCCTTGGCGCAAGAGTGAGCCTGGGATGTGTCCCAGATGGAGTCTGGGATCCACTCTCCTCTATGTGAGGCTCCAAAAATAAACGGACAGAGCCAGCAAGATGCAGACGGCCTCCTCCTGAAGTCACTAAGTTCTTTTGTGTAAAAAAACCCCACAACAGTCCATTCAAAATACAAGCCCAAACGTGTTTCTTACCATTTCCACACACAGTACAGTGCAACATACCCTCTGCGAGGGCATTTTTACTGTGTCAGTTGATCCTGCCTTGTGCCCACTCTGGTTTGTATTTAACTTTCCACAACAGACCATACTCAGCTTTTGGCACAATGAAACAAGTAGGTTTCTTCCTTTTTATTTGTGCATGTCATTAACATTAAACACATGATGCTGCAATGACAATGGAATTGATGGCTTAATGGGATGAATTTTAATTTAAGTAATATTTCCATTAATCTAAAAGCTCTCCCTTAAAAGTCTGTAGAATTTATTTATTGGAAAAATTCCAGCATAATTCAACTGAAAATTCTCCTCTGAATGATAATATGTCAGACTTTTAAGGCTCTCTTCTGGCAGGTTTTCTTTTCGCCTTTGAATGTTACTGACATAAGAATACATTTCTCACAAGTCTTCCGTGTAACGAAAAAAAAAAAAAAGAGAAAAGAAAAAGGAAGGGACCGCTGCAGAAATCACAGTAGGTGCAAAACACCACAGCCCCAGATCTGTCCCCTTGGCTGGAGGAGTACATCCCAGATTTGTTACCGGTTTATTTTAGGTTATGGAAAATGCAGAGTATTAAAAAGGCAGGGGGAAGCAGATGCCATGCAGACAGAGGCAGCTAAATGCCAATCTCCATCCGAGATTGCAGAGGCCCTGCACCCAGCACAAGAATGTGTTTTGAGGCAAAGCTAAGCTGTGGCAGCTGGGGCTGGGACAGAGAGGTGCAGCTGCGCTAGAGGAGGCAAAGGAGCAGGCAGCATTCCTGCTCTCGGAAAACAGCAAAATCCACTGTGTAAACCAAAAAAAAAGCTGGCCTGCGCTGAGTGTCCTCACACCCCGTGTGTTTGTGCTCACTGGCTGCAGAGCCCAGGGGAGTGGGATGGGGTCAGAGTTGTCTCCAAGCCCCAGCTCTGCCTGCAGGTTTGCCCCTTTCCAGCTCCACGCAAAGGGCACAGCTCTGATGGTGTCTCCTCTAAGCATGTGCCATCAAGGGGACACGCACACACATGTGCTTTTCTGTGAGACAACCCACCCAGGTACTCTTCTGTCCAGACTTCTTTCGGGGAGAAGAGGGAAGACCAGAGACACGTGAGAGCTGTCGTCACGTCGCTTTGTGCTCTGCTGGGCGACACACGCAATCCCTGGCAACTCCAATTAGGCAACGGAAAGTGCCTAAATAGGACAGTGCGGAGCAGCTCCCCTGGGAGCACAGCCCCGAGCTCGGGATGCCACAGCTCCATCCTGGCACATTTGTGCAGCCTCCACCTCCCCCAGCCTGGGGATGAGGTGGTTGTGCAAACAGCGGGGAGGCGCGTGAGGATGACTACCTCTCTCCTAAACAGCAGCAGGCTCCCCGCCAGACATCCAGCCTGGAGCCCCGTGACTCAGCGCAAGCGAGAGGGGCCCACTCGGGCAGACCCACTGGGCTTCCCTCCTCCCCACGCCCGACGAAACTGGCCAGCCCCGGGGCACAGCCCAGGCTCTGTGTGTGCAGGAGAATAAGGCACAACAGCCCAGCACCACCCCAGGGCCAGGCCAGCACAGCCAGATCCTCCACCCCGCTGCAGCTGCTTTAAAGAGTTTAGATCCAAAGCGAGCGCGCTGAGAAGCCCCCTTGTCTCCTCTGGACAGAACGGGTGGATGTCCCCACGCCACAGTAAGTCCTGTCCTGGGCTGCACAGGGGCTTGGAACAGGGCAGCGCTGGACTGAGACCCTGAAGACATCCAGAGCAGCGCTGGTGGGCAGCACTGCTCTCCCCACGCCGCTCTCCCCGCTACAGACGCAGGTTAAGCAGCAGGAGTGAGGTCCGGGTCAGGACACAGCATCTCTCTCCCTTCCTCTCCCCCATCCACTGCCAAAGCACCCTTGGCTGTACCGAACAACCCTGCGCTGCAGCCAGCAGCCTATTCATTTTAATTTAGGGCAATTGTCAATAAGAATTCAGAAATAAATTGTACGAAGCGGCAACACCTCAGCACAGCAGAAGTTGCTTAGGATTTGGAAGCGCTTTGAGCTCATGAGAGCCTGTCTCCACCCATGGGTTGTACCTTCAAGACAAGATAGTTTCTCGAGCAGGGAAGGTGGAGCAGATCCAGTAGTGGGAGTCCAGCAGCCGGAAGACTTTCCACGCAACCATCTATCTCAGCAGTGGGAACACAGTGCTCCCAGCAACTCTACGGGTCCAGACAGAACCCACTTCTCTTCCTTGCCAACAGTAGATTTCTTCTGGAAGACGGCACCAACCCCACAGTTTCATGGTACTCGCACACAGACGCGTGCTCCCTTCCAGCCGCAGTCCTGTCAAGATCTGTCTTTCTCCACGGTTGGGGAGGGTCAGGGAGGGTCAGGAAGAGCAGGCAGCCCTTCGTGTGTGGCCTGAGCCTGGTCAGCATCTTTCACTCTTCATCACTCAGCCATGCCTCCCGCCTGCACTGGCTCTAGATCTCTCTCTCTCTCTCTCTCTCTCTCTCTCTCTCTCTCTCCCCACTCCTGCCCCCACTCCTCATTGCATAGACCGCTTTTGTGATACATCCAAAGACAGACAGTGAAAAATACATTAAGTCCTGCCTGAACAACACAAAATGCTCCCACTTTTTGCCACCCAAAGAGCTAAGCAAATCCACCTGCTTTCTACTACATGCAGCATACTGATGACAACCACCTCCTAAAAGTCTTGTGCAGGGAAACACATGACTAAGACACAGCCATGCCAAATACCTGGTACAGAACACATCGAAGAAAGTTGGTCTTATTGGCAGCCATTCAGTTAGTTCATAAGGCCCACAGAGACAGATGAGGACTTTGCTTTCACCTGCCCCATTCATGCATCGCTCTCTTTCCCTTGCCTCCCCATCCACTCCTAGCACCTCCCCATGCCCACTCCAGGTTTCAGCCTGGTCAAGTCAATTGGGTACAGGGCTGACTGGCAGCCCTTATAACTGGGAAGCCAATCCACACCTCTGCAGCTGGCTCAGATCATATCACTGAAGCCCTCAGTGGCTCTTTGCTCACCTGGGAAGCAGTTATGCTTATCTACTTTAGCAAAGACATTATTTCCACTCAATATACCTAAGAATAGCATGGGGTGTTGTTAAATTGGGAATCTAAGGTGAGAGAGCATGTCTACAGACTGCTTTGCACGGCCACACACAGCTCCAGGAGAGCCATCTAGGATTCGCATCCCCCGGGGCTGAACTAAAAAAAGCAGCATCAAGATGGCATCTGGAGGAGCCCATCCATCTCCCTCCCAGCAGGGCGTTAAGCAGCTACACTAACAGCAGTTGGCAGTGGGAAAGTTAATGGGTGCATGCATTAACCTACATAAGCGTGTTTAAGTTAGGAAGGCTGTGCAAAAATCAAAGGGGTTAAGTTTCCAGGCCGTCTATTCCAGAGATCGTGAAACCAGCTACAAGGGCTTGAGCTCTGTCTTGGGACGGGAAGTAAAGTGACTTCACATCGTCACATTTTTTACCTCAGACTCATCAGTGCAAACCAGCATGAGTGTGCGCATACATGTGTGTGTCTGTATATGCTGCTCAAACTGATTTTTTTAAGTTTCTCCATACTACCTCCAGAAACTTAGACCTATTAAACACGTGATAAAAGAGGGGTTTATTTCTTTAGATTCAGAAATTTTCAAGTTTAAACACACCCCTACTGTGTTCACTGGTCCAGGTAAGAGTCAGCCTCAGCTTGCCGTGGCTTGGCACGAGCCCGGCACCAGCCACCTAATAGATCTGTGCCATAGCACCAAAAGGTTATCGTGAAATTTTATTTCCTTTGCATAGCAATAGATGCTACTGTTGGGCTTAACAACAGATGTGGAGCCTTGAGGTAAATATTTCATGATAAACAAGAAACCTGTGTAAACAGCAAGTATAGATAAATAATTGATGATGGTGCACTTGGGACTGGAGCAAGATCTAGAGCACTTGGCTTTAGACACAGTATCCAAAGTAGCTATTCCTCCCTCCAGGACTGACCTCTGACATGTCCTCCAGGGCAAGCTTGTTCAGCTCAGCCTTATCTAGGAGCTCGGGCTGCCCTAGAAAGCTTGAGCCATGTGGGCTGGGAAGAGGGAGAGGGAATGGGAGCAAAGCCAGGCTTGGTGAGTGGAAAATCTCTTCCATAAAAGCTTGCAAGACCTTTAAGGATCATCGTAATGGCTTTTTGTTGTAGTAGTTGCAGGGATCATTTTTTAAAACAAGGAGATAACATTTGGTTCATTTCTTTCATTTTGGAAAAGGGCAGCTCCTGAGCCCTTATCGTTAAGAAATAAGAGCAGTGTTACATGTTCTAACAATTTATGTGAGGATCCTGCCGTTTGTTATGGGAACAGCAAGTACAACTGCAAGTCCATTATCATCCCTCCCTGCCTCTGCATGCACAGCATGAGCAAGTGAGGAAGATTAGGGGTAAGAGCAATGGAGCCTGCAAAGTCAGTGACAAATATTCAGTACTTAAAACTCTCTCCGAGGCTTCCCACACCAAGGCGAGGCTTTGCTTTGGTCAGCGGCCAGACGAGGACCCACTGATTTTTCTCCAATTTATTTCAAGTCTCAAAAAATAGCAACCTTTGTTCGTGATCTGATGGCTGAGAAAAAAGCGACTCAGTGCCGCCGCGGCACTCTCCCGATGCCCTGATGAGCAGTGGTGACAGGAGGTGGGTGGCAGAACTGATACAGATAAGTTACTAGCATTGGAAGGAGCTTCTGGACACTTGCCCATGTTAAAACCTGCCAGTTTTATCTGCCTTTTTACTTAAAAAAAAAAAAAATAAAAATCACAGAGCAATGGCATTACATTCTGGTCTTGTTTTCAAACCCACGCTTCCTCTGACCTCCACTCCCCATATCTTCACCCTCCCACTCGCAGCTAATTTCTCCCTGCCTCCCCTCGTTTCTCTGTTTTTTCTGCAGAAAACACGTTTACGCTGCTGCGAGTGTGCAGCAGCCGACAGACCATTTCTCATCATAAACCACTCCTGGCTGCGCAGCCAGGCTGGGCCCCGCAACCCGAGCACTCGCCAGATTATGGGTTTTGAGAAGAAGGAGCTCTGCACACAAGAAAAAAACCCTCCTGTAACAAGTGCCCGTGCCAGGGCAAGCACAGCGGGATGGAGGAGAAGGAGGAGGAGGAGGAAGAGGAGGAGGAGGAGAGCAGGGACCAGGAGGTTTTGGTGCAGCCCCCCATGGCATCCCGCACTGTAAGTCCTCAGCAGCGAGGCCGTCACGGGCAGGAAAAAGGAAAATCAGTTACCAACAGGCAACAAGGAATGGCAAGGCACCTGCTGGATTTACTGAGCAAAAAGCCTTTAAACAAAGAGAAGGTTTCTGAGGAGTGGTAGAGATCAAAATAGCAATTTAAGCAGCTTTCTGAGAGCGCGGTCTGGCTGTTCAGGCACATCCTTCTGTTCAGCACTTCCGCCTGCCGATGTAATTAGGCGCAGGTGCAAACGGAGGGCCCTGGAAAGAAGAGGCCGTCTGCCGTGCTGCCGTGTCTGCTGTAGCAGAGAGATGTGACGTTCCCTTCACAGTGACCTGTCAGGGCAGCGGCCGATGCTGGGCCAGGTTTGGGAGACAATTTCCAAGGGAAGGTGTCCATCCCTAAATGCGAGGTTGTTAGCTCCCACCCAGAAGCCGGCAGCAGCGGGAGAGCCCACCCTGCTCCTGGCTGCCTCCACTGCCCTGTGGACACAGCGGTGCTCCCGGCATGGGGTCGGGGTCCAGCGTACCCGAGTCCCCGGAGGGGATGGCAGCTGGCACCAGGCTGCCAGTCTGCCACCGAGGGGTGAGGGGGGCCGGCCAGCAGCAATGTCCCCTTCAACCATTGCAGCTGAAGCTGCCGCCAGAGCAGGCAGCACCTTGACATTGCTCCTGGCAATGATGCTTTAGCATGGGCAAAAGCAGAAAAGGGGGAAAAAAACTTACCTGGGGAGATGACTAAGTAAAGCAACAAGACCCTGAGCTGATGAGGTGCCAGGGGGCCAATAGGGCCCCTCAAGATGAGGGACAGTCCCCATTACAGACTCGCTGCCTTTGGAAAGAGGGGAGCATTGAAGGAAACCCTCTTTGGGAAGGCTGCGTGAGCAGCGGAGGAGCGCCTTGCTGGGGGAGGAGAGAAGGAATCGGGGGAATTTGCTGTAATTGTTCAGCCTAATTGCGATTGCGTCCTCCTCAGCCTCTCCAGCGGCATTCCTGTGCCTATGGTGTCTTCCTCCCCCTTCAGAGGGAAACAGATTTACGGGCTCGACTGACATTATTCATTTCACCGGAAATTTGAGAGGGAACCACTTGTAAAAGTCTGTGTAAAACAACAAAAGAAAAATGGCAGAGGGACAGGGTTGATAGATATTGACAGTTACAGATGTCTTTATCTGCCTGAAACAGAAGAACTGCATGCAGTACTCCAGCCACCTGCACCAGCAACAAGGAAAGAAAGAAAAGGAAAAAAAGGCATAGTTAAAGGACAAACAGGCCTCTAGGCTTGGAGAAACCTGCGTGTCCCTACACCTGAGCCAAACTGCTTGCTGCAGGTCCCTGCAGCCTCACCTGAGCCAGAACAGGTCTGTCATGAGAAGCCAACACAGCTACAACGCCGAGCCTGAAGTACAGCATGGTAACTTCTAAAGAAACTGAGATGTGATAGGAAGTACCAAAGCTGTGGGAACAGCAACTTTGCTCCCTTCTGGCTCTTCTGTTGGAGCCTCAGATGCTTTGGACAGTGATCAATGAGGGGAAAACAACAGCATTTTCCATCTGTACTTGCTAAGCAGACACACTGGTATGAGCAGCTGCTGCAACCAGGGCATCCCACTGGCAACTTCTGCCCATGAATCCGTGGCTGGAGCAAGATGACTTCTGCTACAGAGGCTTGGAAAATGCACCGCTTTATAGAATAAGAAGTTTTGTACCAGTGAGAGAAGAATCAAAGTGATGCTCCCAGGAGATACCGCTTTCAGTATCAAAACTCTGGTGTCAAGGCACTAAGTGAAGGCTGCCAAAGGGCACAGCCAAATGTGCAAAAGCAGTGCAGCACTGAGGAGTTGATGGCTGCAGCCTACAGAACATCTCTGGCACCCCAACACGTAGCAGTACTCAAGGCCAGACACCTGGAGAGTCCAAAAGCCCTGGCTCTCAGGCCAAAAGAAACACATCTCAAACTGAAGCTACGAAAGCTTTCTGGAACAAAAGAGCCAGTGCAGAGGGGGGAAACAATCACCTTATGGGAGCAAGAAGCAAATGAAGACTTTGAACCAGAGGTCAAAATGTAGATATGAGCCCTTGGGAGCAGAGGCATCATGAGATATGGGAGCTCAGAAGAGGGCACATGGTTGAACATCCTTGCCTGAATGGGTCTGGCAGAGCCACAACCCAGCAGCATGGAAGGTACTTGCTACCCCACAGCTTAAGGAATGGCCTAATTTCAAACAGTGCTGACTACCTAGCAGGTTCTCACAGAAAATTCAGAGCATATTTCAGGCCTAAGAAGTGCCTAAAATCCTCACCTTAAGCAGCTCTCTAAAACCACCTCCTCAGGAGTCACAGCTCAATGTCCATGTGCATGCACATGCCTGGTGTGCATCCTCATGTTCAGCCTCTCCTGTGCCAGGGAAGCACAATTCCTGCACACAGCTCTCCCTGCTACATCCCTCTCAACCTTTTCTCCTCCAACACCACAGGAAGCACTAGGACACCACTGAGGGTGGTGGGGGGTCATGCTTAGAGCCTGGGGCTACCAGCAGTGTCAAGGGCATGTTGGCAGGGACAGGTCACTCAGGAGCAGATGGCAGAGAAGGAGGAGGAGGAGAACTGATCTTTCAGTAACCAAGGCTGGATGAAAATGTGAGTGCAAAAGCAAAAAAACCCACCCATATTGGTGTGAAATCATTCCTCTCACAAACACCAAACCTGATCACCTGAGTGTTGGGACTGCTGCAGAAGACTTTAATCTGTTTTGGGAATGCTTGTGTGTAAAGTCATGGTGAAGGTCATGCTTACAAAACAGATAGATGTTTCTAAGCCCCTGCCCCATCGCTCAGCACCACAGTGTACTGATGGTGCCATTGCCATCTGCTAAAATCTGGCCTTTTCAGCTTCCAGAGTGAGGGAGGTGTGGGTGCTTGGCATCCATTACCTCCATTACCAAAAGGATCTTGTAAATACTCCCTCAGCCTCTCCATTGGAGTGTTCAGTTCCTGCAGAGTACGCTCTTTCCTCCCGGGTGCTAATCACACCAAGGATGGGGAGTCCCTCCATGGCTCTCTATCCTGGCTCTCCACCAACTCAGACCTCCTTTTCCTCTCTACTCCACAATCCCCACAGATGGGGGATCTCTGACCACAGAGGTATAAACCTACCAGCTGGTTCACTGTCCTGGCAGCAGTGAGCAGGATACTCAGAAGCTTTAGCACCGCCCCTGTGGACACGAATCCAGCTCTCCTGTGTCTCCTAATGGTTTTTGCCCACCAATGCTTCATGCAGAATTAAATTCATACAGTTGAGCACGTGTTGGCAGAGATGTACATCAGAAGCACCTCAAAGGTGCCTCTCTCAGAGTTCTCTGTAATTCCCCAGATTCTGTAACTGAGTCCTGTAATTGAATAGATGGGAACGTCAGCAGAATTTTCTATCGCTTATAGAGAGCAAAAGACTTAAAATTTAACCTGAGTGACCTCTGAGGGCTCAAAACCATAGATGCAATAAAATGCATGGCAAAGAACACCAACACATTTTTTTTCAGCTAGTCTTATAATTTATGAGTCGAGGAGATCTGACTCATGATTTTGGAACGTTTTGGGGATGGCAGCGAAAGATGCCCCATGCATGTTTGTACCTCACTGCCTCTGAAAAGGTCAAGACCACTCATTAAGTAGTGTGTCAATGCTCTTGCAGATAAAGCAACCACACAGCTGGACAAGAGATGTACAGTGAAGCGGTGTGTGTTATGTTTTATGGAGTAGGATGCTATTTCACTGAGGGGGTGACCTGAATAGGTAGCTTGATCTCCTTCTGTCTTTGTAATTTCCTGAGATTCTGTGATGTCAGACAAGGTTTATGCAAAGAAAATGTTACCATATCCACCATATTCATGTATCCACCACACACTGGAGGTGTAAACGTGAGATTCTGCAAAATTCACCTTCACCTCCCTGTTCTAGTCAGTAGCATCCTTTTACACAGCTCAGGTGAATTTCCATACTGAGCTAGAGAGTTCACCAAATGAACAGATTATGTTACGATTTACTTTTGGGATTAAAATATCTACTTACTGCTCATCTATTTCCAAACAATTATGGAACCTGTAAATGGGCAAACCTGCAAAAGAAAAAGACAAGAAAAAATTCATACACATATATTAAAACATCCAAACTCTCTACAAAATGAAATTTTCCTCCTTGCTCTTCTTCAAAAAACAAACAAACAAACCAACAACAAACAAACAAATCAAATGTATTTGAAATCATGAGCATATAAAGAAGGATTTGTTTCTATTACCGTAGCAAGCAGGATGCAACGCATACTACTGAAAGGTTCATAACAATGCAGCTCTAAAGGGGTTTGTGTCAGAAACACTGCAAAAACAAACATGGAGCTGTACAAATCCAGGGTGGTTTGCTACGGCTCAGTCTTATTATCCAAGTTAACGATGCTGCCGTGTCACAGCAGCACACCCATGCCGGGTGGGTCTCCAGCGGTGCTGTTTCGCATCCGTGGAGCTGACAGCCTCCAGAGGGGCTGCCCAAGGCTGCAGGGCCAGTGCCCTTCCTCGCTTGGGGAGGGGGGAGTGGGACAAAAACCAGGGGGTGGGAGCAAAGGGGGGCCTTGGTCACAGCTCCGGCGGCTGGAGAGGCGGGAGGGGAAGGGTGAAGGTGGCTAAGTGCGAGGAGCACTGGGAAGGGCAGCTCCTCCCTCTTGTCCCTTCCCGGTGGGAGCCACTTCCCTGCATTCCCCCCTGCCCTCCCTCCACAGCTGTGCCCAGCTTGGCTTCTCAGGGCTGTAGGATGGGCAAAGCAATTGATGAGGACGGTGGCTGTTTTTCTGCTAGAGGCTTGCACTGCCCCTGCCTGAAACCAGCCCCGCGTGCTGCACTTCATGCTTGGTTACAGCTTTGATTTTATTTTAAGCAGGTAACTCACCTTAAGAGCTGATGTTGGTTTAAGTTCCCAGAGGTAGCCAAGAAAACAATGTGTTAGTTTGGTAATAACGACCCTGATTGTCCAGCAATTAATAAAAGCTGTGCCTATTAACATGCAATTAATAAAAGCTGTGCCTATTAACATGCAATTGATGTTTGCATTGAACCATACATCTGAAACCTTTTTGTTAAGCCAGAGACATCTCATCAACCTGCTGGTTTTACCAGGTACAGTTTTTGGAAGTCCTTCCTCTCCTTTTTTTGGATCTAATCACCCATTTTCCTGCCTCCTCTCTGGCTCCTGTGCCCAACGGCAGAGCAGGAGAGGGAAGAGGAGCCGGCAGCCAGAGCTCAGGACCCGGCTACAGCAGACAAGAGCTCAGGACTCGCCCCACAGGACCTGGCTTCCCATTGCCATCAGTCCGTGTGCACGTATTGCACCGATCTGCAGTTGCAAGTTCAACAAAATCAAAGCAGCATAGGGCTATCGTCACGCTGCAATGAGCCAGACCATTGACATCCAGGTGAAAGTTTCAGAGCATCAAATACGTGTTTCTTCTCCTACAAGGACTGCAGATAAGAGAGGCTCTTCTGCATGAGCTTCGGAGAGGCTCTCTCCTCTAATTCCCTGAAGAAAACCCAAAAGCAGAAAGCGAGACCAGCATTGCATTGGTATATTGGCTGATGGGTACAAAATCTTCTGACAAGTCGTTTGCTCGGCCCTGACTGGAAAATATCTTTAATTAAAACACCACATCAGAATCCTGAACCAATTTTATCCCAGCCCCGCTAAGTGCTTTGTACAAAACATTAACTCTAAAATCTCATTACACATTAGCAATCCCTGTGACAAACATAAATGATAATTTAGCTCTAATGCATTCTGGAGCAAGCCATTTTTAAGAGAGGCACATGATATCAGCTTGCTAGGAGAAGGGGAAGAGCTGAATTTATCTGTCTCTCTATTTTTTAAACAAACGGCTCTAGCTGGTTCAGGAATGGGCCATACAAATCATTGTAGTGTGTAGATCTGACAGTGCACAGCAGCTGTTTAGCCCAAATCTGGCACTTGAGCCTGGGCTGGGTTTTGAAATCCCACCAGCAGTGCCGAGTTCCCAGCTCTTTAAGCATTCAGAGAAGGGAAACGGGGATGGGGAAGGTGGGGATGAGGACAGAGAGGGAGGGAAGCGTATGTGGAGGCTGCAGGTAATCTGAGCTTGCACAACAATGCAGGCAGAGTCAGGGAGGGGGAAGGAGAAGGCGTGAGTGCCGGCCTGCAGCCATTGCAGCTGGCTTCGGGGGCAAGAAGCGTGAGTGCAAAAAAGACAAGCCTTGCAGCAGCGGTGTGATCCCTAGCACCGGTGGAGATTTTGCACCACTAAACATTGCACAACCCAGCCAGGACAAGAGAGGACACTGAAGCGGGTAATATTTATATTAAGTACAAGAACCGTCTTAACAGCACTTCTAGGCAGGAGCGACAGCAGTGGAACTAATGTTATTTGCATTGTTTATTGTCAGAAAGGTGTTAAACATCCCTTCTTTGATTAACAGCAACACCCTCAATCTCTCCCCAGTCTTGAAAATGACCTTTCTAAACTCCGCAGGCTGCACCTGGATCAATTTTCCTGTGTGCAAGTGGGCATGTGGGCATTTAACTTTGTGAAATGGGAAAATTATGGCTATTTACTATGGGATTATGAAGAATGCACATGATGAATATTATACAGAGATTTTAAAAACAGGCAAAACCCAACCAGCCCATCTTCCCAGACATCTCCTCCAAGTACCACCTACCAGATTTGGTCATTTCCTTGAAATCTAAAGCTGGAATCAGGTTTTTTACTGGCTGACATGAAGTCACTGAAGTTTTCAGCTAAGGGAGGGCTTTTCCCTCATTTACCACTTTCTGGCTGCACTGGAAATCAGCCGGATTATTTCTGATCAAATTTTGTTTGAGGACATGGGAGGGGAGAGGTTGCTTGCATCCACTCTCTTGTCAGAGCTGAAACACATCCCTGTAGCTTCATGGATGTGACAACATTTCCAGTGGAGACAGACTGTTGCATCTGTAGAGAAAAAGGTGCAAATAAAAAAAAAAAACAAACCAAAAACTCAACTTTGACAATGCACATCTCTCCTGTAAAAACACTTGAAAAAATGTATGTTTGCTCCAGAAAGGAACAAGTCCCCTTAAAAATTGTTGCAAGATGGATGCAATCTTCAACCGACTCTTCTTTCAGCAGCAGCTGTGCTTTAACTCTGCCCCACGGAAGTCAAGAGATGTTTCCCACCAGCTGCAATGGGTGCCAAGGCACGTTAGCTCCACGTGCTTTTGAAACCTCTTTCTTGTGTGGCAGGAGATGGAAAATGACCACATTGGACTGAAAAAAAAGGGCTTTGTTTTTCCTTGCAACTGAAATGTCATTCTGTGATTTTCCATATCTCCAGTCCTGGAGGCCTGACAAAGCAACGCAGCTCTGTGCGGGGAGCTCCCTCTCCCAGAGCTCTGCGGCGGGTGTAAAATCCAGCAGTCTCCATACAGAGATCTGCTAAGTGCATGGCGTTTTACTTACACCGCTGTTCCAAAACATCTAAAAACTATCACACAGATCAGACAATGAAGCTCCGCTTGAGATTCAGGAAAAATGAGAAATCCCATAGGAGGTTTTTGTGAAAAGGCAATGAACTTTTCTTAGGGAGGCTGATGGCAGTTGGGGGTTGTCTGGTTGCCACAAGGCCAACGGTTCCTTCATTTTTACTGCTTAAGAACAGTACCTTGGGATTGCATCTCTCCCTCTCTGTCTTAGTCTGCAGTGAAGGCCAATGTCCCAGAATCATTCAGCTTCTGTGGAAGATCTTTTCTTGAAGGGTTTCGCTTTTCCACCCTGGCTGCTCAATGGACCCACAAGCCTCTCTGATACATACTTTCTGGTTATCTACCCTTACCTCTTCAACTGCTAGCTCTTGCAAAATTCAAAAGGGGAAGGCGACTAACATTTTACCTTCTGTATCTGATTTTCCTTTCTCTTAGCTTTGCTCAGATTGAATTTCTCTTTTCTGAAAAAGACAGAAGTTGGGCTTAAATCAGGTGTTGGACTTTGCTACTTTATTATGTTGGGTTTTCCTCCTTGCCTTGCTGCTTATTGCGGCAAAAGCCTCCGCTGCCTTACATTCAGATGACATAACTTGGAGCCTTTCTGGTGAACCCACAGATCTTAATTTCTTTACTTACAATAAAGCTTTCCTGAATTACTTTCTTTCTTCTGGAGGATTTGTCTTCCGAACCACCCTGTCATGCTGCCAGATTTCAGCATGATTCCCCCTCCTTTCCCCTTGCCACACTTACCTCAGATACTGAACTCTTTTATCATACGCTTTAAAAAATCTTATTTAGTGAAACTTCCAGTAACAAGTAGCATGATGTGAAGGTATCTCTACTGCTGTAACCGCACCTGTGTTAGGCAGCTGTACTGTTTCTGTCCTCTGGGCTGAGACCAGTGCACCACCTTTCAAACACAGTTCAGTCAAAAACCATTCCATGCTGCCCATAGAAGGGATAGGGAGTAATTCGAGCTGATCCTCCCTTTTCCTCCCCGGCATGGCCGTTGGCTAATCGCTAAGTCAAGTCTGCTGGCTCTGCAGAAGCAAGTCCACTCCGGGGTGGGAATGGGAGCTGTGCTTAAATTTGTGTTTGGCAGTGACAATCGGCATTATCGAGTGATGCTTCATTAGTCATGTGAAGAACTGGACAATGCTGTTGCTTTATTTTACAGCCTTCTGCCTCAGTTACAAATTCATATCCTGACCTTGGTCCATATAACTCCAGTCATAACATTGTCCTTCTGTGGTATATCTAACAAAAAGTCATTAAGGTCTTTGATCACTCTGGACATGCTTCACAGCTCTGCCCACATCCCTGTATAGCTGTGTACCACACCCGCCGGGGACCTCACAGCCCTTGTTCAAAAGCAGCAACTCAGCCAAGGTAGCTTAAAAAAAAATGGGGAAAAAAAGACAAAAGGTTCAACTTGCCCCACTCCTTAGTTCAGCTTATCTTTCCAGAAAGTCACTGTCTGTATACTTTGTGCCAATCGTGTGTTGAAAAACTACATTTGGTTCACATCAAGAGGAATTTACTTCTCAACGCTGCTCCAGCAGAAAGCATAAGCTTCACTTTCTGTGGAATACATCGCGTCGCTCCAAAAGTAGTCTGATACTTCTTCAGCTTGTTTAAGAACAACCGAGCTACCTGTTGGAGAGAAGAGCTATCGCTACAGGCAGGAACCATGCTGGAGCAAGGCAGAAGACAAACTAAACTCCTGAGAAGCCTGGGAGTGCAAGAAAATGAATGCAGTGAAGGACAGGAGAGCAGCACGCACGGCCCCTCTGTATGCTCTCAAAACCACGGATCAGATGTGTCGGGATGTGAATCAATTAGATGCGTGGGTCAAATACAAATAAGCCTGCGTTTGTGAGAGATGAGGTAAGTCTAAACTGGCAATGACACTGCAATGATTAGACAATGACTCTTTCAGACCTGCAGCTCTTCATGCTGCAGGCTGTGGTGCACCTTCTGGTGGCAGGAAGGCTCCTCAGTGCTCTTACTGCCTTCTCCCAGCAAGGGCCCCGATGCTGTTTGCTCAGCTTTCCTAGCCTTTTTCTCCGGGGGGTTCCCACCCCATGGCCTGCCCCATTAGGCTGTAGCTTCTCCACTCGGATGGTGCCTGTGGAGGGGAAGCGTGAGGCAGAGGGACATCGCAGCCTGATGGAACAGGGGCTGCCCTCTGCCCAGATCCATCCCAGCCGTGCCACCACCCAGCCACTCCGGCAGCTTCTTCCCTTCCATTGAATGAAAAAGGCGTGACTGCACCAGTACTTGCAGGATAACCGTTGCCCACATGGAAAACACCCCCTTGGGACTTCTGCTCTTAGTTCCTCTCTCTCCTCCTTTCTCAACCAGATGCTGTTCTCTGCCAGCAACATTTCTGGTAGGAGTTCACGGTAGGACACCCACAAGTGCTGCTGGAAACAGTTGGGAAGCGAGGTGCGAGAAGTGGGAGGACTGCATCTGCTCTCACACGGATCAATGCCCCCCTTCAAGAGGGGCCTGTGGAGATCATTTTCCAGCTCTGCAGCCCTTGCAATTTCTATGGTATCCCCTGCATAGTCTCCTGTTGCGGGTAGTGCTACAGGGAAGAAATTCCCCACCCATCAGACTGGCTCTACCCAGGCCATACCTGTCCCAAGGAGTGGCTGCCCCAGCTCGTGGTGGTCGTGCTGTCCTCTTCAGTAACCTGCATTCACAGTGATTTGTGGCTGCCTATAAATCTGTCACCCCTGCCTGGTGGCATCAGAGCTCTCCCAGGAGGCGTTGACTCTGTAAGGGAGGCTGGGATAAAAGCAAGCTGTGCCCTGCGTCCTGCTGCAGGCAAGGCATCCCAGGGCACAGAGCGCAGCCATCCCCAGGGTGCAGCTAGGCGGGCTCTCAGGAGAGAAGCTGGGGTGGCCCACTGGCCATGCAGGCAAGTCCTGTAATGGGTTTTGCTCCAGCATCGTCCTACACAGCACTGTAAGGGCACAGCCACGACCACCCAAGCAAATGCAGATCGACTGCATCGGCTGAGGGGATGACAAACATAAGGAGGAGGAACATGGTGTGAAGCAGCTCCTGGTGGGATCAGAAGCAGTGCTGCTTTCACACAGGTTTTGCTTAGGATAAAGGCTCCTCTGATGTTTCATGACTATCAAAGGCTTTGAAATTCACAGGAATTTCAGGGAAGGCAGAAAGTTCATCTGAAATGAGAGAAAGATTATATTTTCCCTCCCACCATATTTCCAGCTTCCCAAGAATTTTCCTTTGAAGACTCCACTGCTCCCAGAAATGTCTTTATGATGTTTTTTAAGTCATTTCCCATATAGGATCATCACTGCACAGCACAAGCAAACAGCAGAGGTTCAGAAAGCAAAGTGTGGGGGTGAGAAGTGATGCTGTTGCTGAGCTTCAGCTTCTCAACAAAACCAAATCACCCCACCACGAAGCAGCATGGTTAGGAGGCAATTATACCAGATGTCCAACATAGAGAGAGAGAGAGAGCAGGGGCTTTCCGAGGGGCAAATTCGACCGAGCAGTGCCTTACTGCGTCATTGCTGACTAGAACAGGAATACAGATTTGGGGTAAGGGAGAAATTCCACTTTTTCAAATTTTTTTCTCAAGTCTGGGTATGGGCAAGTCCCATCTGGGAAAGAAAGCGCTTGCAAACTGCCTGCAGCAAGGAGGAAGGGAGAAGGGTTTCATGGCAAGGCATTTTCCAGCCCCTGGAAGGGGATTCCACTGACTGGTCTGCTCTGATATCTGGCCACCAGGGAATAGATAAGCATGGGGCAGACTGCAGAAACTATGAGATGAAACTGTTCCTTTTCCTCTGATAAGAGGGAGCTGGTGTTGAACCTATTACTCAGATTATGGTGGATCTGAATTCATTTCCCCTTGAGCAGAAGCTACAGAGACAGAGCAGTTGGATTAAGTTTCACTTTCTTATGTAAAATGACTTAACTGGGTAGATAAAACTTAATATATTTGTGAAGCCTCGTGTGTTTCCCTGAGACTTGATCTCAATAATGTCTTATGAATGCCTTGCTGGTTGTTTAATGAATTATTTTTCTCCCTCTCAGACTGTTAATAAATTATAAGTAGAAGGAATGTACAGACTGCTTGAAATAATTCCTCTAATATGAATTCAGTTGCAGAACTCGCACTATTTTGCCTCCTGCTACATCTGAGGAAATGCTTTTTGATGAGGGTTTTGGAGCAGAGGAGTTCCCCCTCTTCTTGTGATGTAGGAAACCCTGAGGGATCTGAAGGGCAACGAGTGAGCCGCATCAGGGAAGGTCAGCTTTACAAATACCTGAGGCTTCAGCAGAAACCAGCTACTTTGTGTGCACATCATGGTGCGCCTTCACCAAGGACTTCCAGTCAGCAAAGCAGAGGCAGGAGGGACAGAGAAGGTTTAGAAACAGAAAAGGGGAGATAGTCCTATTTTAAGGCTGTGATACAGGACTAGGAGCTTGTTGTGCCCCTTGTCTGCCATGGGCTTCAAGAGAGATTCAGTTCAGATCCACCTCACATCGGGTTTAGTTGTCTGAAGGGCTTGTGTCCACGTGGGGGGCCCGGGCAGGTAACAGAGGAGGAGAACAGTTCCCCCTCTTTGTATTAGATTTTTCTCCTGATCTAGGATGAAGTGCCCATGTCCGGCAGCTGACGAGGGAGGGAGCCTTACTGAGAAGCCCAGACGAGGACTAAAGTCAGGCGTCCCACTGCTGGTGCCAACACCACCCACCCACACAGGAGTGTTACGTGGACGGGTCTCTTAAAAGCTCTTAACTGTAAGAGGCATTTTTTTAATAGCTGTGAACTGTAAGAGCTCGAAGTTCTTAACACCTGAAACTATTTTCAGTATAATCCACAGATTATGAAATTCTGTCCCTTAGCACAGTTCACCATGGACGTTTCATGGGTCATTTCACTTGCAGGGTTAAAATAACAGCCCACACTATACCCATAGGCATGTAAACGGATCAGACTCGGCTACCTCAGTTACTCTCAGCAGCACTATGGTCATGGGGGGAAAAACAACAGAGCATTAAAAGAGAAGGAGAGAGTGCCAGGAGAGTAAATGAAGGATGGCATGAAAGACATGGAGTGCTATCATGCCAGCTGCATTTATAAACTTCCATTATTAGCCTTCACCTTCATCCTCGCCTTTTCCAAATCAAAGTGCTTTCACTTTAAATAGCACTGTGCAGGCAGGGGAAGCTGCTGAAAACACCCAGTGGCGCAGTTTTCTGCATGCAGCCAAGCCAGCCCATGCCTTGCATTCAAACCAGAGGCAAACAGCTTTCATAATCCCCAACGTGCCGGTACCACAGGTTGAGCTTAAGGCCAAGCGAGGACATCAAGGACATTGTATTCGGGGGTGTGGAAGGTGGCAGAGTGGCCTTTGAAGGGGTAGGACACACACTGTCCTGTCCTGTAGTGCGGGCATGGCGGAGAGCAGGGAGAACAGAGGGGGCTGGCGTACTCCGTGCTGACCCCAGGAACACAGGGCCATGGATTTCCCCAGAGACAACCCCACACGCTCCTCTGCCCGGTTGCTGCACACCGGCCCAACCAGCTCCAGCTGGCCAGGTTGGTGTGCTCAAGACAGGAGAGAGTGATTCCCAACTGAAATCCAATGGTGAGAAGTAAGAAAGGGTTATTCAAATAAAAAACAATTCTGCAGCTTTAGAGGGAAATGCCAAATACAGAAAAAACATAGAAAGCTTCCTAATTACTTATACTGAGTGGACATACAAACATACTACAAAAGCATTTCTTCCATCAGTAAGGTTTGCATTAAAACCACTGTCCCAGGATCTCCTCTGCCCGAAAGGTGGCCCTGAGGCACACCAAGGCTGCAGGTTAACTTGGAGTCTCAAGTGAAGAAGCACAAGATGGGCAGGTCAGCACTTTTGCTATTGCGCATTAGAGTGACTCACAGCTTAGTTACAAAGCCACGTAGATGAGGATTACTCACTGCTCCTTTCGGCTGATCAGAGCTCTTCTCTTTCCAGAACCGGAGTTAGCAATTGCCACCTTTGAAAATCAAGGGTGGGCCGCACCTGCAGCTGGACTCATTGCCATCGTTTAGACACGTATAAGTCATCTTGTGGCAAGACACCGCAGTGCTGAAGAAGGGCAGGGAGGGATGCTCTGCCTTCTCTGCTCCAGCTGCCTTCTCCATGGCTCCCACAGTACCGACCGGCTGGTGGCACATCAGCTTTCCACCGCACAGGGCGAGGGGCTCCCGCTCCCTGCACAGGGCACAGTCGAGTCACAGGTGGTCCCCGGGTTGGAGGCTGCCGGGTTTTAAGCCACTGAATAACATCATTTCACGACTGTCATTTGTGTGAGCCAAGCGGTGGGTCTGCCTTTCCAACAGGACCCAGAAGTCACTGAGGTCATTTCAGGAGAAAAAAAACCTCCAAGAAAAGTGTGAAAGAAAGAAAAATGTTGAAGAACAAGTCTGGGCAGCTAGAAAGCAGAGGCAAGGGCTGGAAAAATACAAATGACACCACAAGTCTGCAAAGTGGTGGCTGACAGACACCTTTGCCCTTAAAGACATGTAGGCACCTAACTGCTGACTAAAATCAAAGGGGAGGTAGATAGATATCTTTGCACCTTTAAAACTCAGGGTGTGGACTCCTCCCAGGCTGGCACCTGGTCCTCAGAAATGGCATGGACTGACCAAGGGCTGAATGGCAGAGCCCTAGAAAGGCTCTTCTCTTTCATCTCAGGTATTACAAAGTGGGATATTACAAACACCTGAGGTACCCCAGTTCCTTTTTCTCTGCTCTGATAATGAGTGTTTTGAGCTTAGCTAGTCTCTCCCACCTCCTTATCTATATGAAACCACCATTTTAAAAGCACTGGGTTTGGTGCTGCATTGCTGACTCCTGCACTTGGGCAAAATTGCTCCAGAAATCAGAAACCACTTGTAGGTCAATATTTAATAACCTTGTATTAAACCATGTGGTCATTATTGTCCTAGTGTTACACCATGCTCTTGGCAGTCATTACAAGCTCACTTGTAAAAATACCTCCTCACGTCTATACTTTCATCATGCTGGCCTACTAAAATAGCTTCCGTATGGCAAACGCTCTTCCATGATTACTCCCCTTTCTCCACTCGTATTGCTTGTACAGCTGCTTCTCCTTTGGTTGTCAGACCCACGTGGCATCAAATCACTGACCTCTCCTATGTTTGGCAGGGAGCTAGGAAGCATTTCCACATTTCCCCACAATGGTAACATCATTAGTTTTAGTATTTGGGATTTTAGAGAATAGGTAGAGAAAGGAAAGGAGATTTCTGCTAAAAATACATGCCCCGGTTCTTAAAAAACTTCATGTTTCAGGCGTTAATTAATCTCAATTAATTAGGGAGACGGCTGAGATAACCCTTTAAGTGACAAGCACTACAGCTTAAGATCGTTGGCCCTTCCTGTAACAAACCACAATAAAACGTCTGGTGGTTGGAGTTGTAGCTTATTTAGAAGGATGCCTTAAGCAAAATCAGTAGGAGAGGAGGGAGAAAACGTCTGACTAGAAATTGTATTTAATCTATGGAGGAGCAGGTGATGATTTAGGAGGTCCAAGAGGACTGTTTTTACAGTCATGAAAATAACACCAAACACTGTAGGTCTGCACTCAGGCCACCAAAAGAGGAATCTTGCGAAGCAAGCAGGTGGGGCTGATTTCAATGCAAGGAGGAAGCATCTCTGAAGTTACCCATTTTCTTTTCAAAAAGATTCTTGCAGCAGGCAGGGATCAAGTAATTACTTTGCCCCTGTTCACAAGATATCTCAGAATAGTAACAGACCACACACCCAGGAGATGATTAAAGGAAGTCAGGGGTCAGGAACACAGAAAAGCTTGTGATACAGCAGAGAAGATTTGCATGGCCATTAATATTTCATGACTTACCAGCCATGTGGTTCAGAACAAGTATCTGCACAATAAAGTAGAATTGTCTGCCATGAGGTTGCATATTTCAGGACGTACCTGAGTCATAAAAGTATTATTTACGTGCCTTTACCCACGAACAGAATGCAAACCCCTCTGGATCTCTGTACCCATCAGAGAGGAACCTGGAGGGCCTGTCTGAGGGCTTAGCAGGATTTAAGTGGGGCCTCT
Organism: Dromas ardeola; assembly: GCA_013398915.1. Classification (NCBI taxonomy): domain Eukaryota; kingdom Metazoa; phylum Chordata; class Aves; order Charadriiformes; family Dromadidae; genus Dromas; species Dromas ardeola. The sequence continues at coordinate 413,141 of VYZM01000627.1, forward strand.
GCCCTGGGCTAGACCTCTGCACAGGGTGAGCTTCAGCCTAAAAGCAAAGCATAAGTGGTATTTTTCTTACTGCAGGCCTATTAGATCCGGTACAAAGGAAAAGAGTTACTGCACCATTGGTATGTCTCTTCAGCCATTATTCCAGCCCGTGAAACAAAAGTACTATTTATATGCAAGTGTATAGGTAGCAGTGCAGACAGAAGACCTTGAATTCTCTGACATTATTCCTATTATAGACACATCAAAGCTGGTAATTANCTACTTTTCTCCCAGTGAAAAGAGCAAGACCTGTCAGGGATTAAGCAGAAGCATTTCGTCCCAGGATTTTGGCAATTCTGCTTTGTGAGATTTTATTCTGAGCGAATAGAGTTTACTGTGGCAGCAGAAGCAGGTCCTTTCCTCACACGCAGTCAAAGCTAGGAATTTTCCCTGCCTGCACATGCCTGTATGTGGCAGGAATAAGCAAGCGGAGCGAGCGGATCGGCTGCCGCACCGGCACAACCGGCCTCTCCTGCTGCCACCAGCCACTCATGAAACTTTTTTCCCTGCCTTTGCAACTGGGCTCTCCCTTTCCCAACCTGCTATCAGCGCTGAGGCTCTTGACTCAAAAGGAACGTTTAGAGACGGAGTGACATTGCTAAATCGTCCAAAGGAGTCCCTCAGAGGAACAAGGCACGTTAGCATCGCTCCTCAGAGCCGCTGCCACTCTCGTTCTGGTAACGTTCTCCTCTGTGTGTGTGTGAAGAAAATGGTGAGAGAAAATGAGAAGTTGTAGAAAAGCAAAAAAAAAAGAAAAAAAGCCCAGCACCAGAATTGCTCCCAGTGTTTTACTGACAAGAAATGTAAGTCCTTGCCCTGAGAATTTATAGCCAAAATGAGTCCAATGGCACCGGGCCTGACGGCCCCGTCTGCGTGTATTGCAAATTACTCACATGAGCAGCCCCACTGACTCCCTCTGAAGGATTCTCCAATGTGCACAGTCTGGCTCACAGTGATTAGTGACAGCAAACTGCAAGGGGAAAAGGGATGACAAGGGAGAAATTGCTCTAAGGCAACATTATTTACTACTTCCCTTCCTCCTAAAAAGAGTCAGAAGTTTGACTATTTCATTCACTGGTTTAACTTTTGTTTTAAACTAGGCATTTGCCAGAGTGGAAATAATTTATTTCAAGGTTCCCTCACACTGGGAAGTCACAAGACAAATCCAGAGCAGGTGAAAGTCCTACTTCATTGATGTAATTCATTTTTATCACTGTGACATACATGACAACTAATGAAATGCAGTCGCTTACCTCACCAAGATAAAATCTTAGAAGAGTCTTGACCGAGGAGCTAAATCCCCACTTCACCTTCCACCTACTGGGGCTGGCCAGGAGTGTTTGGTTGCCAGCTGACTTGTGGTTGAGCGTGACCAAGGACAAATCAGCCAATATTGGGCTTTGGTGGGACTCGTGGTACGGCTGGTGAGGTGATTCTGTTTTATACCTACCTGCTAATGCTGGCTGTTACTTGAGAAACCCAAAGCCCTGCTTCTCACAAACAGCATTTATCTCTTTCCTTCAGAAGCAAGTAGAAAGCTCACTGCAAAATTGGCATCCCAAATGTAACCATGCACAGCTACAAGCCTGAGGCTGCAAACACTGTTGTTCTTGCATCAAAGTTAATTATTTTAAGGCATTTCAGTTTCAAAAATCATATGGTAGCCTGGGTTGAACAATCAGAACCCCACATGACTGCAGAGGAGACCTGGTGGTTTTATGCTAACTTTTGCTCCCAAATGTGGTCAAGGAAGAGCAATACTAACGAAATAAAAGGCAACATCCAGCACCCAGGTGTGGATTTAAAAAAAGCAGCTCAACTTTTAAGTTCAGCTGTCAAATGGAGATAGTGTATATCACAGATATCCTCTCCTACATCCAATAACACTCACGCACCTTTGTTTAACACTAATGCAGAATGCTGCCTTGGCTGCATCTTTTTTCAGCCCCTTGAATTTACTGTGTATTATAACAGATTTGTAAAGTTGTGTTAAACTATCACTGTAGTATAATGGTGTCAGGATTGCTTTGCAGTACACAAAGATCGGTGAAACTATCTGTGTGCTAGACTCTCCAGTGGGCTCTGTGAACGACGAAGAGTTCTCAGAGCAGATAGGCATTTTCCCAAAAGGCAGCAGAAAATTTGAGCAACCTCGGTGTTTTGCTGTCTGACAACACTAACAATCCAACAAGTAAAAAGCGGTGAGTTACATACGCTAGTACTATCATCATGCCTGTCTCCCGTGTTGTCCTGGGAAAATCTGACTTCCATCAAGCAGGTTTGCAACTCAGCCCCGTCTTGCCTGTCCTGCTGGGTCTCAAGTACAACCGGCACTCCCTGCTTCTACCTTCCACCGGTGAAGAGGCAAAGCAGCGCGGTCCCTTCGCCTCTCCTCAGACTTCCCAACTGTCAAAAACTGGAATGCACCTCAGTCCATCCACAGTGAGCCTGCAGGACGGAGAAAGTTATGAACGCAAATTAAGCCAAAGCAAGAGATAGCCATCTCTGGCACTGCTGGTACCCACTGAGGTAATCTGGTCTGAGACCTAGGAGATTGTGCACCCTTTTTATACTGTGGGCTTGACTAAGTAAGAAATCAAAAGTTGGGTTTTTTTGCTTACATGCTTTAAGTATATTCAAGATAGTAAGACACTTGGACACTGTGACGATACTAGACAGCACTCAGCATTGTACTACCTGAGCACTCCACAGCCTTCAATGCAGTCATCCACAGCTGACACGCTACTGGGGTACTCCTATTAACCTCATTTCACCGACGGGGAACTGAGGTACAACAATTCGGAACAAGAGCAACAAAGCTACTTGAGTGAAAGAGTATGAGCTTCTTTACGGGTAGCTGGGGAATGCAAAAGGCTAAGTTACGACCATACACACTGTGCACATGAAAATGGGGAGCGAGACGTACCCAAGCAGCGGAGCCGCTAAGTTGGTTACTATGGCTGTGGTTGAAAGACAGGGATTTATTGACCAGTACTTTCCCCTCTGCACTCGAGCAGGTATGTTGTCTCTGGGTACCAGGGATTTTCTTTTTTTGTTGATGTTGTTGCTAAAAACGGACAAAAGAAGATAAGGCCATGGCGTTTTATGAAATAACATATAAAGACTTTTCTGTTGAAAACCTAGGTAATCACACTCCGTATTTCAACACCTGAATAAGGCTTAATTCCCACTTCAGGTGCAGGTGACGGGGTTTTTTTGTGGATTTGGCTGCAAGGGTCTTGCTCAGAATTGCACAAATCATGAGCAATGAAAGAAGCATCTCAAACCTAGGTGTTCCAAGTGTTAGATTTGTGCCTTCACCGAGAACATTCTTCTTCCATCTGCTTGGATGGATATATATATATATAGAAAGCAGGCTTTCTAAATAATGTCACACTTGCACATCCTGATTTAGACCTGAAGTCTTGCTTGTAGTCTTTCTATACCAAGACCAAACTGTGCCACCTGGCCATCCTAATGAAGGGAGAATTTGTCTGTGAAAAGTAAGACAGCACAGAAGGGGGCAGGGCAGAACCTTAGAAGAACAGAACATGAAATTCAAATTAGGCTGAAAGATTTCCAGCAGAGAAATAAACAAGTTTGCTTAAGATAACAAGGAGATACGGAAAACCAGCTCTTCAAGGACTGAGATAATTTCAATTTTCTTCACTTTAAATTCCAGCCTGCAGTCTCTGATGAACTTCTTGTCAACATAGCATGGGCTTCTTGAGAGTGCTGGTCTTATTTAGGTTTGTCTTCTCCTGGCTCATATAAAGTCCAAAATAATTTTATTCATCTGTTCAGGACAGGATTCAAAGCTCTGACATTATTGTTTTTCTTTATCTTCTTTCAGTCCAGATCGGTATACATTTCCTATTTTCTCTCAGAAACAAAGCTGCAGATCTCCTTCATTCGTTGCCTTTCAGGAAAAGAATCAAAATTGTCTCATCACTAAGGTTATATGGGAAAAGTCACACAAGAGCATACAAGTAATGGCCCTGTGGTCCCCTCTGCAGTACTGGGTCCACTCTCTATGAAACGATCCAGAGATTTACTAGAGTAGTATGCATGTGAAGCTCTCCAGATTGCGCCCATGTTAAAAATAAGACATGGATTTTGCCATGGCAATTAACATGCAGTAACATCTCAGAGCTGGTAACAGATGTTTGAACTTTTGGAGATTAGCGTGTAGGCTAGAAAATAAACTATGCTCCCTGCATCACAATTTTACCAAGTATTACCTAACATCTGAGGCCAAGACCTTAAAACCTTCCTTTGAAAAAGGCTGTGCTCCCTGAAAAGGCACGTACATAGGAGTGATTTGCAGCATCTTGCCATTTCACTACCTCTGAGCCATACAAGGTACATTCTCAGTCCCATGAAAACCACCTTGCCCATTGTCATAAATTTATCAAACAACAGAAACTGGAAATCATAATTGGAAAGGTGTACACAACTAACAAGTAAAGATTACATTATTATTACATTGTGCATTTCTAATGTACATAATACAGTGAGACTCCAAAACAGCAATCCTAGTATCTTTATTGTATAGTAACATGTTTCCCATAATACTCGTTCACACAACCCGCCTTTTTACTGTAATAACTCCAGTTAAAAAAATACCCTTTAAAACACTGCCCTACAAGGTACAGACCGATACATCTTTCACGTTACAAAAAGACCTGGATACGAAAGATGGGGTTTCGTTTTTGTAATTTGAGAGACTATGAAAGCAAACCAGAAGTAACACTGAGACAACCGCTCGCTGAACGACAGACCTATGGCAAGAGGACCTGGGATCTTCCTAGCTTCAGGCAGTGGAAGTACCACCTACTTCAGAAAAGCCACGCTCAGTGAACTGAAAATCAACAGAATTCATTCTGAAAAGGTCCCACTAACTGCTTAGACTCTGGTCTGCATAAGGGGTTTACAAAATTAAGAGAAAAATTTAGAGAAAGCACCTTCATTTACTGATGAGCTGCTGAAATGATGCAACGTTGAGAGGTGCGCCATTATTTGGTTTTTCCCTTGAACATCACATCTGAGTTTATCCAGTTTGCTATTCAAAGTTGTCAACCTTGTTTGCTGCTGAAGATGAAACACTTTGAAAATGCAGTGACAGAAATTAAAAAAGGCAAATATATGCTATGCTATTTTGTAACAAAAACTTTAAAATGTATAGATCGGGGAGCCACTGGTTATTTGTGGTTGATAATTTTTAGAAGCGTTCAGCTCAACAGGCACTGGCTGTCGGTTGTCTATTTTTAACTGTTTGAGAACTTGACATGGATACTGAGAAAACAATTGGATAATATCTCTTTCTAATTTTGCTGGGTAGGCCTGAATGTCAAAGTGAAAGACATTTATTTCAGACACTGCATTTTGCACTCTGGTATGAATGACTCTCATTATTTTGACATAGATAATGTTTGCATTTCCTCAAGGTAACTACAGTAACTGTAGTAAAAACATTTAGGAGACATCCAGTAACATAAGCCCATCCTCCATAAACATACCAAAACACCGATGCAGAAAGCGCTGGTATAACAGTAGTAAAGTCTGTTGATAGAAATTTTCCAGTCATCAAATTCCACCTCTAACTTTAATTTGTAGCCCAATAAATGCAATTCCTATCATGAACGTGATCATAAACAGATATGCCTGACTTGGGGCAACAGATAAGGAAGATCATCTCAGGTCCGTTCTGTGGAGGTCTGGATGGATGAAGGAGGGGGTTCGCACGGTGCGGCCAAAGACAGCACGGCAAGTGAGGCTGTGCCCACACTTCAGGCCAGGGCTGCAGTGCAGAGGCGTGCCTGGGTTTGCAGCCAGAGTAACAGCAAAGGTGTCACGGGCTGCTTTACCGCCTCGTGCGGCACACGCCAAATAGCATCTCTACATTCTCTGACTACCGAGATTAACGCTCGCTCAGATACGATTATATGCCACCACTTCGTTGTGACTCACCATGGAAGGTATCTTTGAATTCTAGTTATGCCAAATTTTCCTTCCTGCCTGGAAGAGCGTAAGAGAGGAAGTGCACCTAAACCTGGGTATTCAGCCTCCTCTCCCCTATTCTACCAGACTCCTAAAGACACCACATTAACCTGTAACTATTGTACACTAACTTCTGAAGGAAACCATTTTTTATTTAAACAGTGTAAAGCAGAAGGAGGTTTTAGCAAAAAATACCTTGGTAAAGAAATTGTCTTAAACTATAACCAGATATCATCACATAAATATTAATGAAAATGTTAAACCACCATAATCTATTTCTTCTCCAAAGTGTTTCTCACTAGATTCATACTGGGTAGGATGGCAGATTTATTACCTTCATTTTCTATAGTAACCAGAACCACCCCACCAAACCAGTAAGTTAGCTTTACTACAAAGTAGCACTCCTCTTCCTTATTTGCTCTAAACAGTTCTAACAGTGATGCTTACAGAACTACAATAACATCAAAATCACTTGGTCATCTTTAAGAAGCTTATAGAATCGGTGCATCCACAAGCCTGTATTCAAAATGTGTATTGCATGTTTATGATATGTAATGCATACTTGCTTCATTTACAGTTACAGACAACAACAGCATATGCAATAAGAAACTGTTAAGCAAAAAATACCCTGGTAATCAGATCACCATGAAAATTTAAGCCTCTTCAACAATTAACATCTTTCGTAACACTGTTAAAAGCATTAATGAAAATTGAAGTGTGAAAAATGTACATTCTTTATTCTGCTGTTTAGATACAGAATAAAATTTAACTTTTCAGAAAATAAAACTATAGCTACAGCTTTGAGAGCTGTCAGTTTGCTTTTGAGGATAAAGTACATGCACTTTTTCCAGTTACTTTATTGCACATAACGTACAGTCATAAATGGTGTTTTATTTACATGTGTTCTGGCAACGTCCATGTTTGTTTCTCCCCTCAGAATACATAATTTTGCACAAACAAAACCTTAAATGTTTCACACAAACTGCCATAATACAAGTCAAAGCATATATGTATATATGTTGCTTTGTTGTTGCTGTCTTTTCAATTAATTCTTCTAAGAGTTTCAGATCTCAGTTAATCTTTGCCTTGGGAGTCAGATTCCTCCCAGTTAGTCTGTTGTCAAAGATGGACACCCGAAATGCTGGCACCAAGAAATCAGCACTGCAACCTGCTGTGCCCAACACCCACCTCCTATGCAGAACCATACCACCTGCAATTAGTGCCCAGGCACATAGAAGGAAGAGCTTTCGTTAACCAGTTTGATTCAACATTGAGTACCATGTGTTACTGTTGTCGTTCATGTGTTATTTGGACAGTGTTCCATTAATAGCGTTTTAGAAAAATATATCAAATATATTAAAAACAAAATAGAAATTCCAGTAACAATTATGTACTTTCAACCCTAGGAATGTGTTACTCGGATTCCATTCTGTACAATGTGCTATTTATGATGACTGCTATTTTTACCCATACACAAAGAAATAAGTTCCGTATACTCGTAAGTATGTTTTCCCCCAAGTTAAATTAATTTCTTAATGGATGGCAACACACTTCAATGTTTCCCTGCATTTTCAGGGCAGAAAACTTTTTAGTGGTCCCCCTCAAAGAGTACAGTCTGGGAATAAACCATTTGTTACATGTAGATTTTGGACATACTTTTTAAAGATATGTTCAAATAAAATATCGTTATTGTCAGTATACACCGAACATATGTTCATTAAAAACATTTGAATTATGTCCCTGAAGACTCTTTATGAAATATATTCTCGATTGATAACACACAAAAAAAAATACTCTCAGAGAAACCAAATTTGTTGTACCTTTGGTACAACAGTTCACTTTTAAGAAGTGAATAGCACTGCTCAGATTTTACTTTGAAAGGCTTTATCATGTTTTGTTTATATTCTGACCTACTAAAAAAAATAAATAGATTTACCCTAAGATAAATCCCGCTGGAACAGCAACTTTCTAATTGACTTGAATGTATGATCTTTCAAATGTTAGGACAATTTAACCCCAGAATAATAATAAAGAAAAAGAACAACCTTGCTTCAGCGATGTAGCAATACTGAAGCCATCGTCCAATTCAGTTCTAAAAATAGCTTCTTTCTTTCCCATAAGCAGGCGAAGTATAAAATAGTTACATTTTCAGGCAGGCACTTAGCTAAACTGAGAAATGCATTCGGTGGACAACAACAAAATTTTGATTTTAGAGTTTTCCTTTTTTTGCTGTCCTTCAGCTTTAAAGTAGTTCAAAACTTACATCAACTTTCACTTCTGCATATAATGAAGAATGAGATGAAAATGCACTGTGGACAAAGTATGACAGTAGTTCATATCTCATAAAAATACAAAATAGTAAAAATATTACAGAAAAGCAGTAGTTCTGGGAATAGAAGTATTCTTCAATATAAAACACTGATCTTTTGTCCCAACTGAATAGTTTCACCTAAACTGGAGAGAGGACTCACCGAGTTTAAATGTGTGCCTCTGATAAAATTCTCTAGGAATATAGATTATTTGCTCTGAAATGACATTTGTGCCAATCCAGTCAAAAGGTCCTGATGTTATCTGTTGTAAATGTCTCATTTTTTCATCATCTACCTGTGGCTGACTTTTAGGATCGTAACATAATCATGATCTGTTAAATTAAAAAGATTCTGTACAAGTGAAACTATTCTAAATGCATTGATAATTCAGCTGTACCTATACATTTTTGTAAAACAAAGATCAACATGCCATTAAAAAACTAACAAACATCCTCATCTGAGCTAGACTATTTTTCTCCGTAAAATAAAGATGCACTCTATTTTAATTACTACCAATATTGTGAGAACTTTTTAAAATTAAAGTTTTATAACACATGGATTTCAAGATACGTATTCGAAACGTCATAAATTAAAGAAGGCATTTGAACAGATGCAAAGACTCCTCATCTGATTTTTTACTATCTACAGGAAAAAAAATGGGCTTTCACAAAAACTGTTGATATCTGAAGAGTTACCTACATCGAGGATCTCCCTCGACATAAACTGTAATTACTGTCCACTTCAGATTACAAATCTAGGAGGACGACTTAGGATATGTAAAGGAGCCTCAAACAGCAGAAGCTTTGAGAAACATTTCTGTAAAAATATTTGCACAGATGTACATTCAAAACAGCATTTTCCCCATTTCAATTCCCTGCATTCATGTTGCTACAGTCATCCACAGGGATAAAGATCACATAAAAGCAGCCGTGGAATTTGAAATGGCTGCTGCTTGGTAATTTAGTGAAAGGTGTATTTTCATACTTTCTGCAGTCAGTAGGAAATGATCCAGTTTGACCTTTGGCTTACAGAAATTGTACTCCCCTGAGCTAGGCAATACTGATAGGCTATGGCAGAAGTACAAAAAAAAAAAAAAGTTACTTAAAAAGAGCGTGGCGTGAAGAAAATAAGGCACTTCTGGCAAGGAAAACCTCCAGATTTTGTATTTCAATGTACAGTAATTCTGTCTAGAAGTATTTTGTGCTTAGAAATGTCATGTGATGCAACAGTGAATCAGGTGCCAAAACCAACAAATCACCAATTCCTATGAGATTAACTGCAACCTCTGAATGGTTCAACAAAGAATCAAACTGGTTTCTGTACACCGTCACGATTTACCAATGCACTGGCATCTTTGCTCTTTTGCTGTGAGCCGACAGTAATTATTTTAGAGAAAGAAAAAGAAAGTGTGGAATTAGTAATGCAGATGCTGAAAGGCAAGTGGCAAGACTCTACAAGAAGAATGCCTCAAAAAATGCTACTTTGTTCCCATTTCTACTGGCACCTATTCCCCAAGGTAAAAAGGCCAGAATGACCAAAGCCAACTTAATAGTAGTGTGCAGAATGTCAGCCGACAAACAACATAAAAACAAGTCACGTTGTGTTATCTGTGGTCACGTTCTTCAGGGTTAGTCCAGTAACTCAAGACTTTACATTCTTCCGTCTTTATTTGTTTATTTTAATTAAACATGTAATGGTTAATAAACAGACATAGTCCAGAGTTAGTAGGTTGGTATTATAACATTTATTAAAATAATGCTATGGGTTAATAGAAACAGCAAAGAACCAAAGAATTAAAATGCAAGCTATGTAAAAACCCAACTAAAACCCAAATATGTCTAATGTATTCATCCAGTAGCTAACTAAAAGCCCAAGAAAGACAACACTCCCAATATAATAAAGTACTGCAAAACAATTGGCAATTTTTCAGTTATCAAAATTGTGGGTTTTGCATTTTGTATCCTTTTTTCTCAATCAGGAAAAAAATTCTTTTGAATGTTATATAACATACATATAAAACAAGATAGAAAAATACATTATAAACTTGTAACAATGGCTGTAAATACATTATCTTACATGTTTCTCATAGGCAATAGGTTGGTTATGGTACATACATAGCATGAAACTACTAAGATAATAAAGAATAGACAAATACATGTCATCTGTACGGTTACATACAAGCGACACTCCCATCTACCCACTCTAAAAAAATTACATAATACTGTCAGAAAGAAGTCTTAAAACTACTTATTTTAATAAAGAAAAAGTCATTAAAGAATGATAATACTGAGAACCAAGGCATCCAGAGATTTCAAAAGTCATGCTTATTTTTTTTTTTTAAGTTGATCCAAAATTTTGTCAACTAAGTTTTCAGAAGTTTGTTCAGAGCAAACGTTACTTTCACATGTCACACATCTATTTCATACACTTCCCCTCCCCCCCAGTAAAAGACCTTTGATAAACATCTAAAATGTCCAGGTTTTATCATAGTTGAGATGAAACTGGATCAAATACTGGTATTGTTTTAGCAAATCTCTCTTCAAATGTTCGAGTGTCGCAAGTTTATTCAACCAACCAACCAAAATAAAATCAAAATGGCACAGCATATACTGTAAGTAAAATCAACACAACTGTATGTGTAACAGGAAGACAAAGCCGGTGGCACAATAAACAAAAAGCTAGCTGAATACGGAAGGATGAATGTCTATTGCATAGTAAATAAACTGATAATTATTTCCAGGTGAGACAAGATGTTAGATGAGGTCACCATGCAGGTGCTTAAAAATGTAAGCCCTCTTAGCTTACTATTGACCTTTCATTTGGAAGCTGTGAAGATTTGCAGGAGGAGAATAAGTTGACAAGAGGGGAATAAAGTTATCACCTGATATTTGCCAAGTTTAGTACTGAGCCCCACACGAAGTAATACTTAATGTTTTCAGAATTAAATACTGTGCGTTCAACAGCTTCAGCTCTTGCAATTGCCCAGCTATACGAATCTCATGTGGAAATAAAGGTTAAAAATGAAGTATAGCTGGACTTCAAACAATTAGCTGATGCCCCTCTCCTGCTTAGCTTATGAAGAAAAGCCAGCGGGCAGATCTAACAATAGTCAAAGAAGAGCCGAAAAATAAATAACTTGCATGCTGCTTGCCACTGCAGGAGCTGCTTGTAAAAATCGGGGACACGCTCAGACTGTAACTGAGAACTAGCTAAGCGCTTTCAATGTCGTTATCCACAGAACATCAGTTTTCTGGGCGACGACAAAGCCTCCTATATTTGATGTGTATTTATTCCAAGCAAAAATCAAGAAAACTCCTCTCCATCCCTGAACAAAAACGACATACTTCCAGCTCTACAAACATTTGTCAGCTAATAGTCTCATTTAGCATGAGGCGGTCTGTATCACAGAACCCTTTGGTTTACATTGCAGAAGTACGGCATTTGCTATGATTTAAAAAGTAGAGTGGCTGAAATAACGATGGGGTGGTTTGACAACAACTTAGCAAATATTTTAGGTAATGAGATTTTGGCAAAGTCACACCACACTAGTATGGCAAAAATCAGGTAATTAATATGGTCAACTCATCATTTGTCTTTCCTCACAGCTTCTTTCACATACTGGGCGACTGAGTGGCATGCAGTAACTTGTCTGAGGGAGAAGCTGATTATACAAGACATTTGACTAAATGACCATGAAGAAAATAAGGCACTTCCTTTTCTTTAGACTTATTCCAATACTTAAAAAATAAAAAAGAAAGACTAAAAGGCTCTTTTGGTCTTTTGTTTCTTGACAACCACCAGAAAAAATCATTTAATGAAATAAAGGGTTTCTTTGTTCTTTTTTTCTTTTTTTATAACACTTGAAAGTATAAAATGCTACATTTCCAAAAATATATTTTTTTCTGCACCAGCACCCTTGTATAGTAAAAGTATCTACTTTTTTGTTCATTTTGTTTCAATGCACTACACTTTATCTACAATTTCATTACATGTATACAGCAAATAGGCAAGCATGGCTTTTACATCCTTAATGAAATTTTTTTCTATACAGGGAGGTTTAAAAAAAATATTTGAACAGTTTGCCCAGTAATGTGACACATAATGCATGTACCTTGTTCTCATGTAATCTTCCGAGGAGATTAAAATATGGTTAAAATAATTTAAACTCAGATTTTGCTTTAATAGTGTTGCTGTTTTGTTCTCGGCATTAACGTAGTTCTGAAAAGTCATCGGAATCTGCATTTCATGGCACACTTTCCTTTAAAACGTCCAATTTGGCAGGCAATAGAAAAAAGGCGGCAGCGTCTGCCCTTTGAGGGCACCGGTAGTGACTAAACAGCGTATCAAATTTTGAATACTTTTTGGAATCCCTTCCCCAATGACATCCCTGACCAAAGGTTCATGCATGATGCATCATCACACAGTACATTCAGAGAGAGCTTTGACTTCTTTTTTTTCTTTTTT
>VYZM01000627.1:425981-465396 GCA_013398915.1 Dromas ardeola
TTTTTTTTGAGAAGAAAAATATTCCTAGAAGTCTCTCACAGTAACTGCCTCTGTCATCGGGTAGTTAAGGGACATCTGTCTCCATCTCGTGCGAGGCCTCCTTACCGTTCGCTTGGGGCGGGACACTAGAGGATGATCAGTGCGGAGGGATGAGTTGGACCTTATTGCTTTACTACTATTCAGTGCAGGTTCTAGAACCACTTTCACCCAAACAGGAGAACAACAAAAAGCGGAGTTGGAGGACAACAATTTCTTTGTCTGTTTTGTTAGATGGTAAGACGAACGGACAAGTGCCCCAGCTCGCTGCACTGAAGACAGGCAAGCAAAGGCGTTTACCAGTTAACTGATCAGCAGGCAGGCATGGTCAGGTCATCATTGGGTGAAGAGTTCAGAGGTCAGAAGGTCATAGGTTAGTTGCCGGTGGCGGCTGGGTGGTTAGAAACAAAAAAAAAAACAAAACAAAAAAAAGAAAGAAAAGATAGAGAAGAGATTAGTTCCAGCTAGTGACGGCTTAATGACAACATGAAAACTAATCACAACTAATAAAAAAAACAAGCATGTTTAATTCTGACATACTGATCGACACCATCTACAGAATGCAATAAAATCATGACAGCCCTCCATCATGATTTGGACACGTGAAGGAGAAGCCCGCTCCCACAAAACCGGTTAACAGGAGAAATAGAGATAAAATACGACTAACGACTAATGGTTAGTAGCAGTCAATGAAGGAAATTGGAAAACAAAAAACGATGAACAGTTTTGGAACTGGGTAGAAGATTTCTGAAACAACAGTCAGTGCACAGCATCAGTATCTGACTGCTATTAAGCATTAGTACCTCCCCAGGTGCAAGCATTAAAGCAACTATTAATGATGGATGTGATTATTAATAACTGGTTGTTAAAAGAATGGAGTCATCTAAGGAATTCTGGACTTAGAGAAACAATTTGGTTCAACAAACTATGGGCCAAACAAAGGGTTTTTGTTCAATAAATTTTTTATTGCCTTTCATTTATTCTATTTACAAACAACATGGAATTTCTTGGCCTCATGATACAAAGCAATACTAAACTGTAGTCTAGCAATGTAGGCATCATCGTGGGATCCAGGAAAACGCTCAGCCTGGTACTTTAGCCAGCATTTTCCCGTTCAAAATACTATTTTACACATATAGGACACTTATAAAATGCACTTGCATGTAAACACTGTAAAAGTCCTGCCATTTTAAAGTCTATACTTAAAAAGCTCTAAGTACATCAAAAAATAGAGAAAATATCTAATTGATACTAATAAGGCATTTTAAAACTACAAACAGCTCTCTTTATTCATTTTCAAAGCTAATACTCTGCAAATACAATAAAATCTGACATTTCATATACATTCCTGCTTTATATTTTTATATTTTAAAAGAAGCCACCTGTAAATACTATTTTCTTTTGCAAAAAAAAAAAAACCAAAACAAAAACAACAACAAAAAAAAAACCAAAACAAAAAATAAAACCCAAAAACACAAACAAATTACAGTAAAACATAAAAAAGTTCTCAAGTGGAAAGTTATCATTCCCAATGTTCTTGAGCTGTTCCTTCTTTAATCATTCTCTCACATTCTCCTTCACCAAACTTGGTCCACTTAACAGTAGTATGATTTTTTTTTTATAGATTTTTTTTTTTTTTTAAGACTCATTCAACAGTTTCATTATAGCTAATAAATTCTGAGGTTGATAAAGTTTTTGTACTGTTGCCATTTTGACTAAGGCAGAGGAGATGAAAGTGAGAAAGGTATTCAGTGCAAAGTCAGATTTGTGCCATTACGTAAAATGAAGTCCAGTAGGTGTAATATTCACAGATAGCATCGATTTCGCAATCCTCCTGTGGGCTGATTTACTTTCACATAATAAAAATGGCCTATCATTTAGGATACAGTTCGTAACGCTATGAAAAATCACTACTGTAACGTAAATGAGACCACATGCTCCCTGAATTTTTTCAGAATCATGCTAAGTGGGATTTGTTTAAATTAAAACGGCTCTTTCAAAAATAAGCAAAAATAGAAATAAATATTTTTGTGTGGCACAATCTCACCACTTTACAGGTATACTAGAAACACAGAGTCTTAAAGCATTTTGAGACTGATTACAATTTTGATTAAATGGTATTAAAATTTATATATAAATTATCTGACAGTTGGTTTGGATAAAACATTCAAGAGAATTCTCAGCATTAATATTTCTTGTGGAGTTTATAATCAAAGTAAGCTACCTTTTAAAAATATCAGTACACCTGTGATACATCCTCTGCCAAGTCTCTGGCCTTCTACAGTACACACAGGTTTGTCAACTGTGCAAAACCATTTACAGTTTATTACAATTAAATCAGTCAGTCTCTCTGTTATATGCATCAAATTCAATTTTGTATTATTTATAAACTGGGGTTTTATTCTGAGTTAAAATGAGCTATGTTTTTCAACCCTTCACCAATTCTAAATGCTTAGTTGTAAAACATTTACACATTTGGGGATTCTTGCTTTAAATGCAGTGCTTATCTCTAAAAAAAGAAAAAAAAACTATGCAAAGAATAAAAACCTACTTAAAAAGTGAATGCAGTAGTACTACCAAGTCATTTGAAAGTCGATGTAGAATTTAAAAAAAACCCAAAACTTTAGACCCAATGAATGCAAATATAGATTTAGTGATTTTTAACTATATTAAAAAAAGGTTTCTGCATTGAAAAAAAAAAGTATTTCGGTTTGCTGACATTGTTTTTCATGGCTATAGCTGTAGAAGTATATTGGTGACAGAACAACCAAATAGGTGAATAGGGTAAATACTGATAGTGTTTTAATTCTATAACATAATTTTAACACAGTAAATGAAACTGCTTTATTGCTGAACAAAGTTATCTTCAAAACTTTTTGTGAAACTGTTAAACCTGTCCAGTGATAATTTAGGATTTCAAATTCAAAATAAAAAGAAGTACAGTTGTAAAATTAACTTTGTGTAAGTTTCTTAATACGCACTGGGATTATTTAGATAAGACTTTAAAATAACGTTCTCCTGAAATATCAGCATGGTTTTCATGCTAAAAGAGAGAGGTATGAATGACTTATTCCACAGGAGATAAGCCATGTGTATTTATTTATTTACTTAAGACAGTGGGCTTCCAATACAGCTAGATATGAACACCAAATCATCACAAAATGGCTGTATTTTAAAAGAAAGTGAAATTATACAAATTCGTAATTTCAATTACTTATAAGTGACTCAGACAAAACATCTAGGCCCTTCGCAAAGTATTTAAAAATCTACATTAAGTGAACATTACAATGATGAACTTAAACTACAAAGTGGTATTCCTGCCACCCCCCTCCCCTAATGTTTTATCAGTGTATTTACTAGTTGTCTCTGGCAAATATTTAATTAAACAAAAAGGTAGTCTCACCTGTCACCTGCAACTACCACTGCAGATCATGAAGGACCATTAGCAAAAACTGATTTTTGCAACATCAGGTCAAACTTTCAAAGATAACCAAATCCTTACCACCCATTACTCTTGATGGAGACAGGTTTTAATCTTTTTTCTGCTTCCTTTTTTTTTTTTTTAGTAAATATGGGCTATGACCTTATTCTGGTTATACCCTGTTGCCCATTGAAGAGTTATCAAGAAATGAGAACAAGGAATGGGCTGTGAATAGTGTGCAGTGATATAAAAGAAGAAGCAATCTTCTAGAAAACTTAAGTAGTGTCTTGTTATCAGCTTTACGCTTTCTGTAAAGCACAAGATCCTTACATATGAAAGATAAGTGTTACATAAATAGAGCAAATATCCAGGAGTGCCCTTTTTACTGTATTGACTGAAATCTGTATTGTTTCTTGTAGTTAATTTATGGGAGGCTGTGAGAAGTGAAGTATAGTCAATGTTAGGAGATGTCAGATCTGTCACCTGAATTTGACTTTTGAGTATTACAATATCATGGAAGCCTGCACAACACTGATTTTGATGAGAGCAGAATAATAATACTTGGCACATAACGCTTTGCATCCTCAAAGCCCTGTACAAAACAAGAACCCCCACAACACCCCTGTGAGGTAGGGAAGTATTATTATCCTTATTTTACAGATGGGAAAACATACACAGAGAGATTAAATGGCTTGCCGAAACCCACAGTGAGTCAGCAGCAGGGATGGGATAAGAATTCAGCCCACACACTGCTTCCTAGCCAATGTCAATAAACCGAAAATATCACTTTTCTCAATAAGCTTAAATACTTCATTCAGGGGTCCAAAGGCAGTACACTTGAGGAACAGGAGAAAAATGAAGATTTACTTTCCATTCAAGGGTTAAAGAGAGATGCCCAAATATTGGATGTCATCTCACCAACAGGACTTCAAAAGTTGCTTCTCCTTCAGGTTACACATTTTAGCAGCAAAAGGCAAATACCAAGAAACAGATTTTGGCAAAAAACCAAAACACCCTCCCTTCCCCACTCTTAGTAATTCAAACTCAAACAACTTTTGAAGTATTATCTTCACAGCCCTTACCTTTCTGAATTCAGTCAGGTATCTGAGAACATGCATCCTCCTCATAATATACAGTACAGTGGCTCAAAAGTTTATTGGAAAAAAAAAAGGAATCTAAATCTTCAGATTTCTCCAGACACAGACAGGAGGCATTTATTCCTTTACTTCTTTCTCATTAAGCAACCATCCATTCATTTTATTTTGCAACACCAATCTGATATTTCCACACCAATTAAAAGAACAAATTGCGGGGGGGACATGACCAAATTAATTATTGCAGCACTGAATTCTAGTGTTTCCTGTTGCAGATGAATCTTTAAATAGTTTTTAAAAGGGAATCAGTTATAGCATTTATATTGAATAGATCACAAAGTGTGTATATATATATATAATTGAGCTGGGAAAGTCAAGTTAAAACTGCAAGCATTCCCAAAACTCTTATGAAATACTAACTAATCAGATTTTTGAGGAAAAAATAATGAATGTGTCAAAATATGGTATTTGGTTAACCAGCTGTGGTGTTGCAAATCTCATGTACGCTCAAAGCACTTCTTACAAACAAGAACTGCAGAACTAAACTAACCTCGGTCTGCGGTCACAATCCTTTGGTAAGGATGGACACGCATATCGTGCCTTCGAACTTTAGTAGCCACCGCACCTAGTTAAATTGCAATTACCAAGACAAAGTTAGAAAACATTCAAAGAAAACATTAACAGCAGGTTTATCAAAATGGATTTAAATGATCATTAACTACAAAAGTTCATTTTAAGAAAAGCAACAAGTTAAGGCACAGTAGTTTCAAATCTTAATCTTAAAAAAGAAGTTTATCTGTGCAGATTAATATTGCATTTATTTTAAACATCCTGGCCTTAACCTGTTTAATCCATTCATTTACAATCCCAAAATTACAGTATTTCATGAAATCTATTAGACCCAAGCACATTTAAGCTTTACTAGTCACATATTCACTGAAGTGCCTTTCTTGCAGCAGGACTATTTTAAATAATGCCATCTTTTAATACTGACAATTATTTGCTAACCTTAAGATCACTTCCAGTTCTACCACAAAAAAAGTTTTAAAGCAATTCTTCAAGCCTACAGATTGTGATTTTAAACTTTAAGTCAATAAGTATGAACTGCAATGAATTAGGTGATTAGTAAAGCAAACACTATATAGAACACTTAGCAGTCAGTATACTACTATACACTCATAAATTACAGCTACTCTGTAATAATGGGAGCTAATCCAAATTAATAGCACTATTTTATTTTAAATCTATGTGCAAAAAAGTGCAAGTAAGTCACTGACTGCTAGGCCAAGCTTTTTTCAAGGCTGCTGAAACTAAGCATTTGTTAAAATTCAGATCTGATGAAGGATCAGTTAAGACCGTTCTTGAATTCTTAGCCTTTCGTTGGGAAAGCCATACCTGAAGATAAAAGGAAGGGAATTAAAAGTTAGTCACCAACTAAAATTTGATCCCAATACCAATACCCCCAAAAATACTAATAGGGGTGTATTTCTCTGCCATTTTTAACAGAATTATTTTAAGATGCCTTAAAGGCCTGCCACAAAAATATAGCATACTATTAATAAGAAGGAACGTATTCTGAAATAAAACTCAATGAGAAACTAATTTAATTCAATTAACTCTATACAGTTGCTCAGGTAGTAGAGCAGATGTATTAAGAGTTATTAAGCCTATGCTACCTAAGTGGAGGTGTGGTCTTTTTTTTTTCCCCCTCTTTTTCCTTTTTTAAATAAGATTCTTTGGTGAGTTTAGGGCATTACACCTGTACTAGGCCCAAAAGTATGCAATGTTTTCAGATGCCATTTTAGGAATAATTTTCCCCTCCTCTCTCTTTGTAGAAAACTCAGTGAGACATCAAAGTTCCCTTCACCATATTAAATTATTACTATGGAATGATGTATTTCTTTACTTGCTTTTAACTGAATTCAGGAGACAGGTGTGCCACTAACTAGCAACTGATAGCTACTGTGACGATGCCTGTAACAGTGACTTTACCCCAGGATGTATCACAAGTGGACTCAAAGATTGGGGGTGGAAGACCTGGGGAGAACATTTACATGTTTGATGGAAATCAATAAATTATCATATGCTCACTGAATTTTGGCTACGGGTAATGGAAAACAACCATAAGCTGCTCAAGGACAGACCTACTGCATACTTTTGTCCAACTAAAATTTTATTATTGATTCACTGATCCTGAAAGGCAGAAGTCTGAAAAAGTCTGAAATGCATTTTCTTTTTTACTGTATAAAATATAATGTGGGAACATGCACACGTACAGATAACAAGTATTTGTCACATAAGTGAAACACTGATTTTTTGCAATACTTTGAACAAAATACTGACTTTGAACCTTATTGTCCAGTGTTCATTAGAGATGTTTAGAATTTGTGTAAATCAATAACTGCCACTGAACAAACTAGGATCAAAGTCCTATAAAATCAACATTATGCAGCACCAAGGTCATACGCAATTCAGAGCAAGCTGAAGAGAAAATATTATTTAGATTCTGTAGAGGGTAGGGAAGGAAGAAACTATTGGAACTGCTTGTTCCATATTGACCAGTTAACTGAATTGTCATGGCTGCTTTATCATTCTTGCCTCACACAGCAAGTCAATGGTCTGTAATATTAGGAATGATAGACATTTCAATCCAATGTATATAAAAGAAGCCATCAGTAAAGTTGCTAATTGTACCATCCTTTGGTAGAACTTAGCTTGCTTTATATTCATTCACTGAAATTATTTTCTGCTTACAAATTAATTTACAGCTTTCTGACACTGAGGAGAGATTTATCAGTTGTGTACAAAATAAAGAAGCAAAACCCCCAACACACTGAAAAAAGACCTTTCTACTCTCTTCAGTTTTGCTACTAAAAAGGTATAGCAAAATAGGAAGTTCTCTCTTTCAAAGATTACTGGAAATTAATCTATGTTGAAGACAGCACAAACAAATCTAGTATTTATGGGAGCCCAAATGACATATAATAGATGCCAACTTCTATTTGTTTTTTTTCTTCCCTTGCCTACGTATTCACCATCTAGTGTCACACAAACATTAAGATTTCATTTTCAGTAACCTTATTATTATACTAAACACACATATTTAATAAATGCAAAACATGTTTAAAATGTTTTGGAGTTACACCATCTGAGCAGTTTTCCTAGGCATTTTTGATATACCTGAGATAGGATTGTTGCTTCAAACCCTTCTCTTTGAGCCCCATGACCTCTACCTTGCACATACAACAAAAGCATAAGCAACACAGTCTCCAGTCATCCACATACAAAGATCTTACCTAATACACCACTAGGTTCAATAGGATACTCAAGAATTGATGTAGCTGGTGCCAGCGTGTAGGGGTATTCATATGGTGTGTAAATTAAACCAGCTTCGGGTCCAGGTGGAACTATTGCAGCGGTGGGATGAGGAGTTCCGTTTGGCATGACAGCGGTTTGTATTTGTCTGATCAAAGGCATTATGGTAGGGCCAGCTGGCGTAGGAGTACGCAGGGCAGCTGGTGGGAGAACAGGCGCAGGCCCAGTAATAATCCTTGGAGCCTGGGCTGTTGCTGCAAGAGAAAAGGCAAGGGCTGCTACAGTAAGCAAAGAAATTCAGAGGAAAGTGTGGAGATAGCAGTACAAAACGTGGAAAGAATGGGAAAAAAGGGGAAAAGTAGGAAAGAAGAAAAATAAAAGGAAATCATTAGTACATGCGCTGATCACACAGTGCCAAAGCACACCATTCAAATGCAAACAGCTTTCCATTTTCCAGTGTGATTAAGTATGAACATGCAAAATAAAAAAGCCATTGTAAAACAGTGAGGTAGATTTCTCAAACAGGTTACACAGCACAAAAGCTCCATTTAGACCATATTTCTTCATTTATGCTATCAAGACTGCATGAGACTGAGATGCATGCAGGAGATACAAGGAAAATATTGTCATAATCAAATACAGAGTACAAAATTTAGTGCAACCACAGAGTCCACAGATACTCAGTTATGCAGAGCTGTCGTATGAGTCTACAGTTTTTATACATCCTAAAATTGTATTCAAACATATACACAATTCCAGTTTCCAGGATTAGTGAAGTTAAAGAAGACCTAGAAACACAGTGCCTCTCCTCTCCTACTCTAGCATTAGTAAAATAGACTCAAAAGTTACTTCCATATCAAATTCCCCAAAATAAAATACTTTCTTTGTATTAGAAGTTCACTATGGTCTTGCTTAGGGTAAAGAAAAAAGGTGTTTGTTCTTTTTTTTCCCCCCAAATGTGCAAACAGCACATTTCATTAAGTGTTATTTGAAGCCTTCTTAAACTTCTTAAACACTAACACATCAGCTGGTAACAGTCAATCTTAAAGGTTTATAATTTATAGATTTCTGCACATTACTGTTGATCTATATTGATTTAATTAACTTACAGGTTGCCTGAAAAAAGAAATGTGAGGAAAGTTTTTCAGATTTGAGACTTGTGGTTTTTTAATTTTTTTTAAACAAAAGTGCTAAGACTTAATGTATAATTAAAAAAACTAAACCCTTAAACATTTTCATTTCCTTTCTTAAAGGGAAATAAACCAGTATGGCTTCTACATCTTCAAGTTTTCAGTAAAATCAAACCACAATCAGTGAAATTGTCTTATTATCAAAAAGTGAATATTAGTGTGGAAATCTCTTAGTCAAAAAATGAAAAAAAAAAAATCCATCTTCCCACTTATACTGATACAATAGACCAATGGGAATAGCTCAGACAAATAAATTGTTCACGTTAATATAAAGGTTTCTATGCAACACTTTGCACCAATTTAAGCTAATCTGAAAGCTATTTTACACACAAATTTGCAATAATTTAGAGACTAAAATATATTTGAAACTGATCTAGCTTTAAATATTATTGTGTTCATTAGAGCTGAAAGATTTACCACTACCATTGTAGTGGTAAAAGCCCTTGCTTATGTCTCTTTTCAAATCAGAATAATTACACTGGTGTAAGCACTCTCAAATCGACCTAACTGCATTCCAACCTTTAAACATATTCAACATGGAAATGGTGACTGTGTGGAGAAACAAATTTGCAAATATCAGTAGGCCCTTAGTGAAAAGACTGATTTAACTGTGCTTACATTTGACATCTGTATCACAGCTACAGCAAAAATTTACTTTGGAACAGTATCAACAAGTACAGTTTCAGGAGGAGAAATAAGATTTTCAACTGGAGAAAATAATTTTTATCACACATAATAGCTATATGCTCTCATTAGTAGGTGTATGTAATTAATTTTCAAGTGTAAACCTATGCATACATGCATTTGCAAAAGCATTCTCACACAAATGTAATGGAAGAAATTGTAAAAATGGCTCATTACATCACTGATCCCTGTGAACTCAGCTGTGAAATCAGTTGATGAATTGTTGGAAAAACATAACACTGGGGGGACACATGCAAGCAAGATGAAAGGAAGGAATATTATACAGAAAAATGTATTCACAGTATCCTGAACATCTGTAATGTTTTCAAATTAAATCTCTAAAAATAAAATTGAAATGGAGTCCATTGTCCTTTATATGTATTAAGGAAAGAATGACTGTGAAACAGAAAAATCTGGCTTACAGGTTGAATTTTCTTAAACTATATATTTGTAAATATTTCAACCCAGACATACTGTTTAAAAAAAGAAGGGTCCTGGGGGGAAAATCCAAAAACCCCAAACTGACATAACTTATCTCCAGAAGATCTTTTGGAACGACTACCTACTGTCCTGTAGGCTTTTTACTTCCCTCCAACCTTCAACACAGCTGTACTGCACATTTGCCAAAAAAGTAACTTTAGGAATCAAAACCTGCAAATATTACTATGGCATTGACCCTCGAGCTTATGACATGCTTACGTGATTTGATGTTGGCATCTCTGTAGGTGCCATTCAGAATTGCAAGCTCCATCAGCTGCATCTTTTTAAGGCTGTCTTCTCCTTCTGCCTGCATGTGAAAAGATGAGAAGAAAGTCAGGGTTATTAATTCACTAGTGCACAAGATCTAAGGGACATAGAATAAAATGCCTTCAAGTTCTAACCAAGCAAAATACCTGCTTACCATTAGGCACAAAACCAGTAAGCTTTGTTAACATTTCCTTAAATTAAGTACAAGTTGCCTGTTGTCTATCATTAAGTGGTGATGATAAATATCTTAAAAGAGTTTTGAAAAAGGCTCATACCATAAATTATAAAAATAAGGGTAAGTGTAAGTTGCGACTGATAGAAACTGATTAAGGAAATTTTTTCGCAAATTTTAGTAAACATTTTCCTGTACTCCTAAAGGGATCTTTTAAAAAATTGTATTATTGGGCTAGAGGAAGAACACACACCAGAAATTTTAAGCAACTTCCAATTTATTGTAACTTGCTCCACTGAAGTTGATACTGACTACTTCAGGGGAGGGGAGGCAAACAAAAAAATAAACAGCAAACTTCAAGTAGCTTTCCAAACAAGATATCAGAAACTGCTGTAAGGCAGAATTTGTAATTCTGGCACATGTAGATGTATTCCGATAGGGATATAACTACTATCTACGTAATGTACATTATTTTGGTTTTGCTTCAATATAAATGACTTCCCTGAAGTTATCTACTCCTGCAGCTTGCATAAATATTACAGTATTCAGTAAAAAAAAAAGGTAAAAAAGCTCACTTTTCCAGTTACTAACAAAAATATTTCTAATTAGTACAATTTTAGTTTTAAGACCAGACATCTTCTGATCTGTCTTTCCAGAAATACTACCATTTGTTTATTCTACATCCTATCAAGCAGAAAACAAGATTATGATACAGGAAACCCAAGAGAGTCAGCATGTACTTTAATGTTAAGTTACCACCTTGCTGCTTGTATTGAATGACACTGCTGAAATTCTCAGTCAGATGGAAAAAGAGGGCAACTTCAGTGTCAGCTGCGCTGCATTCTTCCTTTGATAAATAGGATTTCTTTTATGTTTACTTATCTTGTATATTCACACAATGTTTCCCAGATATTTAGAACGGCATTTTCCAAGTTAACAGGAACCTGCATAATAACATACTGTGCCGTCCACTCTGAAAATCTTAAAGTCTGATTTCAGAGAGTTGTTCACCCAACTAATTCTTAAAAGATGGTTTGAACTAGGACTTCCAAGACCATCAGTGATTACAAAAAAACCCCGAATAAAATGCCACAAAGAATAGCAATCACCACCAATAATCAAAAAAATTCTATTAAATAACTGTGTCCATTATAGCACTGCACGAATGAAATGTCATCTCAAACTAGTTAAGAGTTAATAGGATTATCTACATGCACTGTTCCAAATGTATAGGGAAGTATTTTTTCAGGCTAGTTTGCAGCAAAATATTGTTATACATACTTTAACTCCCAAACAACACAGAAGCGATTTACTAAATTACAAGACAAAAAATGTTTTTAAATTGTATCTAAACAAATATAGTACTTAGTGTGAGGTATGCCCAAGGACCACCATCCCGTGCAATGGAAACTTTACCATCTGATTTTTATCAACAACTTAAAATCAACATAGTAAGATGGGTCAACACTAAATTACTTTCAGATGTCAGAAATGAAAGTCCTAATTGTAATACTGAAGACTTGCACAAACACAAAGATTACACACAGTAAGTAACAATTTATGTTGTCGATAAACATTCAGAATATACTGAAAGGTAGACATTTTCTTTATATATCAAATACTGTGTGACAGACCAAGCCAACACTAATACTGAAAAAGTAAATACACATTCAATTAACATTTTAACTACAAATTAATTGTGAAGTACTGTACTATCCAGAAACCTCAGACTCCACAGTCATTAAAACAAGACCCTCTGGAATAGAAAATGTACTGATTATAGCATGCTTAATATGACGTACTCAGAACAGACTTAGAATTTACATGCAAAAGAAATTATTTTTTAAGAAACTATTATTCTATTCCATCTTTGCTGACAAATCACCTAGACAATCATGATGCAACAAAAACAATTCCAAATCTATCTGCCCATCCAGAGCTCAGAAATTCTTGTCATTCTGGATATACCTTATCTAATTTATTTTAGCAATAAAGATTTTTAACACATTGATTCCTCTTTTCCTCTCCCCCCATAATGGTTATACTTTGTTATTGGCTTTTTGCTTGGGTTCCTTTATTTATTTATTTGAAAGTGTGTAACGAAAAAACCTCCTCACAATGTCAGCTACATCCCCCATATAGCTCCATTAATGTTACTAAACTTGCTTACTTCCTTCAAATAAGAGTTCAGGTGATTGATCTGACACCATTAATGAGTCTCAGTAAATGCTGAATCTTACATTCCACTTGCTAGGATAATTTTAGTAACTCTAATCCCAGATTTTGCACCACAGTGAACATTTCCCAAATGTAACTATTTATAGGATAATAATTTTAAGGCAGAAAACGTTTTTTCCCTTCTGACATCCCAAAAAGAAGGGGTTATAACAACTTAAAAGCAATAAAAGACAGACAAAGTAATTGTTCTTACATTTTGCTATAGGTTACTATGCTTCCTATGAGAAAAGGCATTGCAATTATCTAGGTTTTACAAAGTATGTTTACAAAAATAATAACTGCCTTCAGCATACAAAGCAGACCAAGTCCTTAACTTTTATTTTTGAGATTTACTTCTCTGGAGCACTGCTCAGCAGTTGATAAACTTTTGCTCTTTTAAACAGTCTCCAAAAGATAGTCTAAAACTTTTATTTAAAGACTGTCAGTGATAATTCACAGACGTCAGATGTGGACTTGCATTACTAGACATTAATGCTGTCTTTCAACTTCCGGTATTTTGTTTTTTAAAGCATTAGATAGAGAGGGGAAAAAAACCCAACACAACCCACACACATTTTAAAAACATCTTTAATGCTGACCACGAGGGCATCATTCCGACTCCTCCCAGAAGATGGCACTGTTTATTATACAATACTATCTCCTCAAGACATGGGTGCTTACCACTATTTGCACCACCCTACTAGTACTGCTCAAAATCCTGTTACCCCCTCACACCCTAAACATGCAACAAGTCGCTTGCCACCAAGTGGTCAGGAGCCTTTCAAATACGCTGTCATGTCCGTCATTCTCTGGTATCAAGCCCTCCACATTGGTGAACATCGTTCACCAATATGCCAACCCCTCAAATTTCCAAAAGCTGGGATAGAGCAACGGGCACATGTTTTTGCCTGCCCTATCCTCTCTCTGCCTTGCTGACAGCTGATCAAACGAGGCACACCGATGCAATCTAACTTAGCTCCAGGCATTTCTGCAGGCACTCTCTGTAAAAGCAAAGAGAGGTTGCATCAGGGATACAAAGGCAATCTCTAAAGGGACAGTACATTACCTGTACAATAGCTACAACAAAGCTCAGTCATTTGTACCAAGAGGAAGCTACTTTGAGCAAACATCAATAAGGTCACTGAAAGCCAGATTTGCATTACTAAGTTGAAGCTCAAGTGATTGACTCAAACCTCTCATCCTCTTAAATCTCCAGTGCTTTCCTTGTATTTCTCATGTACAAAATAACATGCAGATTAAGAAAAAAAAAAAAACCTTAAACGGTATCTTGAAATATAATTCTTTAAATGTAAGCACTTGCAACTGCTCACTGAATACAAATACTGAAGAGACGCAAGCAGTAAATCCTGACAAAGCCAACTGTGCACAGCCAACAGCAGTTCCCGTTCTGTGAACGCACAGCCAGTTCTCCTCACGATCGCTCAGCTCGACTTAGGATAGCAATAAAAAGACCTGAAGGAGACCCAATGCCAGTGATCACTATCATTTTAAGTAACTTGTTTTCTAATCTTTATCAGAGTAGGATGAACAGTCACAAGGTTCGAAACACTGGTAACGACTACAAGTGCCACCTACATGAAGTCTGTGGGGAAACACTTCCCAAAATAAAACAATTTCAAATGAAATACACAATGCTGACCATACTGATCCCCAATTAAAACCACAGTTCTGTCTTCTACATTGGGCAATACTGTGTGTTTAAAAAAAAAAAAAAAAGGAATGCAGTTACGTAATAAACTGCTATTAGTAAGAGCTTGTTTCATGTCATGAAACAGGGAGCTCAGATAAAGCACTCCATTTAATTTTTTTAATGACTTCTTTTCATCAAGTCCAAGCTATACTTCAACCTCAGAAACCCCAAGATCCTCAGAGAATTCTTTTAACTAATGCTTCTGAAATTATTATAGGCACTTAATTGCCTCAGATTCTCATACAGTGTGCTCTTAAGAGTATCATAGAGTTTAACTTCTTATTTATACACAAAACATACACAAGTATGGTATCAAGCTGGCAGACAGACCGGCATACAGACTCCAAAAGGAAGTGCATCCACTGTGCTATGTCAATGAAGACTTCAGAAGTTAACAACAGCCGACAGAGATAACAGGTAGACTGTTAAGATTCTGTGTACAGTCATCTCTGAGAAGCCTATAATAGATTAGAGTAGAGAAGGAAAGCAAGGTACTATCTTAAAAGGAAAGAAGGATCAAGTAGCAATGTTTACTACAGAGCAGAGATCCACGAGTTAGCATCCAGTGGAGCCAGTCCCTGCCCACAGCGCCCTGCCATACTGCTGCCGAACCCAAACTGACAGGCACGGAAGATGACTGCAGCCGAGTTAATTCATAAACCAAACAATCCACTCATAGGATAGCAGGGATACCTTATCCTGACAGAGCTCCTTGAGCCTCACAGTGTTACCCAGCTGAGTCTCAGAACATACCCTGATTCTCATTATCACCAACATGGGCAGGGAAGGCTTTCAGCATTTCTGTACAAAAATACATACTTTCCCCATATAATGCTCATTTTCCATTTAAAGTAACTACTTTGGAAAATATACAAAATATACTTTTTTCCTACATTCATAATAATATAGATATGCTTAAGGTGTTGTTCATTGACAGTCTAGCTTCCAAATGTCATGCAGTTTGGATGACATTTTTGCAATCCTGTCACACATCCCTGCACTTCAGATGAATTCTCATGAACTAAACTGAGCCCAACCCTAGGAAAGGCTGCAGTCAGTTTTATCCTGCACCAAATGCAGCCAAGACTGGCTTTGGTTAAGGGAGCAGTCCTTTATAAGCTGTTTCAGGGCTATCCTTTCAGGATCAGAGCCGGGGCAGCAAGTGGGAAGAAGAAACAACAGTGAAGCAAAATGATGGATAAATCAACTGCGAATACAGAGACCAAAAATCAGTCTTGACCTTCCCCAGCCAACTGCAGCACGTCTGTCCCACCAGGCTCAGGGAAAGAACAAGCAGGCACCCTCAGCAACACAAAAGCACCAAAAAGCAGTACTTACCTTCCAACCACCTCAGCAACTTCTCCTGCCAACTACCTTTCTGCCTGCCTCACACCACCCCTGGTTAAACAGCAGCTTGGCACCTTTCCTGCCACCTTCAGAGAGACCTCTTCCAAACACCACATTTTGGCCAAGTCCATATGCTTTTCTCCACATTTACTTCAGGCAGAGAATTTTGCCAATAAGGCATTGTATTTTTTAGTACACAGGTAAGACATTAGGTAATTTTACACATACTCCAAACAGAAGGGCAGAGAACTTGGCAGTTATGGAAGATCACTATACTAATGAACAAGAATAGATACTTAAAACTCTTCCTCAAATAGAAAAGACATTTACAATTGCCACATACAAGAAACCTAACTTTTCTACCACCATATCTCAGAAATACACACATTAAATACACAGACTGTCATTATTCTTTAAACTGCGTATCAGTATAGTATAAGCCACCTGCAATTTATTAGTTTAATACAAATTTTGGTAAAACTCAATGGCACCACTGAAATTTTTTACTATTACTGATCTTAGCCTTCTTATGCAGGCAGCGCTGCTCCCCTCAGGGGTCTGTTACCCTGCCTTCCTGCAGTCCCCAGCTGCTATATAGCCGCACAGCTGCAGCTTGGAGGCTTGCGCTGTGACACTCGCTGGACTCTCGGGGCTCTGGAATGCTTTTATCTCCCTGACAAAGAAAAATGTTCCACTGCAATTCACTTGTAGATCAGTAAGTATTCCGAACATACCATGCGCCAGTCAAACAGCCTTTACACATGAATGTCTCCATTCAGGGACAAAAACCTTCCATTCATAATCTATAAACAAAAAAGCCTCACAAACAATATACTACAAATTCCTAGACATACACGTATTAAAACAAAAAACAGATCTCAGACATCAGTATATTGTAAAGTATATTATAAAATATCACAGGCTAAACCACATTGGAGTCCTTGAAGTGAAGGTATACATGCTTAAAATCTATTCCATATTTGGAAGGTCTTTTTTTTTTTTTTTATATCCAAGTTGTTAAAAGACTGAAGTATCTATGGCAATGAAATCCTACGCAAGATGACAGGTAACCAGATATAAAACACAAAACAGCTTTTTAAAAGAATCTGAATGTGAGTAGCTAAACTATTAAATCAATTACCTACTGCAAGATTTCACTTTCGTAAAGGCTAACTTTTACTTCTGGCAAGCTGCTCTGTTACTCAGTGTTAAGGAAAACATCCTGTCATCCCTTCCCCTCAAAAAAATTGACAAAGACTTCCAAGTTTCCCATGCCCAGAATGTAAATATTGATAGTGAGAAGTTGTTGGTAAACATATGTTACTTAGACTTTCTCATTCTTGATGATACACTTCCAATGGTGATGGAGCAGAAAGCCTACAACACCGCTTTGTTCATGCTGAGGAGAATTTGCCAAAGAGCTCTTTTCTGCCATAATTCGGCAGCTATTCTTGTATCAGAGGAAACTTTTCCAAATACTTCTGAAACAAAGTAAAATAAATCACTACTTTAGGACCAGCCGTATTTCTTAGAGCCCTGTATGCCATCAACACTACTGTGGCATTGAATAGGTGGCAAGCTATAGCTCAGTTATTTCTCTATTTCCTTCTCAATACTGATGCACAGTACTATGCCTAAGAGGACAGGCAAAGATAAATTAGCATCATTATTTCTTCTGGGCAACACAGTCTGCTTATCTTCTTCAAAGCAAGCTCCCAGTTCAAATGATATGTAAAGACTGTGCTGTTTGACTTGACAAATTTATGGGTCATAATGTTAAAGATACACAAGGGGGAAAAGGCAACATCTTTTTACACTTCCCATCACCTTATCTGACGTACCCCTGTTTAATCATGATACTTGGCTTACCAGTAATATTTTCGAGAGTCCTTATGCCCTCCCTCCCCGACTTTCCATTTGTGCAAGAAGAAAATACAGATAAGGTACAGAAACATCAGCATGAAGCGCATTTCATAAGCCAGACTCAAATACAGCACCAGTAGAACTCAAGGGTTTGCTTCACCATATCCCCTCTGAGTACTAGTTGTTAATATATGGGGCGGCGGCATGGGAAATCACCAGTAGCATTCTGCTTGACCTTAACAGATTTTTATGTCTGTCCCAACATTTCTTTACAACCGACACGATGGGCTCGTATTTAAATCATAGGGGTTTGGGCTTTCAAGAAAATAAGGTCCCTCGGGTCAGTTATACTAGACATAGCAATACTCAATTCCAGAATTTGCTTTTTGTTTAGCCTTTTTTTTAATTATCATTCCTCTTTCCCTCACACCTCAACCTTTTAATGGTGTTAATAAAATCAGTGACAAGAATCTCTGTACACCACACAGAACAGCTTCAGCGATTCATAAAGCTCCAGAACAGGCATGAGTCTTTCACGACATATATATACTCCAAATCCCAAAAAATCCTAAAAGAAAAAAACAGTTATACAGTGCCTTCTAAAATGTTTTTAAAAAGACAGAATTATACTGAAATACTTCAAGATTTATTTGTTAGCATAGACATTTACTAACATCTGTATTAAGATTCAAATTAAATAGCTATCAATAATGCAATCTAAAGCATTAGATCTAGTTTTAGCAACATGCAAGCCCAGTCGAAAAACTTTCAGAGCTAACATTTTATTGTTGGTATTTCTGATTTTGGAATGCTAGACATTCAAAATTCCTCCTCACTGGCTATCTTAATTCTGAAAGAAGGAGCTAAAGCATAAGCACGCTGAATGAGATACTGCCAGGCAAGCCTCTGGTACAAATTTCCCGCACACAGCTCTACCAGCAAGATCCTCAGTACTATGAACACACTGGGAACCTGAACAGAGCAGAAATCAAACACAACTTATATTATGCAGCTCTTTATTCCAACTGTAGCCTATCGAACAGACTGAAAGGTGCCAAAACGCTTTGAGACTGCACTGACACACTCCACTTGTATCAGGACAAATGCTTTAATCCCACCCTGACCTGACCTTTAAGTAAATTATAAAAATAATTTAACCCATTTACGCTACACAACTACCTACGATAAAGGTGGTTGTTCTAACAGGTACAGATTAGAGGGAGTTGTTAGAAATATAACAATGGAATGATCAATTAAAGTACTTGTAGATAGGGCAGGCCTGGCCTGTAACATTTTTTCCCTCTGTCATCCCACAAGGTTTCTCTTGAAAGTTTGAGTTTATACACTCTGAGTGGCTGTAAATTTCCCTTAAGTGCAAAGACACTGAACTCGGGTATTGCGGGGTGGGGGGGAAACAAACTCCATTAAAAGGTTTCAAAACTAGTATTTGGTTCAAAATCTAGAGACTCCAGTGCCAGCTGATTTTGTTTCCAGCTATGCTAATGCTTCAGTACATAAAAAAAAAAAATCTTTCATTCTCAAAATGGTACTGCAATATGACCCCATGTTTTCATATGGAAAACATGTCCATTATGTTTTTAATCTGTCCCTACACAGAAATAAATAATAATAAAAAAAAAGTAAGAAAAATAACATTTCATATCAAATTTAGTAACCTACAAAGAAAATGACAAGTCTCTCTTTAGAGCAACAAAAGAAAATTAACTGCTGGTAACGAGGAGTACAAAGACTGTTGCTGTGAGTTAGTACACATCTTTCAACTGTACCGTCTCTTATGTGTTTCACTAAACACAGAATTCAGGGCTGCAGACTACCACATGGGAATTCAAGCTGCAGTACTAACTTTTAAGACATTTTTATCTTCAGCTTGAGACACCATGAAAAGGTAATACTGACTAATTAAAATAAATTCATGTATAACAATACAGGGTAAAACCATGCATGTTCAGGCTTATCCAATTATAAAATGTTAGTATTCAGGGAGCAGTGGTCTTCCAATAGCTTCTTAGACTGTCACACTTACTGCTGTAGTCACATTTTCAACAAGAATCACAACACCTCAATGTGATTAAAA
The DNA here is from genome assembly GCA_013398915.1 of Dromas ardeola. Lineage (NCBI taxonomy): Eukaryota > Metazoa > Chordata > Aves > Charadriiformes > Dromadidae > Dromas > Dromas ardeola. The sequence continues at coordinate 445,874 of VYZM01000627.1, forward strand.
GAATTGTTTCTGCATTTCACCTGTGTTCCTTTTTGCAAAACATTTGCATAAATTATTTTATTTTAAAGATAACAAGTAGTACAACAACCCAGTTTTGTTGGCACTGTCTTTTTCTACACACACACAACCCCCAAGGTGGAGTTGTCTGATTACTGTTTAACTTAGAACTCTGTATAAAGCCACCATCTAGAGAAATGATTTTTTTTTTAATGTAAGATGCCCAAAAATTCAATTGATCTAAGTTTTAAATTTCTAGTCCAACAGTGGAAACGCAACATTGAAAGTTTAAAAGGACTTATGCAGTCAATATATACTTTCAGTAATTCTCAACAGCTGCTAAAAAGTAAATGAGTACTAAAAGCTCACAATTACTTCCAGCTGCTTACAAGTATATGAGCAACCTATAGCTCTGTTGAATATAATATCACATATATGTCTTATATGCATTTTCCTGGTACTCTAATATAAATGTAACTGTTCAAAAATCGAAGTTAACTCTTCCATAAACACCACAAATGCCCCTCCTGTTCTTCTTGAACTCCCAGAGCTGATGAAGTCCAGAAGGAGGGGGTGGTAGTATTCCAACTGGCTAGTCTCCTCTCTCATATGGCTGGCTAAAACCTGCTTTCACACAGCCTAAGAATTCAGAGAAGCGAAAAAACGAATTGTGTGCACTCTCTTTAGGGGACAGATATGTCAATCATATGACCTTCCGTTCGAAGGCTCAAGCTGCTCAAGGCAGTGTGTTACTAAGGAGAAGGCTTTCTTTGCTATTTATTGAGTTTTCTTTTCAGCTTTTAGAGAGCATCCAATGCTTATTTTCCAGAGACAGGAGGGAGAACTCAGCGCTGCCTGGCAGAGGCTGGCACAAAGGGCCTTTGAGGAGCACCTCTTCCCCAGGAAGCCCCACCGCTGGGCCCACCTAACCAACTAACCACATTCCCTTCTTGGCAAATAGAGCTGTAACCTGTGGCTATCTCACAGTCAAGTAACACTTCCTGCCCCAAGAATGAAAGGGGAGCGATTCCTGCTGTTGAAGGCTGTTATTAGGAGCGTATGCTGCCAAGAAGCAGCCATATGGCGTACTGTCAGGTGTCCACCAGGTAAGAGCATCACCTATAATGCATACATTTGATGATAAACCAAAAAAAAGGTGGCTTGGACTCCAGGTAGCCCTGAACGTTTATTCGTGCTGTCCCATAAGAGACGAGGGAAGGCATGAAAGTTTCTTCTATCAGTTTGTATCATTTTTCTTTTTATTTCTACATAACATAATTTTAGCATTAGAAATAATTTTAAAAGCCTTATAAGGCAAAGTCTCATACAGTTAGCCAAAAGACTTGTGACATTTATAAGTATTACAGAAAAATATACATGCAACAGATTTTCATTTTGTTGTCAATTCCTTTAATCTTAGCAACTTTAGTTACAAAAGATTAGTGGATTCTTAGTAAATCATTAAAAATCACGTGACATACTTCAGTTTCTTGTAACTACTCTAGAATAGCAGAAGTGATAATAATTTGACTTTTTTTTTCATAAGGCAGTCGCATAGTTTTCTAGTGTAATCATCCAGATTAATTCAAACATACGCAAGTCTTATTTTAATTATTCATTATAGTTCTTGGGAAAAAAGAAAAAAGGAACTTGATGCTGGAGTAAGACACATTGCTTGTGTTAAAGAAAATTAAACTAGCTTCTTGTTTCAAGATATTCACCTCCGGCTTTGGGAATTTATCACATACTTAAAGGTCAGTATTTAACACCTAGATTTTGACAAATAAGAACCACCTATTTTTCATAATGTAGTTACGCAAAAGAAGTTTCTTATGATATTCAACTTTGTTTATGACATTTTATTCTGCTGCATTTTTTACGGACAGATTATAAATCTTTATTATAAAAACTACGAGACAGTAACAGTAACAATAATTTAGTTTATAGATTATTACTAGCGCTTTAAAAAACCCCCAAACCTTTACATTGTGGAAAAATGTTACTCAATTCCAATAAAAATACCTTTCCATTATTTACCAATTTCACCAGGAATATATATTTCAGCAATTTATATATATAAAGCATAGTTAAAGAAACTTTCCTAAAACTATTGTTTAATTAAAAAAAAACCCCACATACAGAAAAACAACAGAAACAACCCGCACAACAACAAAAAAATAACAACGTCAAAACAACAGTTTCCGTAAAAGCTGCTTTCTGGAGTTTGGGGTAAAACCTACACGTTTTTTATTGTCTTTCCCCAGCCAAGACCATTCAGATGCCTTCCATAAATAACAGAATCTACCATTTTCGCATGTGGGCCATGTTTCAGAACTGTATCTCCCACAAGGAATTATAGGTAACGACAGTTCACATAAAGAAAAGAGACTGTAGTATAAAAAACACAATGTAGTCTTCTATCCAGACGGGACTGGGATCATGAGGTATCTGAGTATCAACGAGAGACTTGCCAAAATAAAGGACTGGTTAACCTATTGGAAAGTCCCCAAAGAAATTACTGACCAGATTTTTTTCATTTCTTCTTTCCTAAAATGCTACGAACCAGAATCAACTAATTAGCATTAGTTTTCTATATAATAATTAAATGAACCTACATGATAAAACAATTAAGGTCTTTAAGTCTAATTTTCCATCCTAGAATGAGAGAAGCATGTATCAGGCCTATCTTAAATAATTAATTTCACCATCCTTCCCTGCTGCTCTACACACTAATTTAAAAATCTGCCTCCTCAGCAGAAATATAGACACACTACACTTAAGTAACCATTTAGCAGGACTCACAGTATAAATTTGATCAAATTTCACTGCAAGTTAAAGGGTATGCTGGGACAGAAATAATCAAGAATTCTGTGCTTCTATTTGTTGCTGATCTTAGCATATTTTATAGCATTGTATCTGAACAGCTTGCTACAGGCTCTGGATCAGATAGTACATCAGAACTTCATTTAATGGTTTTAGTTTTTCATCTTCTAAGCAGCTGAGTACCTGAACTGTGGCTAAAACAAACCGCAGTCACTGAGCCACCTGGATCAATGCACACCATGCTCAGGAAACAGTTCTTGATAGGATAATCCTACAATATTTCTATGTAGGCTCTCCCTTGTAGCTTTCCAACAAACCTTAAACACCAAATGCATATTGTATCAACTCTGCGGAGAACAATCAATGGTAATATTAAAAAAATAAATCCACCCTAATAAAAGCAAACTGTTCAAGTGGGAACTTACTTTATTCCCACACATTGACTACCAGTGCCTTGCCCATCACTCTCACTCCATATTGTATTGTCAACTGCATATTGATACGCAATCTCCACCTCTTTTCAGGATGATGCTTGAGTACTTGTTATACAAGTACAACATCATTCTTTATTGTTTTTCACATCTTTCTGTATAAATCTGTTTAAATATTGTCCAGACACTCTGGTTCTCTAAACACTTAATTGTTCTAATCCAGTCATTAGGAGAAACCAACTCTTTCTGTTTAGATATTTGAAATATGTCCAATTAAACTGTTTCTCAGAGACTGTAGAATTATAATTTCATATTCCAGTAGACAAGGTGCACACCCATAAGCAAAGCAGCTTAAAATACATTTTCTACAACAGAATAAATCACCTTAGTCCCTCTTAATCTCCTGAACACCAGAATCTCATGAATATTTCAAAATAATACCGGAATTCACACATTCTCTAACTTTCTGGATGATATACATATTATTTTGCATTAAAAACCTTACAAAACACCAACCCCCCCCAAACCAGAACTAGTACAATTATAGCTCTCAGTTACAAGATGTGGCTGAAAAGTTAAGAAGCAAACCTAAAGAGAAATGCAAATTTTTGTATACTATCTGAGAGTAACTGAAGAATGTTCATTTAGCCATCACCAATGGGAAGAGACAAATGAACTCCTTTTCCTTAAGTCAAGGGAAACACAGATAACAAAGGTCCAAAAGGCCTGAAAAGCTAGGGCAATTCTGAAGAGATTCAAATAAATGGAAAAAAGAATGGAAATTTGTTTCCAGAATGTGTCAAAATAAGATGCTGCGTATCTGCACATGATTGAGTTCAGAAAGCTGAGACCTTAAAAAACAGAGAATGGAATGGGAATCAGATGGAAAATTTACGGAGAATAATTTCAGAGGAAACATGTTGAGACAAGTTTACCTAGAAAATACAACAGCCGACGCTACAACGTGAAAAATTAAAAAGCTATCTTAAGACTTTTTCCCAGGCTACAAATTAGTTCTGGATGATTAGGCTGAGGTTTTACACTGCTATCAAAGGAGTCAAAAATTATTTTTGAAGATGTAAAAGCCTCTCAGCTGGCACTCCTGTGGTACTTTAAGCCAATTTAACTGGTAGTGGTCACAATCCTACTCTTTCCTCACTGTTGCTATCCTGCGTCCATCACTGTATCCATGACTGAGCCATGTCAACCTGCTAATCTGGCAAAAAAAAAAATATATATATTTTAAATATGAATAGTTTTCTGCCAGATTACAAAACTGATAGAGCTCACCAGGCTCAAACGTGTGCCATCATGAGGAAGGACAGACTGAGGGGAGTTGAGACCTCCCCTGTGCAGAGCTGTCAATTGACTCAGCTGTGTCTGAATTAGAATCTTAGTCTTGCTAATTCTGAAGCCTGGCAGTCTAATTTCCAAACTAGAAGCAGGATTTTTCTTTTCTAACTGGAATCCACCACCTGCCAACCAACTGAATTGTTTTCATATTTAAATATTTATTTTCATTTTTCTTATTCCTCTTTCTCCTACAATATTATTTTTTATTTTACTCAGTTTCTGCCCATTTGTCTTCACTTAAAATCATTATCCTTTCTGATTTTCTCTTCTCTTGATGCTGACCTTCAGTGGAGGAATACCTTCCTTGACCAACTGTACTAGTCACGCTCCTCTAGTGGTTACCTTAAACTATGTGAAGTACGCTTTCTCCATTTGTAGATTTGCTCATCAGAAGCAAAGGCTACAATCTCAATCATTTACTTACTATTCTAAATATCTATACCCATTCATGTTTTGCAGAGACCTTTGAGCTTCTTTGGTATTTGCGCTCCGTGTTCTAAAAACACTGAAACCTCCCTAATTTTAGATCTCTTCTAAAACATCATCACCCTAACCTGGTAATTTTTTCACCTTAGACCACCAACTTTAAATCCATACCAGCTAAATAGTATATCCAATACTTACAAAGCTCCATGTTAATAAACTGAAAATAATGCTTGATTTAATAGTGTGAGGACCCTACAAAAAAATCAATTATTTCCTTATTAATATTTTTTTCCTGTTTCTGTATTATATTATTTTATAGAACTATCCTAAGTGAGAACTGTTGATTTTCTTTAGACAAGAATTCTATGACTTTGGATGATGCATTTTATTTTCATGCCTCTGCATGTAATGTTAATTTTAGAGTAACAGTATATAAACGCTATTCTGATCTGGAAGTTCAGATACCTGCAGTACGCATGCATAGCTTCTGCTCCCAAAAGCTTCTAAGTTAGTGATTAAGTGAAAAGAATTGCAGAAAGAAACAAACTGTTGGAATCTAAAGATCAGAGGCCAATGTAACAATGCCCCAGCAGAAGCAAAATTAAATGGAGAATGGATAAAAATACTTCAAGAGAATTTATCAGAACAGGGGGAGTGCCTTGAGAAGAAACAGCTGCTACCCCTACTGTTCTAGCAGAATGCACATTTCTTTGATTCTCTGGATTCCCAGACCAGCAGGAACCAAGAACCCTAGAAATACAACAAAATAAACACAGAGAACAAGTACTTTGCATGGCTTTCCACTTCCTCCCCACTACAGTATTCCCACCTTTTCTGTGTCCATGCCACTGACACCTCCTCTGTGTGCTCTGGTGGTTGTAAGACATTCAGTAAGGTGATTTACCTCTCAAAAATCACCAGAAAATTTTGTGTATTACTTTTCTACCACTTAGCAAATAAAATCAGCTCATGGAAAGGCCTGACAAGTGCTTTTTTATTATATCCATCCACAAAATAAATAGTCTGCAGATGGATTGAGCAGTGAAGCAGAAAGGGGACTTTTGCTTCTAATTGTTAAACAGGCTCATCATATCTCATGAAAACACACCGCAGTTGGAATCAGATTCAGATCTCTGCAGGTCCAACTCCATTTTACCTAAGACAACATAACAGGTAACCTGACTCCTACCCAGAATTTTTTTTTATGTGTTATATTTTTGAATTATAAAACCGTAAGGTTTCTCTCTGCGCTGCTCATGAGGTAAAAGACAGAATATCCTTCAAAGAAAATATCCATCTTCTATCAGGTAATGTCTGATGCATGTCTTCATTCACTCCGGAGAAGGATGTTTCTGATGTGACTGATCAATAATTTTCAGGTTATGAAAACCCTTCATAAAAAAAATTAAGTTAAATACTAGGTAGTAATTCCACTTACCCCCCACTTTCCTCCCAGGTATTGCAAAACTAAGACCATACTATGCAGCCGAGAATCAGTTATCAGTAATTAGCAAATATCCCTATCCCAACATCCGATCTGTCAGAAAAAACAGTTGAAGCTGTTCCTGTGCCCCCATTGTCACTTATTTCCACCTCAGCTGTGCAAGTCAAGCACAGAGGAGGAGAGGAAGACTTGAACTAAAGATAAGTCCCAATCAAGCCCCCCAGCCTATGGCACCAAAACTCTGAAATGCAGAAAAAAATTCCAGAGTAAGAAATTTGAAAACTGTAATACCAATAACCCCATTTTTTCTTACTGCTTGGTTTCTGTAAATAGTGTTGATTTGCAGAGCTGCTGTAAGCTATTGGTACTACAGATATAAGTGATGCACTCAGTTCAACTCAGTATCCCAAACAGTTCTCTCTATCACTGCCTTTTCTGTACTTTTTTTTTTAAAAAAAAAACAAACGCTGTTAATATCCTCTAACCATTTAGCATCCCTCTTACAATACAAAGTGTAGAAGTATTCATAGTTTCAGTTTCACAAGCCACTTCACATTTTGATAATACCTTTAAATTTTGATGTCCCCTTCTACTAACTCAACTAAGAAAGTACAGGGGTGGGGATAAGTCTGGTGAAATCAATTTGCTGGCAATTTTAAGCACACACGCTCTGGAGGAACCAATATATGTACGCTCTATGAGGAACCAATACTTCTTAAAGTAACTTTAAATGAACAGCTAAAATTCTGAGTATTAGTAATAGTAAATGCTGCTCTTGTCTTCATATAATTTGTTTGGAGATAGTTCTAAAGTTTCACAGGAACAGTACCCTGAGGCTACCAAACAGAGTTTCAGCTGCATCATTAGTAACAGTTCAGGAATTTGTTAGAACTTAGCAGCTGTTCAGCTACTGAATCACCAGCACAAATTTACTATTTTCCTTTGCTAATTTACAGGATTCCTGCTAGTGATGTAAGATTATATCAAGGAGTTCTACGCATATTTTTACTGCTTTAAACAAAAGTCTAAATTACTGCACTTATGGGAGTACTGCTCTCTTTTTAATTAGTTCCTCCACCATATCCTCATAGTTACGATGAGTAAAGATTTGAGATACATACTAAAAAGGATCAGAAGGAAACATTTAAGCCTTAAGCTATATACCCAATATAAATTATTTTGGGGGGAAACACTGCATACTATTCCAAGTATGACATGTCCTTGAATATATATTTTAAAATCTAGTATGAAAGTATTCAAGCATGTGTAAGTTTCCCTATTTCTTTCTGTAAGTTATCAAATCTAAGTGGCTAGGAGAACATTAATACATGCTTCCAAACAAGCAGCGCAAAACACTGGTCATCAGTTCTTACTGCTACAGCTGACTTCTTGAGCACAACTGAAGGTTAAACAAGCATAAGTGATGTTCATCACTTGAGGCATTTGTGAAAGCACCAAGTCCATCTTCTCACATTTCAATAGCATTGGTGCTGACAAAGAAGTCAGCAGGTCAAAGCCCAACTCCCTTCAGAGAGAAGGCAGGCCTGAGCTGGGAAAACATTTACATGTGACCCGAAAAAAAACAGTTCGAAGGGCCACAGCACCTTATTTGTTTTCGAAAGAAACTTTCAACGCCCTACTCCCCTTTCAGAAGCAGATTTGACAAGTGTTGTAATAAATATTACATGCACAGAGGAAAGTTGAAATCAATAGCAGGTTAATGTTTATTGAAACAATACAGAGAACCATTTTTAATAGCATTACTTGAAAATAGATCTAATCTAGCAAAGGAAATTCAATTTATGTTTAGAGCAATCAGATTTTGTTTTTTTACTCCAGGGATTTGTTGCAAACTCCGTCTCTCGAAATGTGCTTACTGTACTGTATTTAGCAGAAACAGTTTAGCCTTAATAAGCTGATAGTCTGCACGGGAGCATGGATCAACTTATTCTCATTAAGAATGTAAGCAGCTTTCTAACAGCCGCCTTTGCTGTTCAGCCTATGCCAGAGAAAGCAGGGATCTCTCCTCTAAAACCCGTAATTTATGAGTTTATTCAAACCCGCCAAATTGCTTTAAGTAAACGCCTCTTATATTTGAAAATTCCCATGGCAACTCATTTAGTTTGGCAGGAAGGCAGACCCAAATTCAATCCCTTTATCCTCCAGCTAAACCATTACAATGGTAATTCTGCTCTGACACTCTGAAGAGATTGCTAATTACTGTACTCGGGTCCCCAGACAGATTTCCCATTCAGATTAAAATGGTTGTGCACGGCAGAGAACAGTAGCAACACCTTTGTGTACAGGAAGGGACATACTCTCACACTGCGGCTTTGTACAAGACAGACTCCGTGACCGCAAAGACAAAGAATCTCCTACCAGCTCGAAGTTGTGCAGAACAAACATTAAGGAAGGCAAAAACCAAGAAGCACGACAGCAAAGTAGGCAACTGAACACTAACTTCAGCGTTTTGACTACTGAAGATATTTAGTCACCTCTCCAATGAAATTAATTCGTCTTCTGGTACTGCTATTATATACTGCACGTAATAGTCTAAACCACTGATCAAGGAACTACATAAACCGCTACTGAATATCGTGTCATTACACTGAACGTCTAAGTGCCCACGACCTCACTGACACCAGAACATCTCAATTTTTAAAAAGCCAGCCAGGTCCTTTTACAGCATTATTTATTTTGAGAAGGGCGTGGTGGGGTTTTTTTGTGACAATGCTTTTTCCCCCCTGTCATTTTTAATCAAGAAAAGGTGAAGGAAACTAATGACTGCTCCCTTGCTCTTCTGCCCCAGCTGTTCCCTCTTCCATTGAACTGTAAACAGCAGCTCAATGTTGAAGAGAATAAACATTTGCCATAGCTGGACCAATGTTTATTGTATTGGAAAAGCCTAAACACTGGCTTAATTTAGTCTTCTAGAAAGAATGAAGACAGTGGTCTCGGTGTCCTCCCAGAAAAATTTATTTTTTTAGTACTCTGGAGAAGTGGAAGGTAACTTTTTTTTTTTTAAAGTTGGAAAAGGGAAGGCATGGGTATTACAAATATGTACAGCAGCTGGAAAATCAGACAAGAGAACATCCTCCCTGAGATAAATAAAACAAGACCAACATCCTCCTAGACTAGCAACTTCCAACTCACTTGAAATGCTTTTGGAAAAAAATCTTAAAATACATTAGCATCTTTTACAAGTGATCACAAAAACAAGCCCTAAATCTTCAGATAAAATTTGAGTGTGCTCTCCTGTACGTACTACTTCCTTCCTTCCTTAATGTGGCAGAACTACCTACCTTACCCCAAAGGTTTAGCATGGACACTGAAAACAGGAGCTACCCAAAAGAAAGCTAAGAGAGAGCAACTGCACTAGATCATAGAATCATAGGGTTGGAAGGGACCTCTGGAGATCTTCTAGTCCAACCCCCCTGCCAGAGCAGGGTCACCTTAGAGCAGGTTACACAGGAACGCGTCCAGGCAGGTTTTGAATGTCTCCAGAGACGGAGACTCCACCACCTCTCTGGGCAGCCTGTTCCAGTGCTCTGCCACCCTCAAGGTAAAGAAGTTCCTCCTCATGTTTAGGTGCAACTTCCTATGCTCAAGTTTGTGCCCATTACCTCTTGTTCTGTCACTGGGCACCACTGAAAAGAGCCTGGCCCCATCCTCCTGACACACACCCTTTAAGTATTTGTAAACATTAATAAGGTCTCCCCTCAGCCTTCTCTTCTCCAGGCTAAAGAGTCCCAGCTCTCTCAGCCTTTCCTCATAAGGGAGATGCTCCAATCCCTCAATCATCTTTGTTGCCCTACGCTGGACTCTCTCCAGTAGTTCCCTGTCTCTCTTGAACTGGGGAGCCCAGAACTGGACACAGTATTCCAGTTGTGGCCTCACCAGTGCAGAGTAGAGGGGGAGAATGACCTCCCTTGACCTGCTGGCCACACTCTTCCCTATGCAGCCCAGAATTCCGTTGGCCTTCTTGGCGACAAGGGCACATTGCTTGCTCATGGATAATTTACTGTCTACCAAGACCCCCAGATCCTTTTCTTCAGAACTGCTTTCCAGCAGGTCCACCCCTAACCTATATTGGTGCCTGACATTCTTCCTCCCCAGGTGCAGGACCCTGCACTTGTCCTTGTTGAACCTCATTAGGTTCTTCTCTGCCCAGCTCTCCAGCCTGTCTAGGTCACGCTGGATGGCAGCACGGCCCTCTGGGGTGTCAGCCACCCCACCCAGTTTGGTATCATCAGCGAACTTGCTGAGGATGCACTCTGTCCCCTCGTCCAGGTCATTGATGAATATGTTAAACAATACTGGTCCAAGTATTGACCCCTGGGGGACACCACTGGTTACAGGCCTCCAACTCGACCCTGCTCCATTAATCACAACCCTCTGAGTCCTGTCACACAGCCAGCTCTCAATCCACCTCACTGTCCCCTCGTCTAGTCCACACTTCCTCAGTTTCCTAAGGAGGATGTTATGAGAGACAGTGTCAAAAGCCTTGCTGAAGTCAAGGTAGATGACATCTGCTGCTCTGCCCTCATCCAGCCAACCAGTTATAACATCATAGAAGGCTATGAGATTGGTCAAGCATGATTTACCCTTGGTAAATCCATGTTGACCACTTCCAATAACTTCCTGTTCCTGAACGTGCTTGGATTTGACATCCAGAATGAGTCGCTCCATTACCTTCCCAGGGACGGAGGTGAGACTAACCAGTCTGTAGTTCCCCCGGTCCTCCTTCGTGCCCTTTTTGAAGACTGGAGCGATATTGGCCTTCCTCCAGTCCTCAGGCACCTCTCCTGTTCTCCATGACCTTTCAAAGATGATGGAGAGTGGCCAAGCAATAAGATCTGCCAGCTCTCTCAGCACGTGCGGGTGCATCTCGTCAGGGCCCATGGACTTATGGATGTCCAGTTTGGCCAAGTGGTCTCTAACCTGATCTTCCTCTACTGGGGAAAACTCTTCCTCTCTCCAGACCTTCCCTCTTGCCTCCAGGGCCTGGGATTCACGAGGGACAGCTTTGGCAGTGAAGACTGAAGCAAAGAAGGCATTCAGTAGTTCTGCCTTCTCTGTGTTTTCCACCACTAGGGCGCCCATCTCATTCGTTAGTGGGCCTACATTGTCCCTAGTCTTCCTTTTTCCATTGATATACTGCAAGAACCTCTTCTTGTTATCTTTAACCGTGGTGGCCAAGATGAGTCCTGCCTGAGCTTTGACCCTTCTAATTTTCGCCCTGCATAGCTTCACTACATCTTGGTATTTTTCATAAGTGGCCAACCTTCTTTTCCAAAGATCATAAACTTTCCTTTTTTCCCTGAGGTCCAGCCAAAGCTCTCTATTTAGCCAGGCTGGTCTACTTCCCCATCTGCCTGTTTTTTGGGACTTAGGGATGGCCTTCTGATCTCTTAACCCTTTTCAGGAAGGTAAATATCAACTTCAAAATAGGCTTTCTCTAAGCAACAACTTGTTAATTTTTTCTGGAAAGTCTATCCCCTTTTGCATAGGAATCAAGCTGAGAGACATTAGAAGTTTAGGGGTACTGAATGTTGGCAATGCCAACTCCAATGGGTCCTTACTTCCAACTAAGTAACTGCTAAAGCTGGAAATGCTTTGGATACAAACCTGACCTCCCTCTTTCTCAATACTAGATTTAATAACTGACCTGTCTTGAATGACTGTTCTTCACTTCCTTTCACCTGTATAATCTTAACATTAGATAAATTGTACTATTTCTGTAAGTTTATAAAGATTCTGCTTCATCTTATTTATAACCCACAGAAGAAACCCATTTATCGATATGCTTCGTTAAACCTTTGTAAACCCACATATGAAACTGACTTCACTATTATAAAAAAAAAAGTTGAGGCTATTGTCATAAACATGTTGCTAATGACACACTCCTCCCACATTATCCAAAAATGCTCACATCCACAGATTAAGTCATTTTTGTTTTAAACTCAATCTCTTTATCAGCTTGGAGAAACAAAACAAGGATCATGCCATCACATTATTTAAAACTTTTATGAAGAAATATTCATAATAAGGCATACTGCTGTGCCTTTCGTATGATATAGCATGCTCAGCACAATTTGTTATCAGAATATTATATCTCTTGGTCCATTCAGAAACCGAACTGGTGCTTAGTTAGGTGACCTCTCAGTCGGAGTTTTTTTATTTCTTTTCCTGAATGCTAAAGGTCCACTAGATTCAATTAGTTTATTTCAATGCTGTATTCTAGCCATTTTCACTTACATGTTTATTAAGCTAAGCACTTAACTGACATTTCTAAAAAGCAAGTCAGTCAGGGAGGCAAAAGAACAAACTGCTGAATACTACCTTCAGTCAGTTTATGGTTTCCACATTTGATCCTGACCTGAATAGCTTTTGTTTCTAGTCATGGTTAATGCACTTAAATAATTTAAAAATAATTTGTTTACATGAACAATATTTTAAACGCTCAGAATTAAAGTACTATTTTAACTTCATATGGCTGCCATTGGCTTCTCACTGAGGTGGCCAATCTGCCACATGAACTATCAGCATTTGCTCTGAAGTTTGACTTTCTCTTGCAACACTCTTCGTTAGAAATAGGCTTTCAGACTTCTAATATATATATATAAACCTCTAGTTAAGTTTTGTTAACGCAATGCTGGCTATTCTTATATTTATCATCACATTTCATTGATACATTTCAGCTGAAAAAAATGTGTTGTCAGCTTCCACTCAGAGGCCTCCATTTATTGCCATAAGCAAAGAACATACTTTTACAATTCAAAGTGTTTTGACATTTTCACATCAGAAAATGTTGTTGTAGTGAAATGAAGTATTTTCATACTACAACTACTGTATTAGCTTTTAAATCCTTTAAATGCATGTATACATTTATTGTATTTTTTAAAACAAATGCATTGCAATTTTGGAACAATGAGCTAAGGTATCATAGAGGAAATGTAAATTGAGTATGTCTATCTTCTTACACATAGCTGTAAATGTGTAAGTTCAATAGGTATTCATCACATGAAAGATAACTGTAACGTGCTCAGCATATCTAGGGCTGTATGGCAATGAAGACAAACAACAGGAATACATCTCCTAAAAGCTTAAGAAAATGTAGATGTACCAAATCAAAGCTATGTGAGAAGAATGGTGTAACATCACTAAATATTTCACTGATGAGATGAAATCAATTAGACTCAATGCTTTCTGAGTCATTTTAGGGAACACAGAACATAAGTTCAAAAGCTGTTTCAGATACATGCCCAGAACAAGATGACAGCAAGGAAGGCAACAACAGGTGTGAGCCTAACAAAGTTATATTGACATAATAAGCTGTTGTAGAAACAATGCAATAAACTCTTGCAGAGAACTTATGACCATTGGTGAAGACAGCGTTTTGAAAGGGAAAAGTCTGAAACATAGCTGGAAAAAGACAGACCTTTTATGTAAAATACAGGACTAAGAACAACTGCCCTTTTATTCATAAAACTAAAGTACAAGCATGAACTTTGTTCTGTGAACTACTTAGTTTTGGTCATAGCGCCTTTTTTTTTTTTTTAGAACAAGAACACCTATAGTAAACGTCACAACAACTTTTCTTCCTTTCTCCAGCTGAAAACTTACCAGAACTAGTATAAAGAACTAGATGTGCAAAAATAAGACACATTCTTAGAAAGTTACACAAAGTGGACACAAAGTCAACTTTTAAAATGTTAGAGACACATCAAACGACGCATTTAAAACATATTGTCTACTTTCCATTTTAATCTAAAATGTCGTAATGGCTAACATTTCATATTTTTTCTCAAAGTATGATTTTAAATTCCATATTAGCTTGATTCATAGCATTTGAGAAACATAAACTTCCAGTAACTTTCATTAAAAAAAATTACTGAGATATTAACTTACTTCATTTTTGTTTTAAGAACAAATTTAGTTCTAAAATCCTATATGCAATGGCAAACAAGAAACCCAAAGATAATTTTATCATGAAACACTTCTAATGAAATACAGACGTATTGTTAAAAAAATCTTTTAAGTGCAGGCTGACTCATCTAAGAAAGCAGTCAGACCCATCTGGCCCAATTAGTGAAGAAGAGTCTACAACTTCTATCAACTGAAAAGCACAGGAAAAAAAAAAAAGTAACTCCAATATATTGCTCCATCTGACCTCTACATGCAATTCATTCAGTGGTTTATAAGGACGTTAGTGAAGTCAGGACTAGTACCAAAGAACAGGTAAAACCAAATTAAAGTAACAGACATTAATCTGAGATGTAAGGAGCATTTGAGAAAACCATACTGATGCATTAATTATGCTTGCCCAAATTATATTCATTTTTTTCTTAAGTGCCTGCTGATGTTCTAGAAGTCTGTTACATATCTTCATATGCCTGTAAAACATTCAAGGCGTACCTATACTGTAGCATCAAACACTGCACATTATTCCCCTACATACAGTGTAAGTACTACAACCAGAATAGAAGATCAGCTTTTCCAAACAGGAGCAAGAGCGCAGAAGCCCATACAAAAAAGCAGCTCTCAAGTATTTTGTATGGAATTTCTCTTCAGCACATTAGACAGACAGGTGTATTACATGTGAGACACCAACTATGTTGAAGACTATACTATATGCTTATATTTGGCAGCTTATGAACAGAAAGCTCCATTTGCCTTATTGTGACATTAAAACACAGACTGCCACCCACAATTCCTCATGTTGCTTCGTCATTTTTAAGTATTTGTAAACAGTTAATCAGCCCACCTGAATGGTGTCTGAAATCACTATATGGCTTCATATTTTGTATTACAGTAAGTTTGTTCTTTTTTCTTTGGTTACCCATGAGCCACCAAACAACAACAAAACAACTCTGGTTTTGTTTTAGTTTTGATGATGAAAATAGATTATCCATTTACTAAAAAGGTTCAAGTCACCGTTATCTTCTTAACTATCCCTCCACAGTTTTAAAAACTCAGAATATAAAATCTGAAAGTGTTTTATAGTAAGGTAATGGTTAAGCAGTCATCTCCTGGAAAAGTTCTCCATGGAATCATCATAGTGAAATCAACGTTTGATAAAGATACTTCATTGAAAATCTGAACCTTGGGAACTACAAACTCCAGAATACATTTAGAGCCATCTCTATTTTTTAGAAGTCAGGAAAATCTTCACATGTCTTACAAGACATAATTCTTTTAGGAATGAAAGTCAAAAACAATACATCAATCAATAAACCAATTATGGTACCTTTTTCTTTCTGCATAAAAGGTCACCTCCTTTCTGTGGCTAGTATGACACTTCAGAAACCAAAAATCAGCTGAGCTATACTGTGGCAAGAAACGCCAACTTTATCTTAAATGCCCAAGTCATTCTTGAGAGCAAGAGATTCAGTATTAAAAAAACTGAACCAGACATGAACCTAACTGGTGATGGAGAAGAGTATGACTGGCCATTCAGTGGTTTTTCTTTTTAGCTTCGAAAGGACTGTTGAGAAATTAACAGTATAGTCAGAACAACTGGTGATGACTGATCATTTGCATGTTTTGAAGGATCTTCCACTATCTAATTACTCCTGACATGAAACCATCATTGTCACACGTTCCATTACTGCCTGCATGTATTACCCAGGGAAAGTAGCCGGAAGACACCCATGACAGTTCCAGGATCTCCATGTACAGCCTGTACCCATTTGCCATCTACAGACCTGTATCATTTGATGTATCAGAGGCAGTAATTATCTTTAGCACAAAGAGGAAAGACAAATTAGTATCCCTTTACAAACACTGTCCAGGATTTTTAACAGATGTGAAAACTTGGAAGGCTGACTGTTCTTTCATAAATTACTCAAAATCTGGCATCTGAGGTAATCTAAGCACACGGGTGCCAAGAGACCTGGGTCTCAGAGTCAAAACAGCTGCTGGTATTACTGAAAGATTCCATTTATGTTCAATGGATGAAATCTGCTCTGAGAAAGATGTGGCATAACCTCTGGGAAGTCCAACATTGCTCTGTGAATTCTGCACAGGAAGTAGGAAACAGATGTCATTTTTGCAAATTTCCACCTGAAATTTAGTGGAGATATAATGTTTAAAGCAGGATCAACCACATCCTTTGCAAAAACCTAAGAGTCATCTTCTACAAGCTCATCATTCGGATAAGGAAAAAATGCGATGCTTTCTCTTTGTTTGGAGACAGTGCTTCTCTGAGGATCTTTGTACATATGGACAGACAATAGTCTACACTGAACTGACAGCGTCTCTGGCCTACTGGAAAGAAGTGAAAACGTATCCAAATCCCAAATCTGTCTGAAATATGGTTCTTAACTCCTTCCCAAAGCAACGGACACATGGATGCTAGAGTCCAGATAAGAATACTTTCACAGATGAAAAGGGTAGTTGCTAAATCTGTAAGTCTTTTCAAGATCCACAGATGTATTCGTCACTATATGCCCAGACATGAAGATCCTGTCAGCACCAACAAAAGACACTCTTGAAACCAGCAACCAGTCCTGAAATCATAGCGAGAACAAAGACTTAACTGTTTTACATTTGAGAGTGGCAGAACGGTACAACAGACTGACAGTCTTACTAGAGAGAGTAAAGGGTATCTGAAGAGTAAGAAAACCCAACTGGTTTACCTAAAGAAGGAAGATAACCAGCAAATAACAGAGGAGAGGCTTTTGTGCAAATCAGTACATAAAACTGTTGAGCGTGCATAGAATATAGAAGTGACCAAAGCTATTCTTTGTACATCATCTCATAGTTGTGAGTGCAAGGTCTAGATGTTAACTGCAGAGGTCTAAGTGGCAGACTGGTTCATATACCATTTTATGAATTCTTTTCCCAGAATGTCTTTTGGAGGAGGCTGCAGGACTCGGCAAGGATTCAGAAATACCAGTTGCTACCATTTTCCAAAAGCAATGTATTTGAGATGAGGCAGCAGTACACAATGTATAGCAAAGATTCTGGAAGGTGGTGGAGAGTCTACAGAAGACCTAGCAGACTCCTTCCAAAAGTAAGTGTGGATAGATTTATGTACCAAAGAACTGTGCTTGAGGAAGGTGCTTATTACTGAGACAAGAGGCAATTTCACTCACATCAGATCCTTCAGGATTATGAGTGCTCCCCGAGCAGGATGATACTCTGGTTTTAGGACATTCCTCTCCTCCCTTATGCAACAAAAAAAGGACAGGAAAGCCATGCTCTGGTTAGCATACCTAAGATGCCACACTTTGGGTATCAAGAGAAACAGAGGGCCCTATAACACTTGCACTTCATGCATGAAAAGGAACTGAGAGGTAAATCATGATTGGATCTTTTTATTCTTCTGGATCAACAAACACTGGTACAAGCATAGGAGTAGTCACCTTTATCAATCTCTCGATTCCAAAAAAAATCAATGGAAAAAACACTATATGCTCAACCACACTTTCTAGATGGTGCCATTGTTTGTCCCTCTTAACTGTGGATTGTGTGCCACACAGGACAAATGTTGTCCCCCACCAGAAACGCAACACATCCATGTTCTTTTGAGGAAAAGAAACTTTTATCACCAGAAATACAAAAATACTCCTGACAAAGTAATTGAAGTGTAGACATATGCCTGAGGTCAAAGCCAGGAAAAGAATTGGTACAAAGAATGCCTGGTACAAAGTAAACTGGTACAAAGTAAAGTGTGAAGGTATGTATGGAGGAACACCGAAAGTATAATTTGAAAAAAAAGATTCTCCTCCCCAAATATCCACAGGAAACCATTATTTCTACGCTTTTAAGTATATTATTTAACTTGTTTGGATTGGTAATGCATGCTAACAATATTAATGCTTTAGAGGAATACAGACTGTTTACAGTTTAATTTCTATAATTACAACTCTCAAACTAAGACTTTTTTCTGAAATTTCTTGTTTTTTTTCAATCGTAAGTAACAGGCTGATGTTCTAAAGACCTTTAAAGATAAAATTTATTTTTTTTACTTTTTACATAAGCTTCCCTTGAAATACAAGCTGTTCAAAACGCAAAGCTTAAAAAACCCCGAAACTGATATCAGAACACCAAAAGGAGTAAGTGTTGGGTTTTTTTCCCTATGAGCTACTAGAGCTACCTCAACCAGAAACAGTTTACTGAATCTAGTAAGAGAAGCCATGCCTTAAACCACAGATGCTTTTCATTAAATGACATTTAATCATACACCTAGTTGCCTTGGTTCCCCTCAACCTTAAAATTGGGCTGAAAGGGTATGTGTGATTGACATTTGAAGGAAACTGATTAAAATGCAGCCAAAATAAATAAAACCATCATTTAGAGCATGTTGGGGATTATGTCTCAACATAATCATCATGATCCCCTAAATCATCATAAAAGTTGTCTTAGTAAAGATTTCTAAAGTTTCTAAATCAATTTGAGACTTTTAGTAAAAATAAATTCTTAGATTTCAAACCTAAACCATCGATCATTACTGTCATATCCACATAATCATGTATCTCACTTTCAAGTTCCTAGAAGTAACCTAGGCTTTTAGAAGAGCCTGTACACCTCACATGTACAAAGTACTATTAATTTTAATGGGATCTGGTAACTGGACTCACTTATGATCTTTTAAAAAAATCCTAGCTACAGTCAGTAGAGAAAGAAAGTATTATTTAATCATGATTAACATTTATGTGTTGGGACTGCTACAAACAGATTACTTCTAACAGCTGCAAAATATATAGAATGTAAAGCATGGCATAATAAGAATAAATTGCACTATTTATCAGCTTTAGTGTCTTACATACTTTACTTTATTTTCCAAGCACTGTAATATGATTTACACAGGAAGAAGAGATGACATTTTCTCAAATGGTACTGTTAAAGAGACTCTAGTCTCTTTAAGGCCCAGTTTAAGGTCTCTTAAAGAGACTCTAGTCTCTTTAAGGCCCAGTTGAGCACAACTCCTAGGTGACTCTGCAAAACTGCTAATCTTCCCACTTACTTTCTAAGGAAGACAAGAAATATCATTTAATACCTGGTTTACTAAAGCCTGAAAGCACAAAGGCTACATAGCTGGA
>VYZM01000628.1:0-12243 GCA_013398915.1 Dromas ardeola
CCAGTTCCTCCTGCTTATCCCCCTTGCTCCAGAAAGCTGGAGAAGGACTTTTCACAAGGGCATGCAGTGATAGGACAAGAGGTAACAGCTTCAAACTGAAAGAGAGTAGATTTAGATTAGCTATCAGAAAGAAATTTTTCACTATGAGGGTGGTGAGACACTGGAACAGGTTGCCCAGGGAATTTGTGGATGCCCCATCCCTGGAAGTGTTCAAGGCCAGGCTGGATGGGGCTTTGAGCAGCCTGGTCTAGTGGAAGGTGTCCCTGCCCGTGGCAGGGGGGTTAGAACTAGATGGTCTTTCAGGTCGCTTCCAACCTAAACCATAGTATGGCTCTATGATGATTCTATGATTCAGAGGTAAGTGATTTGTGATTGGCACACATAGCAAGATTAAGTGGAAGTATGATGGAATACAGTTTCCTTACAACAACTACTTGGGATTCTCCCCCAGGATATTTAAAATTTTATATGTAAGTAAACTTCAGTTTCAGGTACTTGTATTCAAGAAATATTACAGGTTAGTGGTAATGGATTAAATGAGAATTTTGTGGGGAAGATGTTTTTAGCACAATGAATTCCTCAAATCTACAGAGGAAATATAGCTTAGGAATTGCTTGAGCAAATCAGGTAGTACCCTCGAATTTCTAAGCCCTCTTTTTCCTACAGTGCACTCAAGCAGTTTTCCCTCCCCTCCCCCTCCCCATACTTAGTGCATATCAATTCTGGGCTCAGAACAAAGAAAAGAGAAAAGCAAACAGTCCTTCTTTCATGGTAAAGCAAAACTGGCTCAGTTATGAAGATATCGGAACAAAAAAATATTCATGGTTTTATTTTTTAGATATTTTCTTCAATTTATTAATAATCTTTTATATATTTTTTATGGCTTTGAGCAAAGACAAAAGAAAAAAATCTAACTCATCCCTGAACATACAATTGTTGTAACAATCAGATCTATAGTCTTCCCAGCAGCAGTAAGATCCAACCTTTTTCATTAATACATTTCATCCTGTACAGACGTGAGATTCCATACTTATGGGCTTACTTATGTACAGAGAAAATAGGTCAGTTCTGAAACTAGCAATGGACCTTTATATTACAGGAATGTGAGTCATTTGTTTCTTAATCTAAGTATATATACATTCATACATACATATATATATATACGTATATAATTTTATACCCTGTACCATTATTTTTTTTTTAATTAACATACAAATCCTAGATATTGTCCACTCTATTACAAAGTCATTAAAAATTATTTATGGTTTCACTGAAAGACCATGTGAATTAATATTTCTTCATATTGCTTAAAATAAAATAAAAATATATATAAAAATATTTCGCTACTAACCCCATAACTCCTGTTAAATGTAAACGTTAAAGAGTTTGAAAGATCAGTATATGATCTTAATTAACTGATGGAATTTGTTAGCATTAAAGTAATATAAGGGGTGTTGTACGGATAAATAAATGGTCTTGCAGCGTATCCATAATGTTCCAAACACTTTTAAACAATCACTTCCCCATATACTACTCTGGGCCACTTAATTAATGGCAGCAGCATGTTAATGGGTTAATTACATCGCTTTTTACTGGTGAGTGGGAATCAGCAAGAACTGGAAGATTTTTTTAAATTTTTATTTGATGTACCACTTTAGTAGAAGGCATAACAGGCAGCATGAGTTCAAGCTCTGTTAGCTTTAGAATATTTACTTGGCTCTCAAGTACATCTGGATTCACTGCATTACGTAGTTTGTGATGTTTTTTAATTTTTCCATGCATCATTAAACTCAGCATTAATGGGAAAAGAATTCCTTTGCATTTGCTTCCTTAACATGAGTCAGCTGGGTTTTAAGGAACAGAATATATGCTTGTATCATATCCATAATGCTGATTTTTCAATGAGTTAAATTATGACACATTTAGTTTCAATCTCTATTTAATGCGACATATCAGGCACAAATGATTACGAAAGAACTTTTTTTTGTGGATAAGATAACATGACGGTTTGAGCAAACAAAACAAAACGTTCACAAAACAGTATGCTTTAACCCTGCTTTCTGTCACCATTTCCTTTCTGTTTTGAAGACATAAAAAATAATAAACCTCGTACCTATGGGCTATGTTTGACACTACATGCCTTAGGATATACTAACCATTTAATTACGATATACACAGAGCAAATCGTGCATTTCCAGACAGACTTGATGCTATATTATATTTATTTTTGTAAATTAACACCACAGTCAACTACAAAACTACAGTGAAGACACAGAAAGCACCTGAAAGCCTAAATCAAGCTGTGGTTTACAAATAATTGTTTAAATGAAAAATCTCACTTCTAGACTTAAACCAGAGATTCAAAGTCAGCATTATAGGAATTTTAAGGTAGACACAATTAATGAATGGTTATTATTTTCTAAGATACCATAAAGCCTTTTCCTACAATGGCTGACCGAACCTATTTTTATCGTGTTTTTTTTTTTTTTTGGTTTTTTTTTTTTTTTTGTTTCCCCAAAGCATGCATGGAATATTCTCAGATGCTACTGAGGGCAAGGAGAAGAAAAGTGATGGTATTGGTGAAGTACAAGCGGTTTGCAGGATCAAGCGTACAATTTTGCATAAAACATTGCATGTAAAAGTAACATTGTAGGTTTTAAGCCATTGCATTACAATTTAACAGTTGTGTTGCACTTAGCTTTAACAAATTTTAAAACTGTAAATTTTGAAGTGAAAAGCGGAACCTAAATTCCTAAACAAAGACCTTGCAATGGTACACCACACAGCAGCTATTTTTGTTTGGGTCTGAAAAGTTATTTACAATGGCAATATTCATAGTCTTTGTAAAAGTCTTTAGCAATGTCAAGATTGAAGTCCACCCAGTTTTCTGAAACAACAGAAGGGTTGACATGTCATGAGGTTACAACCTATCCAGAGGACTGCTAGTGCCAGCCTTTTGACTGCAGGTGTTTGCAATTTATTTCTTTTCCAATCTAATTCCCAACGGAAAGTGCTAACATGAAATGCAATGGGAAATAACAACTGAATTCTTCATGATAAATTAACAATGTGTATGCAATATATGAAATAACAGAGGTTTCAGAATATCACTCAGTCAGTGCTATGTGTAATTAGATTGATATTTCTCTTTTTCTTTTTTCATATACTTGTTTGAAGTTTGTTATTGTGTGACAATTTTCCCATGAAAGTAGCAAATCTCATAAAGAGAGAAATCTGTTAGACTGATTTTAAAGTTGACACATTAAAAATAAGTAATATTACAGCTGAATTTAGACTCTTTAATGGTTGCAAGAAAGGAAGACATGAATTCAAACAAGTTTTTTATTTTTTTTTTTTTGAGATATGTATTATATATATAATCTTTACATTCGTTACGTAGGGCAAAGCTGTCTAAAGTATTTTTTTTCTCATAGTAGACTGCTGGGGCACATTAGGAAACAGGCTAAAACAGTTCTGGGGACGGCGCTTGGTTCGTCTCAAGTCTGCCGCTCACAGTCACCAGGGATCATAAGTTTGACGCGAACCGCGGTTTGTCTCCCTCGGGCTCTGTGCTTAAGACTGCAGAAGAATCCCTTTGCAGGGGGGCTGGGGGCGGCGCGGCCCCCCGGTTCGGGGGGATGGCTCCCGAGGACATCTGTCGGAAGAGCGAGACCCGCTGGGGGACGGTGGCCCGTCCGGCCGGTGGCACGCCGGGGCCAGGGGCTGGCTGCGGGAGGGAGGCGAGGGACTCCCCCACGGTGGGGTGAGGCCTGGCGATCAGGGTGGAGATCTCGTGGGGCAGGGAAGGCTGCGAGGCGGAGAGGGGCCGCACCTCCCGGGTCAGGTTGGTGTTGTGGAGGGCCTGGGTGCTCTTGTGGACCTCGTTCTTCTGCCCGGCCCCGGGGGGCTGCTGGGGCGCCTGCGGCGGCTGCTGCTGCTGCTGCTGCTGCATGAGGGAGAGCTGCGAGGCGGTGGGCGAGGCGTACTGGAAAGTTCGGCCGGCCAGAGGGCTCTGTACGGGCGGGCTGCAGACGGCGGTGGTGTAGGAGCAGGGCGAGAGGATGACGGCCTGCTGGGGCGTCTGGGTGCTGGGCGAGGGGGAGTGCAGGTTTCCGTGGGACAGGCTGCCGGCGGTGTAGACGGGAGGGGACTGCGTCCTGACGCGCGACGACGAGCTGGAGGTGCTGGAGTTCAGGGTGGGCATCTGCTGCAGGCTCACGGGGGCGATGGTCTGCACCATCTCCCTGTCATGCTTCACGATCTGCTTCAAGATCTCGTTCTCCTGGTTGTTGAAAACCCCGGTGTTGAGGTCCTTCTGGAACTTCTGAAGGAGGATCGAGTTCTTCTTCCCTTCACAGAGAGGCAGAAGAGTTAGTGAGCCTGAGGCACAGGGGCAGACCCCTGCTCTGACTTTGCGTCTCGGTCCCCATCGCCGAGGGCTACGTATCGTAAAAGCCTCAGCACACGCCGGGCTGTGCCACAC
Source organism: Dromas ardeola (assembly GCA_013398915.1). Classification (NCBI taxonomy): domain Eukaryota; kingdom Metazoa; phylum Chordata; class Aves; order Charadriiformes; family Dromadidae; genus Dromas; species Dromas ardeola. The sequence goes on from VYZM01000628.1 coordinate 4,484, forward strand.
CGACCCAGGCTGGCAGGCAGCTCCCAGGGGACGGCTGGCCTCCAGGAACACCCCGTCCCCCCTCTCTCCGCGCCAGCACAGCGGACTTTCATAACACCACTGCCCTCAAAGACACCTGGACTTTCTGTGCCTCTTCACTTGCCGTGTTTTGCCGTTACTACAATTATTCTGCAAATGTAACCATGGCAATTTACTGCGCAAGCGGGTGGAAAAAGCCATCGGGCTCCGCGTGTATAATGTCTTTCTTTCTCATTGCAAAACTGTCCTGATTTCCACTAAACTGTTACATAAATGATAAATACAGCTGCCATTTGGCACATTCCCTGGAACTAATTATTAGACATCAGTAACTAGTGACCACTAGCTTGCAAGAAATCATCTTTTTAAATGTATGCGAACTAATATGAACTCACAGATAATGTGACACCTGCTTGCACCATAAGTACTGCTGTACACTGTGTCCTGGTGTCTGCTTGATGGCTCTCAATGTCTGCAAGATGTAGACACTATTCTGTGTCATCAGGTGCACAGGAACACAATTGCACTCAATTGTTCCTTTTTTTGATAAAACAGATCACATTTTATCTTTTGTCCTGGGTAAATTTTGTATTATAAGCACAGCACTTCAGACGGGATTGCTACTCCAAGAGCAGACTGAACTTTACTACTAATATTATTTAAGTACATATTAGAGTTGGACTACTTTTCCAGAGAGTCTCGAGAGACAAACTGCAAGTCTTGATAAGATAAATGAATGCACTGAGTGCTCACAATCTGCAAAATACTAAAACAGGTCTATTAAGTATTAGAAACCTGTATTCTTGTATTTAATTTCTTTACTCTTGCTATATTCAAAAAAACATGCTTTCTTCCAAATCGCATCTTCAGCTTAGAACAGACAGCACAACGACAATGCCCTGCAATTCTTTCTGTATTATTCACTTTGAAGAAACTGCAGACATAACTGTATTGAGAAAGAGTGATGTGGGGAAATTCTTACACTTGAGTTTTCTTGTGAAGTTGAGGAAACACCACCAAAGAGGATAAATGATTTTTTATGCATAGCTACATTTTAAAACCTGTGTCATTAATGATGACCAGAGTGCAATTCTCCCAACCAAAGACCATCTACTTTATCTAGTATGGCCTGTTAGAGCGGTCCAGAATGTCTGGATGCACAACGGCAGGCTTCGCACACCCCGTTTTGATGATCTGCCATATCCTTCTGCCTTTCACTTGGACACCGTTGGCTTGCTTTTCTGATTGCAAGCAGATCTGAGTAATGCCAGTGTGCAGCCATCAATGCTAGCAGTGCTCCTGTTGTGAAGAAAATGAGAGCCCTGCTGCAAAGGATTAATTCACTTCAACAAACATGGGGTTTGTGAGTACTGAGAGGCTTCAGCTCTTCCCAGCATTATAGATGTCATCTGTAAACAATTTATGTAGGAAAATGTCATGTACAGCTCATGAAACAGCATAAACTCTATCAGGTGCTAAGCGCAGCAAAAGAAATATACAGGATTAATAAATAATACTAATGATAATTGAAGTATACAAAGTAATCCTCAGAGGAGTATGAAAGCTTTCTAAAACTCAAAGTTTTTTATTATTTAAAGTGAGATTGCAGAATTTCTTGTCTGGACACATGTCTTATTTATAGATCAACAGAACATTTACTCCAACGTAACAGAAAAAAAAACTTTTAAGAAGGGTTTAATCTGGGCATTTTATCCTGCAACTCAAGGAAAAGAAAAGGTAGAAAGGTTTTAAGAATTCCTAACATAAAAAAAAAATACCTATCCTGTCAAGTCTATCAATTGCCACTGTTTCAAAGGCCCTTCTCATCATGGGGTACTCTTCCAGAACCTCATTGAAGTTGTCCACCGAGAGGGAATACAGGCGACAATACGTGTCTGCTCGTACACTGGCAGTTCGACGTCCCTTGGTCAAAAGGCAAATCTCTGGGGAGAGAAAAATTCAACACACAGAGAAAACCAACAAGTTACTGAACCATGTGAAACTTAAAAGCTAGGAAGTGACTCAGTGCTAACGAGTAATAATTCAGTACTCAGCAACAATTTTTCTATTGCTGTTTATGCAAGGTTGCAGGGACAATTCTGAAGGTAGTTTTGCTACTCTCAAAAAATAACTAATGTCCTTTAAGAGCCCTGCTTATAGGTTTTCTTGGTCTGGACACTGATTTTATCAAGCCTTTTTAAAAAAATTCTTCAAGTTGTAAGAAATGATCCATCAGCTGTCAAACACAGCTTGCTGACTCAATTAACCCAAGTGATTCTATTGATTTGTCTTAAATATCCAGCTGACATAGAGGACCAACTCCTTTAATCATTCACCAGATTTACTAAACTAATTTAATACATGATATAATGATATTTGAATATAAGAGCTGTTCTAAGAAAAAATGCTTCAAGCATGAAAATGCCTTCTGTTTCCCTGGGTTTTATGTCCTAGGTATTTTGGGAGAGGAAACTTAAGATTTTAGACTTTTTCTTTCTCATTGGGCTAAAACCCAGAACCTTTTTAACCTCTGCTTACTCCATTTGATTAGTCTACTAGCCTTTCTCTGAAAGTGCCTCCAACAGGAATTCATCGTTCTGGAACAGGGGAGACCAAAGCTGTATGCAGAGTCCCAGGAAACACTCCCAAACTTGCAACTGCTGATTCCCGAACCCACAGGAAGAGGGTTACTGGATAAAGGCCAAAGTCAATGTTCAAGACTTGTAACAGCAAAACATATGGGGTAGAATATTTATTTATTTATTTATTTATATTAAAAGACAAAAAATTAAAAAGTCAATTGCAAAAGGAAGTGTTTGAGTTGATCCCTTTTCAAGCTGGAGAATAAGAACACACTTAGAAATATCAACAATTCTTGGGCTGAGGCAGGGTGAGATATAGTTTCTCTACCCAGTTCTAGCAGGCAAGAACAGTGAATTCATATTTGTTCATATTTAAATACTAGCGAGGAAACTTTCTCCTACCTTGATTGTGTGTCTACCAAAAATAATCTATCTCAATCTCAATCAAACTATCATTCTAAAGTGTGGAAAACTAAACATTCCTCATTAACAAAAATAAGGAATTCTGCAGGCTTCACTTCAGATCTACAAAGTGCTAGCATAGTTCTTTCTTTTCTTTTAATGTCTTTAAAAAATGCATTTTTTACTAATCTAGAACGTAAAGAACCTTGATGGCTTTACGTCTCATACTTCTTGTTGAAGAATTTCCACATGCCACCTAACCCGGAAGGCTTAAGGGCAAAGATGCTTAAATAATAGTGGATAAATCAAAGTAAATCAACGTGGGACCAGTACTAGCACAGAATGTACTTAAACCCCAACAGCTATGGGGAGAATTTATAGACACTAATGGGTATTGTAAGAGTCTTGACCTGATGTCCCTCAGAAAACTTGACGCCCATGAAATAATGACACTTTACCGTAAAGAGCCAAACAGGTCAAACAGAAGTCAGTCCTTTCCCCTTCTATCCCCCAGCTCACCCTGACCCCTTCTGCTTTGATTGAACCCACTGCATTTTAGTTACAAGAGTGAGAAGGACATTTTGCCCAAAGGGAACAGTTAAATGCAGTGAATGCCTGCTCCATTTCCTAAGATATTCTTTAGATCTCACACAGAATAAAGTTTTAAAATACATGGTTAAATTTAGAGATAACTAGCTGGAAAATCTCTGTGACTAATGATCTCTTTATTTTCAGCTTTCAGCACTTAAAGTTTCTGCAAAAAATACTAGAGGCGTGAGGAGGCGTCTTCTGCTACACTCAACAAATAAAAGTACTTGAGTTTAAAAAACATCATATACCCAAAACAAAGCAGATGTTGACTATGGATCCCAACCATTCTGACGAGTGTAAAAAAAATGGAGAAAGTACTGTTTTCATCATTAATAATCTAGAACACAGTATTTTATATTACTTCAACAAGAAGGGAAGAAAGAAACTGTAAGAGACAATGTTGGATTTCATCACAAGACAATGGGACCACGGAATTAATGGATATTACCACAATAAATATAATTATTTTCCCCCCTTCTTTAATTTTCTATTATTCTTGTCAAGTAAGGGGAATGGAAAGAATCACTGAAAACTATACATTGTATTCTGCAAACCCTGTCAGCCCACAACTTCTGGTTGAAGAACATCTTTTCAGAAGGCTCTTAGTAACCATAATAGAGTCTTCTAGTTAGATAAGATAATAAAGGATGGGTCAGAAAAGATATGACAAATGTCCCAGTGCCTAGAAACTGATCAGGGAGTGCCACTGTGGAGCCTGCCTGCTCAGGAAACAGGGAAAGCTTCATGTTCTCAGATGCAGTTGAATGGTCTCATTCAAAAGATGAACTACACCATTCTGACAAAAAACGTACCATGTGATGGATACCAATATAATGCATTTCCAGCAGTTTCTTGACTGATTAGAGTTGTATTATAGTCACTGATACATCATCTACGGTGCTTTGTTATACTTATCAATAGCATCATTTGTGCTCTGGCCACAAGACTAATATGCTTGTTAATTGTATGTGTTCTCCATTTAAATTCATTTCATCTATTAGCTATTTGTTTGGAACAAACTCTCAAGCATAATAAAACATAATATATGAAATGTCATTTACTTGGACCAGAAAGGAAGAACACAGAATGTCAAAATGTGTTCCCATCAAACACTTGTGTTCTTTTAAATAAATCAAAGTAATTTTTTATTCTTTTTAACAAATAAATAAACAATGGATTTCATTAAGAGAACAAAGTAATGAAAGTATCCATGGTATATTTAAAGTGACTCTTAGTGGCATCAAGTACACCAGGTGCCCTCAAAAATTATGCTCTCCTTGATGTTCAATTGATTTAAGCAAACTATGAAATACAAACAATAGCACAGTAGTGTGCAGTCACACACAAAGGGCACAGACTATTTTCAAACAGCTTGGACAAACAAGGTTCTCTATTAGCATAAAAAGAAAGCGGTAGCAGCATATTACTCACTAATATTCCCATCTGCGGTTGGCATGGTGCATTGCATTCATGCTGATACTTTCAAAGTGTCAAATACTTCTATCTTTCCTTTCCAAACAAAAGAATGTCTTCAATTCCAATTAATAATTATGTATTAGGCTACAATGAACCTGTAATTCAACTCCTAATGCAAGTTTTACTTTCATTATTTAGTCTCTTTGGACAACTGTTCCCTAGAACATTCTGAAACAACTGCCAATCACTGCACTAATGAAAAATGACTATATGGCAGCATTAAACAATGCTAAAAACATTCATTTGTTCTTACAGTCCATAGTTAATAGAAATGTAATTAATTTGTCTGTGAAAATCACAATTTGTGTTCTGCTAAAATCAGATCTTTCCCACAGAACAATGCAGCTCTCAAAAGAACATGGAAAAGGGCTCAAATACAATGTACTTCCTGCTGTTAAGACATTGACTAAAAAGCACAATGAGAAAAGTTTAAAGCTAAGCCTGTTCTGAAGGCTATAATTATAATAATCAAAACTGATCACCAATACTTCAGTTGCACACATACATAGGACATGGTTGAGTGGCGGGCTTGGCAGTGCTAGATTAACAGTTGGACTTGATGATCTTACAGGTCTTTTCCAACCTAAATCATTCTATGATTCTGTGATTCTATGGCAGCATTTCAGCAAAAGCGTCATATTCAGTTTTTGGAATACTATGAATTTCTAAAGAAGCTTTCCCATATCTGTATCTTGTAAAACAGGGAATGCGTAGAACATATCTTATTATTGCATTAGTGCGTCAAAACACTCTGGAGAGGAAATTGTACATACCTGAAAGATATCACTAAGGAAGACTGATTTTGGGAAAACCCGAATGAGTGAAGGTGAATGACATAACCCACAGGATGACCTTTAAAGAATAAGGATTAGTAGGCCTTTTGTAAGTGCCATAGTTTTGGTTCCAACTGAGATCAGGTTCATCGTTCTTGTGGACTGCATTGATATGCCACTGTAGGTGATAATTTTCACCCTTCCCTGTTGCTGTGTGATTCCTACACATTTTTTTCTTCAAGAAAATAACTGCTGGGGATGTGGGAGCAGTTCACCTCTAGCACCATTTGTGATGTTGCATTGCTTTCTTAGTCTTTGCTGGATGGGTACATGGGATGGCTATCCTAGCAGCAATGTCCTACTTCCACTTTATATAGACCTAGGAAAAATCCTTTTTTACTCTGGGAAGCAGTACAGTTTATCTAACTGTGTGTGGCACCTATCCATTAACTGTCAGTTAATTTTCCATATAAATTATACTCCAGATGTAATTACTCAACTTTCCATGTCACATTAACATTTGACTAGATACTGAAAAACTTCAAAAATCAAAATAACAATATAAAGTTGCCTTGGAGACAAAATGTGTCCACCAATAGGTAAACTGTGTAGACAAATGAAACAGTCATAAATCCAGTAGTCAGCTGGTTCATTAGAGGACACCAAACCAGTCCTGTCTCCATGGAACATATTTCTTAGCTTAGGATGGTATATGTAGAAAATTTAGACAACAAATTATTATCAGCTTTGTTTTACAAGGACACAAAGACCAGAATTAAAGGAAAAGTTCACTTTACTAGCTGCAAGAATTATTTTTTTTAATGAATAAATAAGTTAACTAGTATTTTAGCCATACAGTGCACCCCATATTAAAATCAAGTAAAAATAATTGGCAGTTTCTATGCATTTCTGAACTACAGGAGTTTATGAAGTGCTCTGTCCCCTTCCAAAGCTGTTACAGGTTTCCGATCATCTGTCACATTTAACATTACAGGATATAATGAAGTGTCCTTCCAGCTGAGGACAGCTGACTGTTGCTTCAGTTCCTCAGCAGGAAGCTTGTTTCATCTTGTAGCAGGCATATACATTACTGTGCAAATGGGCAAGCAGCTATTCAGACCATCTGGTTACTTTCAGCAGCAGAAGAAAGATGGAAAATCAAAGCAATTCAAAGACTTGGGTCAGTCAATCTACCACATTTGGGAATGTTTTATGATTAGTAGATTAGAATATTTTTTGTTTTATAGAGAGCAATGAGTTACTAAACTATTTTAGGCAAAACTGAGAAATACAAAAACTCTTTCCACCCACCCATCTTGTAAGTCTCCAGAACAAGTTTCGCAGAACCACCAGGTTTAGGATATTCTTCTTTTCTAACATCACTCTTAGTAACAGCAACTCTTTGGCATGGTGTAAAGATCAATAGTTCTTGATTTCCTTCAAGCTACTGGAGTTGTCTACTGACCGGAAACTAGCTTATGGGCATTTTCTTGGTGTGCTAGTCGCAGGAAGGGACCTTCAGCTTGGGGCACTGTACTCCTAGCTTTACAACAAGTAATGTGAGTGATGATTTTTATTTTTTTTTTCAGGAAAGAACTATATGAACTTCAAGCAATTAAAAAAACCAAGAACACCACAAAACCAGATGACTGGAGGGTGGCTAATGTGACGCCCATCTACAAGAAGGGTCGGAAGGAGGATCCAGGGAACTACAGGCCTGTCAGCCTGACCTCGGTACCAGGGAAGATCATGGAGAGGATCATCTTGAGTGAGCTCTCACGGCAAGTGCAGGGCAGCCAAAGGATCAGGGCCAGCCAGCATGGGTTTAGGAAAGGGAGGTCCTGCTTAACCAACCTCATCTCTTTCTATGACCATGTGACCCGCCTTCTGGACGCGGGGAAGGCTGTGGATGTTGTCT
>VYZM01000628.1:13004-136746 GCA_013398915.1 Dromas ardeola
TACAACTCCCTGAAAGGAGGTTGTAGAGAGGTGGGTGTTGGCCTCTTCTCCCAAGTGAATAATGACAGGACCAAAGGAAATGGTCTGAAGTTGCGGCAGGGGAGGGATAGATTAGATATTAGGAAGAATTACTTTACTGAAAGAGTGGCCAGGCACTGGAAGAACCTGCCCAGGGAGGTGGTTGAGTCACCATCCCTAGAGGTATTTAAGAAACATGTAGATTGGGCACTTCAGGGCATGCTCTAGTGGCAGAGATTGAAGGGGGGTTTTTTTGTGTGTGTATAGTTGGACTCGATGAGCTCAAAGGTCCTTTTCAACCATGAAGATTTTATGATTCTGTGATTCTATGAAAACAAAACAGTAAGCTTCAAGACATCCCACTCTTTCTGAAATGGAGTGATTTCCCAGTTCCATGTTGACTTAACTATCTCTGTTACAGGAAACAGGGAGAAGCTGTTTCATATGATAAAAATGTGATTGCTTTAACACATACTTCTGCATTTCTATCTCCTTTGTCTCTATTATACTCTGGAAAACATAAAATATGTCTATCTATATTTTTTTTTCTAATTTTTAATGTATTCTTTTTATCTTTCATTATCACTAGTGCACAGAATAGAAAACTGGATATGCTGCCTTTTGTTATAGATACTAAAATGTCTAGCACTAGGTCTTATGTCAGAGTGTAGCTTGCACTAATTAAATGAGTTTCAGTAATCTATTTTCTAAAAAAAAAAATTGAAATTAAATGCTATGCCATATAGCTATGCAGATTTATTTTACAGTTGCTTTGCAAAACAGTATTTACATTCATATTAATCATGAGTATGGAGGAAAAAAAAGGAAGTGATATCCCCCACATCCAGATCTATGGAGTGGATGGAAATGAAAAGGCTCAGGAAACATTTAGCTCTGAATTCGGTCCTATATTTAAGATACCTTAAAATATAGTCAATTCTCAGCAGGAACATTCCTTCAGCAAAGGAGAGAGTTTAAGGAGGAAGGAAAATGGAAACAGGTTTGTAATCTGGACTGTCCAAAAGAAAGCTACGCAAAACCCACACCTTTTCCCACCTTATTTACACTAAATATGGAATTGCAGACGAGCAATAGCAGACACTGCCTGCATGACCTCTTCATTTAAAAAATGCCAACAATTGTCTGTAAAGTTGCTTTCAGACATCTGGGTTCAACAACTGGAGAGAGGGTTCATGAAGGAGGCCTAGATACACTGCTGAGTAGTTACTATTTTGAAGAGGGACTGAAAATGGCCAATTACAATTAGGGGTCCAAAACAACTTCCTGAATGCCGCAGCCTCAATCTCCTGTCACTTTTTGAAATATTTACCTAGACCTAATTTAAATGTATCTATTTGTGAGAGCTGTTGCATCCTATTAAAAAAAAACAAAACAAAACAAAAACCAAAAAATCCAACAGGTTAGTTTATTTCATGTTTTTATTGTCTGTTTGTAGTAATTTGAAATTTATGGCTCTGAAGACCCTGACACATGAACTCTCAGCATGTTCATTGTTTATTTTATTTTATTTTATTTTATTTTTAATTTAACAGAACAAATAAAAGAAACAGAAGATGTGCCCTAAACAGCAAGGTTGAAATAGTGAATTTTTTAAACAATAAAATAACAGAAAAAGGGGAATTACACCCCTATTAATATAGCAATTAAAAATGCAAAACTGTATTTCATTCAGTAAGGTAGAAACTCGTGATTACTGACTTGTGGAATTGTCCCCTCATTGCAAGTTAGGAACATGGTTCTTGTTTGCAAATATCTGTCCCTGCTTGCCAGCGCCCTTACCGGCTGAGACAATTTCTCCTTTATGAAGATGTCCCATATGTATCATGTCATATACATGAAGAGAGGAAGAGAATGCAATGAGGACTGAAAAGAATATTCGCTTCTATGTTTGAGGACGACATGGTGCTACGGTGTAATAGCCAATAGTAATAATAGGGGTATTAGTCTTCTTGAGGCAGGAAATGGTCAGTAGGAAAAATAAGTAGATGATAAGGGATATCAGCACCCCCCACAAACAGTATTTTACCAGACCCTTTCACATGGTATGTTATCCCTGGGACACAATCCCCACATTTGGAAAAAGGAGGGTTTGTCTCCAAAGCTACTGAGACAAGAAGAAAACCTCAAAACAGATGAGCTAGAAGCAGATGGAGACAGGTATCCATGATGGACATTTTATCACCATTTTCCTCGTCTAAAATACAGATGAAAGGTGATTAATTCTTTTGCTATATTTCTTTCCATTACTGTCTTCCCTAAAGGTCTGCCTCCCAAGCCTTCATTTGCTTAATCTTTGTATATATATGCGAAATATTAGGTGCAGTAAGTAGTCTAATTAGAGAGGTTCTAGTCTTAATTTTTTTCTAACGGTATTTCTAATTGGCAGAGAGGTACATTTATTTCATTGGAGATAGCACAAATTTCCTGGGGGAAAAATTATTCTTCTGAAAAGAATTGCCTAACTTTCATTGACCCAAATTTGGATGGGATTTATAGAGGAATATAGGCAATGAAGCTGGTGAGGGGTCTGGCGCACAAGCCTTGTGAGGAGTGGCTGAGGGAGCTGGGGTTGTTTAGCCTGGAGAAAAGGAGGCTGAGGGGAGACCTTATCGCTCTCTACAGCTACCTGAAAGGAGGTTGTAGCAAGGTGGGGGTCGGTCTCTGCTCCCAAGGAGCAGGTGACAGGACAAGAGGAAACAGCCTCAAGTTGTGCTAGAGGAGGTTGAGAGGGGATACTAGGAAAGAGTTTTACACTGAAAGGATTATTAAGCATTGGAACAGGCTGCCCAGGGAAGTGGCTGAGGCACCATGCCTAGAGGTATTTAAAAGATGGGTAGACACAGCGCTTAGAGATATGGTTAGTGATGGTTTTTGTCACAGTTAGGTTGATGGTTGGACTATATAATCTGAAAGGCCGCTTCCAACCCAGCCAATCCTATGATTCTATGATGCTATGAGTATTTTAAAAATGTTTCATTTTTATTTAGGGCTTGTCAACAAGCCTGAAAGTATATGTCTTTCTTTACTTTGTCCCAAATTCGTCTTTTGTGCTACCTACCTATGAGAAGCCCATTTCTTGAGCCAACTCCTGTTCTTACCAGTCCATTTCCTTAAATAAGGCTTAATATGCTACTTTATAGCAGGTCTGAGAAAAGCAGTGTGATAACAGGCTACTAATTTGGATGTTTTGAGACTTACTCAGAGCAGGCCTCTTATTATTTCCATGTGAAATTCATTAAAACAACTTGGCAGAGCCTTTGAAGTATTATCTACTGTGATACAAGTAACTGTTGATATGGAAAAAAGACATTTTGGGCATCTATTAATTTTCAAGGCACATTTGGATGCAATAAGCCAATCCATTTTAGCCATTCTCTAATGATTTTTGTAATTTTTGACAAGACTGATATATAACTGGCTGTTTTTAAGTCCTCATCTTTCCTGTAAAGTTAATGCTGATACACTATTAAGTATAATTCAGTGTAATATATATCAATCATAGATTCATAGAATACTTTGGGTTAAAAGGGACCTTTAAAGGTCATCTAGTCCAACCTCCCTGCAATAAGCAGGAACATCTTCAACTAGATCAGGTTGCTTAGAGCCCCGTGCAACCTGAACTTGAATGTTTACAGCGATGGGGCATCTACCACCTCTCTGGGCAACCTGTGCCAGTGTTTCACCACCCTCATTGTAAAAAATTTCTTCCTTAGATCTAGTCTGAATCTACCCTCTTCTAGTTTAAAACCATTACCCCTTGTCCTGTCACAACAGGCCCTGCTAAAAAGTTTGTCCCCATCTTTCTTACGAGCTGCAAATAAGTCTCCCTGGAGCCTTCTCTTCTCCAGGCTGAACAACCCCAACTCTCTCAGCCTGTCCTTAAAGGAGAGGTGCTCCATCCCTCTCATCATTTTTGTGGTCCTCTGCTGGACCTGCTCCAACAGGTCCATGTCTTTCCTGTGCTGAGGACCTCAGAGCTGGATGCAGTACCCCAGGTGGGGTCTCACCAAAGCAGAGTAGAGGGGCAGAATCACCTCCCTCAACCTACTGCCCACACGTCTTTTGACGCAGCCCAGGGTACAGTTGGCTTTCTGGGCTGTGAGCGCACATTGCCCTCTCATGTCCAGCTTTTCATCCACCAAGTCCTTCTCCTCACGGCTGCTCCCAATCCCTTCATCCCCCAGCCTGTGATGATACCGGGGGTTGTCCCGACCCAGGTGTAGGACCCTGCACTTGGTCTTGTTGAACCTCATGGGTTTCACATGGGTCCACTTCTTGAGCTCGTCCAGGTCCCTCTGGATGGCATTCCATCTCTCAGGCATGTCAACCACACCACTCAGCTTGATGTTGCCTGCATGCTTGCTGAGGGTGCACTCAATCCCACTGTCTATGTGATTGATGAAGATACTAAACAATATATTGACAGTATAATTGAATTCTTTTCAGAAAAGTTGTTAGTCATAATTACTTTTACATAGAATCAAAGAATCATAGAATGGTTTGGACTGGAAGGGACCTTAAAGATCACCTTGTTCCAACACCCCTGCCATGGCCAGGGACACCTCCCACTAGAAGAGGTTGCTCAAAGCCCCATCCAGCCTGGTCTTAAACATTTCCATGGTAGGGGCATCCACAACTTCTCTGGGCAACCTGTTCCAGCGTCTCACCACCCTCACAATAAAGAATCATCATGAACGACAGAAATACATCAAGAAAGACAGCCAAATATACATGGTTAGAATACAATTGCCTGTATAAGAAGTGGCATGTTATCTGAGCGGAGACATTTTATGTTCCATCCTGACCTGACTTTTCTTTTTTCTATGTGAAGGTCCTGAAAATAGCTCTGGCCAAGTTTTCATGACTAGACCAAACAGAGGCCAGTTACGTTTCTTACATCCTGCCTATTTTCTATTGATAACTCAAATTCTTCTGAGAAAGCTCTGTTTGATAGAACAGAAGCTTAGGGTCATTATGCAAGTCCTTTATTTTATCTTCAATGCTATTTATAAGAGAGCATCCATACATTTTTATTCTACTTTAATGAAGCATTCTTTCTACAAGGGAGACTAAGATAGTCTATTTATTATCTTGTAAAAGGTCATAATTTGACTGATATTTTATTTTCTTTAAAAAAATAATAATTAATCTTAGATTCTAAAATAATGTGCGTAAGTTCAGAGTTAGCTTTCATACTGGGTCAAGGGCCAAAAGTGATTTTGCATGATTCATTTATGCCTACTTTTGTTCAGATGGATGCCTATTCCCTGTTGAAAAAAGCCACTTAGTTCCTTAGGTATTCAGTGTTATGCTCTTGTCGTCTTGAGTTTGGCAAACAATAACAGTTACAAATTAAAGTATTCAACTTGAATTTAAAAGTGGACTGTAAAAATATTGCACTTCATTTTTTTTCTATTAAATTATTAAACAAATGATCAGAGACTGTCAGTTCTGAATTAAATATTTAGATTAAATATTTAATCTAAAGTCAAATATTTAGTTTAAATTCTACTGTGTAAAATTGAAGGTACTGGTAAAATCATCTTCTGGTTTATCTGTGTTGGCCACCTCAGATTTCCAAGCTATGCTGATGTGATATTTTAGTTGTGTCTAGTTCTTTTATATATAAAGTCTAAATTAAAAATTTATACTGTTTATGAATTTGCAGAATTAGAATTATAATTTGGTTTGAAGATGATGTTATTTAGATAGTGAGAATTATTACTAGCATTATTATTATCAATATTGTTAAATTTATACTTAATTTGCTAATTAATAAAACTCCTGAATCCAAACCCACTTCTACCTTTTAGAATTACAGAGTAAGTTATTTTCATTCTATCTTCTTAAAAAGTCTTTTAGACTTTTAAAAATAATATTCTGGATAGTTGTCTGGATAGCAATAAGTTCTTCTGACTACATAGTATTTTCTATGTAAAATATGGTGTCAAAAGAACAATGCAATGCAGGACAAGGAATTATGCTATATCATGTGGAAATGCACCCTCAAAATGGCAGACTAGTTGGTGCCAAAATGATATTTCATTTTGAGGACCTTTTGCAGACAACACTTTTAGAAAAATGTTCTATACTGTTCATCTGAAAAGTGTTTTATGAATGAGTTGGTATGGAGATCTGGCGATCCTGCTCCCTTAAAGCATTTAATTTTGTATTTGCCATTAAGAATGTGAATAATCACACCTCCTGGAGGCTACATATAATTAATTATTTGGATTGGACTATGAGTATCAAGAGACATAATTCACCACTACTTTGAATAAGGAGTAGCCATTTACAGTATTTTTGCAAAATGTAAAACTGTATATTATATCATATTGTCCAGGTCTAAAGCAGTGAACAGTTAGACACTTTAACAGCATTTTCCCTATTTATAATCAGTATTATAATCTTTAAAAGTAGTCTATCAAAAGGAAGTGCCTAGAGTGTACCCAGAAAAAAATAAGTGGCAAAATATAATCTAAAGTGACTCAACATTTCCCATGGTATTATTTTCCACTGCACTGGTCTAAAATATACTGACAGTTGCTGTTCCAAAATGGGGAAAATCTCCATAAATAATAGGTAGGTCAAAGAAGTTCTGGCTAATTGGCCTTCTACAAGCTGAAGCAAATGCAAGATACAATTTATTAGAATTTCAAGTGTGGAAGGATAACTGTTAAAACAGTATTAAATAATTTAAGTGAAATAAAACATTTAAAAATCTAAAGTATTCCATGAACTACACATTACAAATATAAACCCAAAAGAGAAAAGATGCCATAATATGTCTCTGGGACATATTCTGGGAAGATGGGGATGACAATTTGATTTATACATAATTTTGCTACACGAATGATGATATTCAGCACAGTTAGTAATATCTGCCATTGAATAAGTAAAATAAAACATGTATTTGTCTCTTGTTACAATGCAAGACGCAAACCATTACATTTTCGTATTCACATTCACATACAGCAACTCCCATACATACATCTTAAAAGAGTTTTAAATAATCACATGCACTTCTTTATGTTCAACGTACCTGGAAGCTCATAGAAAAAAAAAATATTTTAAGCAATATGGTTTTAGTTAGTCCACAAATTGATTTATTGAATGACTCCAAGTGGCACGATGTCATTGGGATTCTCAATGGGAGAAAAAACAGTGGGGAGGGAGAACTGCAATAGACAAATCACAAACTGGGTACCATGAATTATTGCACACTTAACTACTGGAACTAGGAAACTCCCTCCAACTGCAAACACAGTGGAACTTCCATGGGGCCTCCAGGCCTAATTCATAAAAATATACCTACACTTCCTACTCACTCAGTTTGGATTTCCCTAGCAATATCGGCATTCCTTCAGCTCTAACACAGTATCTGTTAAAAAAGGCAAAAAGGGGTTATAGTTTCCTGGAACTTATGTCTGGGTTGCTGAATGAAGGAAAGCCTGCGTAAACACAGGTGGGAAAACAGATGGAGAAAGGAAAAGATAGCAGAGAGACAAGTCTTATCCTGTGTCCTTAGAGGCTGAGAGGAATTTTGCCACTGACTACAGCAAGAGCAGGATGAGACCACAGTGAACAACCGGTCCTCTGTCCACCATCAAGAAAGTGAATGAAGTAACAGCAGAGTCCTGAACGTGTTCCCAGAAATCCTCACTCTGGTAAGTTGCGCTAAGCCTTACCGATTGGGTAGTACTGGATTTACTCCCATCTTTTTCTCTTTGTAGGCATGTCAGCCCCACTCTTACACACCAGTTAAGCACAAAGGCAGTTCAGCACATGCTTAGCTGGATCAGGACTGCATGCCCAGAGTATCCTCTGACTCCACAGGGCTGGCAGCTGGAGGGGAACAGGACATCACGAAACTGTTCCCGCTCATCAGTGTGCTCTGCAGTAGCTTTGGGACAGCTTTAACCTTTATGTTTGCAGGGGTAACAATCTGAGGTGAGTTATAAAATGGCAAAAAGTTGCATTCCACCTTTGTTCCCCAAGCAATAGCTTGAAGTCCGTAGCAGAGTGCATGTGAATACCAGCAGACTGGGGCTGGGGTTAGGGCTATGCAGAGACGTGGACGGTCACAAGGCATTGGGGAGCAAAAGGTCTTTCCATAAGGGAAGGAGAAATTGCAGAACCAGATCTTGTTGAAATAACTAAAGACCCACATGTGGAGCCAACTGAGTAAGACAAAGGAAAATGTTGGAAAGCAGTTCTTTCACCAAAGCAAGCTTCTCTTTAGTTTATTACACTCCTGCATGTCTGTTGTTATAATTAATCATGAGACATTCTGAATCACCAACATATAGAATATTATTATGTAGTGATTCTGATACCATTTACCCCAGCAAAAATCAGAATTGCCTCATAGCAGTGGTATTACACCAGTTTATCCCAATATATATTGGTTAATGTAAATTAGATTAGTATTAGGATCATTAGATACATTATTATTTCTGCTCTGTAAAGACTCAGTAAATGATGAACTATACTTCTCTATAAGCAAAAGACTCATACTCTTGTGATTCATCTGTAAAGACTTGAAAATCTTTGCATTTCAACAACTTTATGTGTCTAGTGGAGAATTAATATGCAATCTGTTCAGTAATTCCTCCTATCACAATAAGCCTTTGAGTAATTTCTAATACAATCACCTGGTGCTCAGAGGAAAAGGTTCAGCAGGATTGAAATCTGGAAATTTCCTCCCTACCATTTATTACTGGGATTAAAGCGTAAAAGAGTTTGAACTACTAAGTTATTAAAGAGAAACACAAATTTGCACTGACACAGACAAAAAAAATGGGAAGCTCTCATTCTCCACTGCTGTGTACTTAACAAAGACTTTACATTTTCAGTATTGTAGACTGCAGATACTCAAAAACCGTGGACAAGATGACAAGAAATTAAATAATTTAGCCATCACAACATCCTCAAAATACAACTGCTTACATTTTTCACCTGCCTCCGGATTCTTATTCTCCATCCCAAGAAGGCTGAATTCAAGTGTGTTCATCTCAAGCTTCCAATTCAACTTAGCTGCCAACACATGTGCAGTCAGATTTTCCTACTTGCTGTTCAAAAGGGATAGGTGTAAGCACCTTCGCATTCCTTTCCAGCCACTGAAAGCTGCTCTAGATGTGCTCTTGCCCCTTGCATTTTCTTCCCTTTCCCATCAATCTCATGGCCATGACATTCTCCTGCGCTCACAGTTCCTCTGTCTCCTGTTTCTTTGCACCACTCACAACCTGACTCCTACCCGCACAGTCCTCTCTCTGTTGACCTCCATGTCACTTCTCACACTCTTCTGACCTCCCCTATGGTTTTGTCCCATGCCCTCACCATCCCTCTCTGCTTACCTTCTTCATTCATATTTTACTGTCCCTACGGAGGCAGCTAGAAGCAGAAGGTCATAATTTCCATTAAGGGCAACCTTGTTTCACCTCCTATGAAAACTGTGCCAGTCTCAGTGGGAGAAGTTTCTTTTTTATTTGTAAAGAGAAAAGACTCATTTACCGACTTGCTGAAAGTAGCAGCAATCTCATTCCTAGTAACGCGGAACTGGGAGACATTTTAGAAAACAGAGGGAAAAAGTGAAGGAACACATAAAAAAATCCATAGACATTTATGAAAAATGAGTATTGCTGTATTTCCTCAAAAATAACAAGATTTGGTCCTGGAGAATCCCATAAAGCAGCTATAGAGTATTTAAATCCTGTAACTCTCCACTGGTAACTGTGGCTTACATCATTTCACTGATGTAGAGGTGACTATATAACTGTGCAATATTGTGAAAATCAGCTTCATTTATTCTTCATTGCCTCATTCCTGTCCCTTTTATAAAAACTCACACAAGCACACCGTGTAAGGACAGGGATTCTAAGGTAAGGCAATAAAAAGTTACTGTTTTCTTTAAATGACAGTAAAAGGCAAGGAAAATATATTGTCCTGAATCTTTATGAAAAAATCCTTCCAGTGATCCATGTCTGTTCAAGACATAATTTATGGCACTCTCTTTAAAACATTCCCTCTGTGGTCATTATTGAAAGGTTTGAAAGAACATAGTAAACCTCAAATCACACTTTTTTTCTGAATATATTTATCATCTAATAATTGGGGGATATTGTTTTTTGCTGTTGACTGCAGATCTGAGGGACAGTAGGCCGGTCAGTATTTCTCACGCACTCCCTTACACATTTTGTGTATTCCATCGAAGGGGGAATGGGGGTGAGGGTAGAGGGGACGTGGCCTAGGGAAAAGGATAGTACCAGAAATTGCTTTCAAATTCCTACTAGCATTTGGAGTAGATATGTAGGATGATAATACCCTTCAATCAGCAGTCTGAAAAAAACTTACTGGCATGAAAATTAGCATCCCACATGCTGCTGGGCTAAGTAATGCTCCTGCACACGAAGTTCAAGAGGATTAGATTTATGAACACACATGAAGTTAATGGATTATGATGCTCTTCCCACAGAAACACCAATGAACAAACCACAAGATCTATATGGTTACTGTCTTGTACTTACTCCTTCCCTCCAGAAAAGAGAAACCAGTGAGCACAGATTGAGGAAAGAGGCAGATGGTAATCAAACCCAGATCTATGGAGAGCTCTCTAGAGTCACCGTTCTGCACGTCCCTCAAAAATCAACAAAGAACGTAAAGCAGAAGTGAAGTGTAGTCTGATTAATCTATTCCATTGATCCTTATCCAAGCATATTCTTTTTGAGAAGAATTTCCAAGCAATTACAAGGTTTATCTAGTTTTATGTGAGACTTATTGCACTCAGATCCATAGGGAAGCCTGTTTTTTAATTAAGAACAAAGATCAGGCAAGAGAATTTAAATGTTCAACAGCATTTCAGTCTTCAAACCTCCAGATATTTCCTCTCTTTATTACTGCAACTTTTGGTTTTCCAGGCTTTCACTCTCCCAGCAGTTTCCATTCAAGCCTCTCCCAAATAGTGGTGACACTGCTTTGGTTCTTCTTAGATATTGGCTTTCACACTAACCTCCAGTTCTCCAGCAGCTCCAGGTTGTCATAAGTTTTCTACAAATACAATGTTGTCAATACCCAAACATTTTACATATTCTATGTTTGATAAACATTTTCCAGATCCAAGGCAGGATGTTGGCGAAAACCTTCAGGAGTTCTGGAGGCGACCCTGCCTCTCCTGAATCTCCACCAGAGCCAGGGCCCTCAGGAAACTCAGCTCCAGGACATACCTGACATCCAACAGTTAGCATCTCTGAGCTGGGACTGGGAACTTCCAATTCATAAGACATTTAAAAATTGAAAAATTATCTGTTTAGTTATATCACACCCCTTCCACCTGTGTGTCCTTCCCTTGCTTGTGTTAATATTGATGTATTGTGTTTGACCTGCGAGCTACACAGTTGAGTTTGAAGTTAAAAGTTGCAGCTTCTTAAACGGTATCTCAGCCTCAGATTTTGCATGTCTCCATTACAGAAAAAAGGGGTTATTTGTTTTAGGACTTGAACACAAGGCTTACTCTTCCAGCTTGTCATTTTATCAATGACAAGAACACCTGTGTCTGCTTTGGTCAGGAAGCTGTACTCAGATTCTGATACACATTTCAGGGAAAAAAAGGTCTTCTCCAAAGAGATGAGAATATTAGATTATTTTTTTTCTGCTTTGACAAACCAAACCTTTTCAATTCACAGTTCTGAATCACACTGCTTTGGATCTTATGGCACTACCTTTCTCAGGTTCTGCCTCCCTGTGCACTTGGCTCTCCTCTCCTCTCCTCTCCTCTCCTCTCCTCTCCTCTCCTCTCCTCTCCTCTCTTTTTCTCTCGTTCTCCTTGCCTCTCCTTGCTCTCACCTCATCCAGCAACAGCTATTATCTCCCATTTGCCCCAGCAGCTGTCAGGCTTTGGATGCATTTGCCCCCATGTTTGCACCCCTTCTCTCATCCCAGCTGCAGTCTGGATGAGGAAAACTGCTTTGGTATGCAGTGTAATATGTTCTTGTGGCGTCTGGATATTGCAAGTAGCTTATTTTTTGTCTGCATTTCTGCTAAGAAGGGTAGCGGATGAACAGGATGAACTGAGTAGTCGTTTGCACTGCAACAACAGGCTGACAGTTATGTAAAATACTTTCATGCGCAATCCCCTCTGATCCTCTGCTGGTTCAGAGGAGTATTATGGTCAAATTCAGCATGCAGGCTCTAGCAAACTCATTTTCATAAACTGGGGCACTGCTAAGCATAGAGGAGACCAAGAACAAGGTTGCTGTGTTTCTTCCTCCTCAGCATTTACCTTTTATTTCTCCTTAATCTCCTGTCTTCGGCATCTACCGTCTAAGCCCACGGGATAAGCACAAGACCTCTTTACCGAAGTGCTTCCACAAATACTAGTTCAAATCACCTTGCAAAGGCTACTGCGGGGTGACGAGGCCTGCTGGCCAGATGAGTAGGAGTTGGTTTAGCATATTATTCTAAAATGGGATTAGTTAAGTAACTCTACAGCCCAATTCAAACACTGAGCCCAGTTCACTTTTCTAAGCTTCCCACTTCTTTACACCAGCTAAATGCCACTGATTAGGCTTTCAATTGAACATTTTCTGAAAGGCTTTTGCCTGAGTTCTGGGATGATTCATGGGATTCAACAGAAAAGTAATACGATGACCAGCTAACTGTAACCATCATGGGCGGCGGTGGTACACACAAATGTTCAATCAGCTTCTGGAAACCATCCTTGCTGCTACTCACAGAAGCAGACACCTATTCAATCGCACAAGGACAATTTGCACCCACAACGAACAACATTTTCATACTGGTCAGTTATTATATGTAAAAAAAGAGATTGCTTTCATCCAAATATTAATATTCAGATTCAAATTTGGATTAAAATTCATGTCTGGTTTGTATTACTATCCAACTATTTGAGAGCTATCTAGTCAGATAGGGAGTCCAGTTTCTCATAGTATATACTGGAAGGATAAACACTGCTGTGTGCTAAAATTCAGTGAAAAAGCACTAGTAACAGCTTGAAATATTCATGAATACCGAAATATCCCATATAAATAATGGTCTTTTATTCACTGCCTAATTTTGTAATTCTTACGTGACTTTAACCTTTTAGAAGTACTTTACATTTATGACTCAAAAATTGTATCGCTTTTCAAAGAAGATGAATCCTGTTTATTTTACCTTTAAATAGAAATAAAATAAATAAAAATATAATAATTTGCATAGTAAAATATTGTCTGTTAAATAACAGTGCTCTTAATTCAAAATAACTTCAAAATTCAGGAAGGTCATTCTGTATCTTTAATAACTATCCTTACAACAGTAAGCAGACTCTGAATGTCTTATTCAGAAATATTTTGTGCACTCTTCACTGCAGCTAGAATTGTCTAGGCAAAAGACACTCTGATGTCTCTTGGTGTCTGATATCTGAACATGTTTTGTTCTAGTGCATTAACTTCAACGTTATAATTCATTTTTTCCTACTCACCTCCGAAGTAAGAGCCATCTGTCAGCTTCAGCTCCTTATTGGATTTGGTGATGACACCAGCAACACCGTGCTGAATGAAATACATCTTTTTACCCACAGCCCCTTCTCGGATAATATAATCACCAGGTTGGAACACCTCAAATCTCAGTTTGCTTAGCATGGCAGTCACAAAATTTGGGTCTGCATTAGCAAAAAGAGGCATTGTAGCAACCAGCTTCCGACAGTTGAAGTTGACAATCTCCTAAATAGGAAGGAAACATAATTGTAATAATAGTCAGAAAATACATGCAATATGATGAGCATTGAAAAAAAGACTTTCTGCTTCCTTCACAAAGAAGTTCTTTATGCTCATATTGAACTTTTCTGTGTTTCTTTGTGTGCCAAATTTTTTAATTTTTTCATTATATTTTCATCTGCTTCTAGTGAAGTGATTGAAACAGCAGTGCGGTCTGATTTGTATGTCTGAGGTGAAAGGTTGTCTTCTTCAGGCCATTTTTCACATGTTATTTATTATTCCCCTTGGATTTTAAGGGGAAAAATATGACAGAAAGATAAAAATTAAATAGGAATTATACTGCCTGACAACAAGAATAGCTGTTGCAATAACTGTATTAAGTCCAGTGTTTTCAAATATTACAGCAGTAACATCTTTCTGATCATAACAACCCCAGTGGTAATATGAATGTACATTATAGTTAGCTGCAGGGCTAGCTGAAATCAACAGGAAGATTTCCTTCCCAGAATTTAATTAATTTTATAAACACAGAGGCATACATTCCTCCCCTTTGAAGAAATGCATATGTAGTAGACCCTTATATGCTTAAAAGCAGGAAGTACTGCTATTTTCCTAAGACTGCTAAAGGCCTTAGGGCCATCTCCCACCAGGAATACTTACATTTACAGAGCCAACTATGAGCACATCGACATGTAAGTATTAGTACCAAAAAGCTATAAATGTCCTACTTGCTTTAAATTAAAAAAACCGAACAATTTCTGAAAGAGTTCCAAGTTTATTCTTGCAGACCTCACTTTGTATTAGGAAAATTGTCATGGTCAGTTGTTGTACAGATCTAACAGTGTACTGAAGAGCCAAGACTAATCAGCATTACACATGAAGAGCAGCTCCGGCAGGCAACATCTACTGAGCTAGCAACCCAAACACAACAGGAAGAGCATATATGATCATCTGTATATAAATGCACAAAGACCAAATAGAAGACAAATACAACCAGCAGTCACCAAACTGCTTTGTAAAACTAAGTATAAATTCATTGTCAGTGGAGTATCTCTAACATCTCCTACACTAAGTCAAGGCTTTGTGATTGATTTGAAGGAGACATCCCACCTACCAGTGTTCTCACTGCCTTGACTGAGGCCCATTGCACTCCCGCTGGAAGTTGCTTTTCACGCCTCCCATGCCTCTGCTGTCTTATACATCTCGTATACCCCATGCAGCCAGCTCTCTGAGCAGCAAGCTCAGATATACTTGTTCACAGTTCAAACAAATTCCTTTCTTCTCCTCCCACTCCCAACATGTGATACCCTGCTTGCAGACATGATGGGCAAGTTCAGCTAATTCCACAGTATAAGCAATAAAACCATAATGGGTTCTTCCAATCAGCCCCTTTGCATCTGGGAAGAAGGTGGGAATCTCACTTTGAAGGGAATCCATTGGCCACTGAGGCAATTAAGAAGCATGGGCATGATCTAAGAGTGAAGCAACAACCACCTTTGCCCAAGAAATTATACCTTTTCAAAATAAATCCAGTGGAACTTGGAAAAATAATGTGAAACAAAATGTCTCACCAGGCAACTGGGAATCTGCAGCTGTTATCTCCAGCAATGTCTTATTTTCCATTAAATAAAGAACGGCAAAATTACTTCCTAGTGCTACTCCCAGGATAGACTTACGATATCTTGTGACAATCCCACAAGAAAGTGTCATTATGTAATGTCCAGGTGTAAACAGAAGAGTCTCTAAGCAGAAATAAACATTGATTCTTAACAAAGGGCAGTACAGTGATTCTCTTTAACCCTGGTCACAATAGCATCACATCTATATACTTAGATAAACACTATATAAGCCGCCTTCCCCCTCCTCTTTTTTTGCTCTGTAATGAGCCAAGGGGATACAAAAAATAAATACTTTTATATAATCATAATTTAATGCAGATTTAATTCCAGAATTATTGGGTTAAAGATAGAGTGAATGAAGAGTAAGTTGCTACATCTTTGAAGTCAGTTACTAAACTCCAATTAAATTCAGTGGGGATATGATTCCACCAACAACATTTTATCTGAGAATTATTTATAAGTGATGGAAATAGAACAACATTCGTCTTACGTCACATTTTGCTGTACTGCCCCACTCTCCCTCGCCCTCTCTGATTGCCATAACTTCCCCTTCTTATGAGGGTTTTGGAATGCCTGAAACACTGCATCATGTATGGACTCCATGGTTAAGCAAAAATGGGCTGGATTAAGACAGGAGGTGACAGATCTGAGACCAAGAGCAGACTTCTTCATGGTTGCATGAAACTTGAAATGTAAAGGAATACATGTCAGGAATGGAAAACAGAAAAGACGTGAGGAAAAGAGCACTGGGAGTCTCCTATTTAAAGGAAGAGCAGTGTGACTATGACTCCCACCAGCACACAGACATGGATGCTACTGGTGTGACTATAGGACTATAGGACAATACTATCTACGTACATGACATCAGAATCAGAGCTTAAAAAAAACCAGCAAAACTAGTCTTGCTTGTAAAAACACATAGAAAATTTGATGGAAGATGTGTGCTGTTTGCCTGAATCTAAAAATTACCTCAAGCAACAGCACTGCAAGGTGTGAAGTAGCAGATAGGTGTCGTGGGCATTCAAGATCAGTGAATCCTGATGAGTCAATTTATTGTCAAGAGGAGTAATCCCAGGCTACCCCTTCAAGTATATTCTGTATGAGGGAAAAAATATTATAGAGATATTCCAGCTGATTGTCTTTGTAAAGAATGAGGATAAGCTGGTTTTCCTTCTCATCTAAATACTCCATTTCCCAGTTAAGCTTCAGCCAACACCTCCATCCCAAGCAGAAGTTATGCTCTGCTCCTACTGCTTGCAGTATGGTGGCATCACACGAGGAGTCCCAGGCTACATCCTCAGCTCCGTATGAGACTGCCTTACTGCAGTCTCGGCTGATGCTGGAAAGCTGGCAATAACTATTACTTGTCTTGCCTTGCCCAGGGACTTTTCAGGAGACTTGCTGCTTGTTTTCTGTTTCTGAAAGTGAATAGCTTGTCTTGCATGCCCAGGAGGCAGAGGAAGGAAATTACTAAAGAAAGCAAAAGTTGACAGGAAATTATATAGAAGCTGGTGGGGAAGCACAGAAAAGGCTGGCAGAGTGGAAAGTTCAACTCCAGTCATGATCAGTAAGAAAAAGTAAAATAGACCTAGGTGGAGTAGTGTTAAGAAAGAAAGACTGGGAGGAAAATAAAAAGAAGGAACACAAAGATCTAGAAGAAAGGGAAAAAAGAAGGGAGGAAAGTTGACTTTAAAAAGAGATTAAGAAACCGAAATTCCTGAAAAAGTGAGAGTACAGGAGCACAAAACCCGCAGAAAAGGTATCTGGAGTGAAAGCTGAGAAGTAGGGCAGATGAAGCAAACAAAAGGGAAATTGGAAAAAAAAGACAAGTGATCAGTAATGTACCTTAATAGCGTAATAGGAGAGCACGATATAGACAGAGGGGAGAATTCAGACCTGCATGACTCCTCTGCATAGAGCCAGTACAGCCCAAATAGAAAGGAATTCATCTCATGTTGGGAATCCCAACAAAACACACCCTTGTTGCAGGATTTTCACCCTTGGAACCTCATGTCCACTTATGGCTCCATCCTCTGCCCACCTTTCTCTCTCAATATATAAACTATATCTAGATATACCCATGTATACACACTCATTACCTGCTCAGCCTGAATTGCCTAATGAAGGTACCAACATAGCTACAAAACCACCCTGCTGTGGTAATTTCAGCCATTATGTCCTAGTAATGCATTCCTTTTGTTGATTATTTTTCTGTAAAAGTTTATGCTAAAGCACAAACTTTCCTTATTTAAGACGTTAGAGGGTGGAAAATTACTGAGGGAGAAAGAAATGTGTCATTTTTAAGTGCTTTGTTTTTCCTTAAAATGTTCTTTTATTTAAATATGAGATCATTCAGAGCAAGTAAAATACATTTCCCCGTGTCTTAATCACAGGCAGTGCTGTAATTTCATATTCTTGTGTATTACTTTAAATATCATCTTGGGGAGAAAGAAACAGTAAAGATTATGAATGTGTTTTATGTAACTCAGAAAGTAATAGGAGAAATAGTTCTGTGTTTTAAAAGAAAGGTAACAAAAGAACAAACTGCCAAATTAAAAGTTAACATTTCATGCGAAGAAAAATCTTTCACTCATATTTTCTTTAATTCTTTGGAGCCAGACTGGAACCAGATTATGCCCAATATGAAATCTTAATTAAATGACATAATGATGATTTTTCCTCCCCTCCACATGAAGAAAATACCAAGTGAAGCCTGAGGACAGGATTTGGATACGCATCGTATGCACATCATACAGCCAAAGTGGTTAAAGAGCAAGAGTGATGCAGACTTACACGGAGCAAGTGTTGATCTAGTTCAAGTATTGGACTCTGTTACACAAGAACTAAGTTGGAGGTGCGATGGTCTGCTTTAGAAAAGGTATTGGTTAGGCAATTACACTGGCTCCTGCTCCTTTATGCCGTACTAGTTTTATTACTCATATTGGCCTTCCTGGCTATTTTTTCAAACTGATGTTAAAGCATCAGATATTATCATTTTGTGTGGGTTCAGTATTTCAGGACAACTGCTCCGATGCATCTCAAGATGTCACATTTACAGAGGCAGGCACAAGGCTGTCCTAGCTGTGACCAGGGCATGGCGGTGGCCAACATCTCTGATGGCACGTGTACGGGTTTTTAGGACCTTTGCTCCAGGAGAAGATTTTTAGATAGAGGTAGTCTTTTTAGTTAGACTGACCAGAAAAAGCTGATGCTAGAAGAAAAAAGCAGACAAAGTTCTTGAAGTATCTGTATGCCTGAAAGGTTCTTTGCTTTTTCCCACTAATCCAGTTGAGCTAATGAAAAGTACTGCTTCCATTTACAAACTATGTCCTACTCATGCATAGGCCACCGAAGTCTGCTAATGACTACACTGAAAAATAGCTTAGTTTCATTAGGTCACTCCTACATACTATCGTAAAAATCTAGTGCATAACTTTAAAAACACACATTTTTTTCTAAGTGTCATTTCCTTTACACTCTGCTTTCAAGGGATGAGAAACTCAATCAGTCAATTTCCTGGCCATTGAAAGGAAGAAATCACTTTATTGAGAAAGCTATTTTTTCTTTTAGAAATAACTCACAGAAGAAAAAGTACTGAGCAAGTGATTCAAAGACAACTATAGGAAAAATCATGATGTTTAAGGATTTGGGGCTGTATGAGCAGGTTCAAATATATATAACCTGGGTTTTAAGGAGTCATATTCTGTATGTGTTTATGATGTCCTGCATTTTTTTAACCCATTGGTCAATTATAGTCAACTTTGGCAGAAAGGAGGCATGTTACTGATATTAAGTTCTCACAGGTTTTACGACAGCAGGTAATCAGGAGGACTAGGATTAGTACCCCACTGAGGGAATGACTACATCATTAGCTCACAGCTTTTTTAATGCCAGAAAATCTACATGTGGCAATAAGATGCAATAATCATCATTTCTAGTGCACCTGAAATTTTTGAAATTGCTTTGACACATTCTGTTTAATCATCTATACAGCGTGTATGACTTAAAAATAAATTTTGCTCAGAGGCTTTCATGTAAGTAATAATGACTATGTACATTTTTCTCTTTGAATGGGATTTCAATTATTTTCCATTTTTCAATTACATTGATGAGTTTTAACACATAGAGTTGGCTTAAATTTTAGTTACACATAGGGTAACTTGGAGACCATCATTTGTGTCTAGAGCTTCATTAGCAAACACCATTGTTTTTTCTTCAGGACTTTGATATTTTGCCATTCTGTTAACATAGCTGGATATTGTGTGTGTGTGTGTTTTAGAAAACCTCACTGTCTAGCCCCTTCGGCTATATATTTTAAAGCTCAAGAATGCTCTGATCTGAGGTAACCTACATGTTTGACCTCGAGACAAAGTACAAAACCTGAATAAATTCTGGTCGCTAAGGCAAAGACAGTCCACGTGATCTCAGCTGCCTTGAAAACCAGTGGACAGCCTGTGTATTTACATTTTCAAAGCCCTCATGTCCCCAAGACCTCCAGCATACCTGCATACAGGTTGCCCAGATGCAGAAAATTTTTCAGCCAGCTGTGACATAAGCTTGGGCAGGCAAAAGGAAGAGAGGAATAAATATCCTTTCCAGCCAAATGATGAATTAAATTCCCTGCTTGGATTCTACCAGAACTGAGTCGAAGCAGGCCTTTTCTTTCTATCTAGCTCTGTTCAACTCAGTTTAAGACAACTCAGCCTTAAAGAGAGCATATGGTAGCTAGTATTGCTGTCTCCTAAGAGAAAGCAATCTTTTTTATGCATTTGTGAGCAGAAGGGATATAGACATGACCAATTATATTTTCTTGGCTTGGTTGATTAAATGTTGGCCTTCTGCATACTATTCTATCATTCCCTATTTGATTAGCATTTTCTATTCAACTCCTTATATGCATTTTTTATGCTTCAGAATTATTATTACATTAAATTCAAATGCAGACAGGATAATCCTTTGGAGGATATATAGTTCAACCAAACCTCCAATAAAGTCAGTCTGATGAAGGATATCCATCTTTCCCCCAGCTTGTTAATTGATTTAATGGAGCTTAAGGGAGAGCAGTTCTGTGCATCTCACGCTTCTCTTCTCTGGATGTTCCATTATATTTAGAAAATTAAAAAAGCAAAAGCAAGACGGAAAGAAATAAAAAAGACACTATCTGTTCACCCTTTCATTCACCCAACTGTCCATCCATTCCTTGACTGGGCTATTTTTAAAGGGAATTTAGCTTTCATCTTCTTCAATGTTCTGAAATGTTCTATGCTTCTGAAGTTTGGTTTCCAGCTGGGGAAAGGATAAGAAGCATTAAAATGAGAACAGCGATACCAGCAATGTTTTAAGGCAGTCTGTAATTGTGAGATAGCCAATAGTCTAATTTCAAAAGCTTGAGAAGTCCTGATAATCCAGATAAGTGCTTAAAGTTTGGGCCAGTTGACCAATCTGTACTTCTTTCAGGTTTTTCCTTCTGAATTGTACTGCTGAACAAACTTCCTGAATGCTCTTAGTAAAAAACCACCCATAGTTCATTACAGAAGATAACATGGAACTAGTGCTTTATGATACAGCAGTTGCCGTAGAGACTGTTCCCTTTTATTAACTGAATAAATAATCTGCAATTTGCAAATGTATTTCACAATGACTGTTTCAATTTTTTGCCCCTGAGTAAAAAAATATCTTCATTCCCATTTGTGTGTATGTACATTTGTGTTTTATACTCATTAATACTATAGTATTTACCAAACAGTATCTTGGGCAGGGGACACTTAAGACTGAAATCGTCTTAGTTAGTGAGGCATTTTAAATATTGAAGTTGTCCCATTATGCCAATATGACTACAGATTTAAACACACGTATTGTCGAATTGTAGCAGAAAGGTGAATCTTAAGAGATGTGAAGTTTACAAAATTGTATTGGTACCCATATCAGAAGCTTGTGTTAGTACATGGAAGACTGGCATGAATTAGTCATCATGTTTGCAGCACAAATGAATGAAGCACACCTCATGTTTTTCTAGAACAATGATTAAGAAACGGGAGAAAGTTGCTTTTGCTAATAATTACAAAACTTTGTCTAGTCTGCTTGCTCACAGGTTAATATCTACAGTAGCATTGCTTTTCCATTGTCTTTGGAGCTACCAGATCTGGTAATCTGATGAATCTACAAACCATATTTATTCTTGTGCATTTGTACTGAAACTCCAGTGATACCACTTGATAACAACAATCAATCTATGGTTGACCTTGTATGTGATCTGTGTGTCAGCTACTATTTTTTTCTACTATACCCTTCCAAACAAAACAGCTCAAATGCTAGTTGTATCTTTTCTGAATGAAGAGTACTTCTTACATTCACCAAAGTCAGTGACACTGGCAACATGGTTGCCAGAAAAAAAAAAACAAAAACAAAAAAACAAGGCTTTGCTTTAGAATAGAGCTGCAAAGAGTGCTGCTGTTCTCAGGACAGTGCTTGATTCACCTGATTGCACGGAAGAGTAGTTGTGCATGAGAGAAAGTAAAAGAGGAAGAGACAGTCGAGCTTCACAAAGGCAGCCTGAGTTACACTTACATCTGTGTGAGTTATTAGATAAAGTATATTGATTTGGGTGCTTTGTTGGGTAAAATATGTCAGTCAGAATGCAGAACAGCATGTGATGCCTGAACAATACAGTTTGTCTCGCTGAAGAAAGGGAAGGCCATGAAGAGAATAACTTGTGGATGAAAGCAGAGAGGAAAAAATCTGTGTTTGAAGCTAGCAGGGGGCTGACTGGGGACTAAAAAAAAGTACTGAAGCAAAGAACTAGGTGGCAGGAAAAAATCAACATGCCCTGGGAGAAACGGAAAGCTATGGATTGGACATAAATTTTTGTGTTGACTTCTTTCTGGTTTGCACTTGTTTGATGAAGAGCAGAAATTGAAGGTAGGAATGCTTCCATGGAGAGTTTATTGTCATCTCTGCAACAAGCAAGAAATCCCTTCTGCCATCCCATCCCTCCCTCTTCGTCCCCTCCTCCCGTCTCCAATCTCCTGCATACTGCAACCCAAATGCCCAAAACAACTGGGTCAGCAAGGAGGTAGTTCTCAAGAGAACGTGCTTTATCTACACCCTATGTGTATGGCTTAGCTGTCACAGTAACAACAACCACCGGGAAAACAGTTATTTAAAAATCAGTGGTAATTTGTTCACTGAGTTATTTTAAAGCTCTCCAAGAGCTCTGGATCAGAAATACTGTTATCTTGTTAATTGCTAGGTTAACACTTACTTCTTATTATGAACTAAAAGCCCATTGGTGAAAAGCCTCTCTCTATAAAATTATTAAGTGGCTTAAATTAAATCTTACTGATTATACTGGATAAATCCCAGTTAGCTGAGCTTGAAATATCCACATTGAAATTATGTTCAGAGTTTTTAAGTACATTTCTGTTTGCATTTAATTTGATTTGTAGCTGTTCAATGGAGGCCTAGTCTATATTACGATATGGGAGAAAGAGCAAACTCCTAACTTTGTCTAACGCACAAAATCTAAACATTGCTAAATTATATATGATCTGCATCTTAAAGTGGTAAAAAAGTGTATTTGTAAACAATGAGAAGATTTATTTAGATTTCTTAGACAAAGGACAGAATCCTGAATGCCTGTGTGTGTACGCGCTAGAATATTTACAATGTCAGCTATAGATGTACACATCTATATATAACAGAAGGCTATAAAAAGAAAGATAAGGAGGATGCACAATCCCTTTCTAATTCTGAATCAGCCTTCGTCACTGCTTTGCTATGTGAACTGGGACAAGCTAATTATGAGACCATTTGAATTTGCCTTCTAAAGGAAACTAGTGAAAAGGGTTCTGGAGTGGGATCAGGCACAGTGGTATCAGTGATGTTATGTTGTGAGTAGCAACAACACGGGCATAATGAGCTCAGGACTCACATTCAGGCGGCTGCACCAGAGGGCAAGCATGCAGAAGCAGAAAAATACTGAAAGCATGGATTCTAGAGCCCAGTTTTACAGTGAAACGTGAGGATGATGCTCAGTTGTAAGAAAGGGTGAGGCACGGAGAGCTGGCTCCAGAAGAGATATCATCAGACGGTAAAAATACAGATGAAGACTCCGTGAATAACTTAGCAGAGTGACAGCCAGACAGCCCTGAAGATAGAATTTCCTTGAGAGTGACACTTTGGCTAATATTGGTAGCTGCAGGGGAAAGAGACGCATAAATGACATGGGAGGTGTAAAGAGTGGAAGAAATTCTGAGGAGTGCAAGTAGGCATGGTGACAGCAAGAACAGACTCGATAGCAGATCATGTGTAAGAAAGAGAAGGCAAACTGGCAGGAGTAGACGAGTCAATGTGGATTAGTAATAACAGCTAGAGTAAAAGTAATGTCTAGAGTAAAAGTAATGTATCACACGCTTTAAAAAGTAGGCAGTAGGCAGACACACTTAATAATGGCATGGTATCTTCGTAACAAAGACAGAGCCACGTTACAATTAGGAGCCAAATCATGGTCAAGACTTGACAGATCAAGGATACATAGGACATCCTCAGCATTTGTAAATCCTGAAAATGTTTGTTCTAGGGACCATGGAGAGGAAGCAGCTCTGTAAATAACAGACAAAAAACCAGGGGAGATACCTGCAGCCTTCTGTCATCTACATTTAGTAACTATGCTGTGCTTGCTCTCTGCATGCAATCACTAAGGCCTTAAATATTTGTGTTTGTGCATTCTCTCCGGGACTAGATGTGCACTAACAGCAAAGAGCCTGATGACAGCGGGGCACTCGGGAACTGCCATTAGCATCTGTGCATGAGACCCGGCAGCCACAGGATGCAGGTGCATAGGCAGTGCCGTGTTCTTTACATCATTTAAATATTCTTTTTCAAAATAATTTTAGTTCATCTGCTTACCCAAAGTTTTAAATTTATTTAACCATTAATAGCATTTAAGTATAATTACATTACTTACTTCATGAATTAAATATAGGCTGAGGATTATTTCCATAAGAAATATGTTCCTATAATTTATTCAGAAAGATTTTCAAATGATCTTAAGACTATATCTTAATCTCTATGAATAAATTTATCTGTATTGAATTTATATCACAGGAGAGCCCTTAAAACCCTTGTCATTACGGTTCATTTTAAGGTAATATATTACAAACACAGACTGGCTGCAGAGGAAATATGTGTTGAGATATACTGTAACATTGAGAAATATAAAGACCATATTGGAGTACATAATGCAATGTATGTACTTAGTACTACACAAAGTTATCTGCAGAGTAATATATAGAATTCTTCTCACACATATATCTTGGACACATGAGTTTGCATGTATGTGCCTGAAAGTCTGTGTATGTGTGTGTATATATGCATATATATGCTTTCCCACACTTATATGTGTACATGGACATATCTATATGTGTACAAATGTACATACTTGTACATTTAATGTAAAAAAACCCAAAGTTTAACTAATTAATGTGTCCCATTAGAACTGTATTGCAAATTAGTTTTAGTTAAGTATTTAGAGGTTAATATAACTCATGTAAGAGTGTGTGCTTGTATAACAGAAGTTATAATCTAAAGCAAAAAGGTGAGAGGAAAGAAGATTCTGCTCCCAGTCCCAATTATGTTCTTTGGAAATGAAATGTCCTGATGTTCTATATTCTGCAAGGACACATGATCTGTATCTATTTTCAGCGAACATCTTCTCACATGGTGGCCTAAAAATAGGCCAGCCATGAACTTTAAATAATGGCTCGGGAAGGGTATTAACCTCTTTCTCAGATTCTAAGTTTGTCCCGTTGCTGTAAGTATCAATATTATGAAGAACATATCTGGTGTTAGAGAATGACAAAGCAAGCTACATACACTTCCATTTCTGCATCTCTACAGATGTCATTGCCTCTTAATTCCTTTCAAGGTCTGTTATATACTAAGCTGTCCACACATAAGATTGACAGCATTTCTCTTCCTCTTAGTAGTGAATCTATTTTGTGCCAGATGCTAAAAAGCATGAACTATTTCATTTCCAACCCCCTACTGATGGGAGAATTTCTACTCTTGGTGAAATGCCGATGATTATGAAAACTCGTCTTTTCATAAATACACAAGTGTTTACACAATGTGTGGCAATGAGTGGTACAATGAGCAGCTAGATCTTTGTGTCAGGGACTGTGGATGTCTGTACTAGCCACTATATTTCCCAAATAATCTGTTACAACTCCTATAGCATAATGCTCTCATCAGTTATATTCTTCATATGATTCTCAGTTGTTCTACTTTTTTCTCCTTTTTTAATAGACCCATCTTTGCTTCCTGATTTTCAATTCAGTACAACAAAAAGCTCCTCACCATGAAATAAACTTATTTTTAATACATGTAAGTGACATGCTTGAGATCACAGAAATAAATAATAGTTTTCAGTCAGAGTTAACTAATGACTGCAATCCAGGCTAAAATGAAAACTGTTGGGTACAAAGAATGTGGGTTTTCTTTAAAATATATATAAATGCATAAGTGCTGAGTTTATCCACAAAATAGTTTAGCCTTCTAGCAAGGCACCATCCATTGCTTTAAATGTACTACTGTGATCAGAGAGCACAAACATGCAATGATCGGCTCATAAATAAAACTTGCAACTGTATGTGCTTTAGAGCACCTTATTAGTATTCCCACAACCAACCAGAGAGTTTTTGCTTTTCACAAATGAGGGAAAAGAAAAATGGATTTACTCAGAAGACAACTGACAAACATAGACTCCACAGAACAAGCTGGGAGATTAAAATCCTTTTAGGGGAAGTCCTTGCCAGTCAGTGCTCGAGTTCTGCCAAGGCTGGCTTGGGATCCAGTGCTACCACTGGGCAGGACCATGTGAAGGTATCAGGAAAGAGGTGGAGACAACAGATAAAACCCATTGCCTTGAACTCAGCCCAGGAGCTACCGGGAAGTCTGTACCTGTACTCACAGTGGCAGACTCCACATTTTGCACCAGCTTTTAACTCCACTCATCTCTAACAATCTTCCATCACAGGAGTTTCATCCCAAGGGGAGGAATATACTCTTGTTAATCACTAGAAATATCAGACATCACATTCCTTCAGTGTTAGACACTTGTATTTAAATTAAACAAGTGCAATTCAACATCTTGTGCATCCATATCTATGCTAAATTTCATTATCTGTCCATTTATAAGTAATTTCAAAATTTTCTTTGCAATTCCCGTTTCCATTTAATCTCTTGTATAAAGACTCTTCATCAAAAGAGATTACACTTTCAAAAGATTGTTTTGCAACTGAGGAGGAGAACCCTGATTTTTCAGGCACTAAGACTTCAGAAAAGCAATCGGTATTTCACCTTCAGCTTGCCTGCAAGACAATTTTGGGGAAAAGATTCTAAGTATTTTCCCATTGTGTTTGCTAAATAACAGCAACAGTCCAAAACTACATATTAGACAGAGTTTTGTGCAGGTTTCAAAATAATATACTTTCTTTTTGTTCAAGTGACACTAGGAAAAAAGCAAAACAATGATCTAGCATTGCCATGACGTGCAGAGTTTAACTTAACTTGGATATCTCCCACAGCTTTAAGGAGATTTACCTTCTTAAATCATCACTGTACCAACTGGAAATTAAGTTCATAAATAAGCATTCAGAACACATTTTGTGCTCTGTTGTTTTTTGTTCTCCTTGTCTTTGCCTTTGAGATCACATACTTTTAAAAGGCAACTCCAAATTTATGCATGGGAAATGCTGTGTACCCTTCTGTATGCTGTTACTACCGTAATCATAATGTGCAACCGACTGCATAAAAATAGGCACATGTATTTTCTTCTGCATCAGACAGTTCACGACATATTTATCTCCTCTTGCTGGTGGTGAGTCACAACTCTAAGCTTTGTTTGTGGTGACTTTCATGGACACTGGCATGTTTAAAGGGTGCCCACTCAAGACAGAAACTTTTGCATTCCACGACCCCCACAGCACTTTTACTGATTCCAAACAAATATGCTTCAAAAGACTTTAGCCTGCTTCTGCATCCAGAATTTAAATTCCACAGTGAAAATTGAAGGAAAAGATGTTCCCTTTCCACCTCCGAGGATGAGATTTGCAGGAAAGGGATGTGAGCATGTCCATGCCGTGCATCCCTGTCTTGTCTGCATCACATCTTCTACCGGGATCACGGCTGCATCCTGCCCTCTGCTTTCCCCCTTCCCATGCTCCCCTTATGCAAGTGCCATGACTTTTTACTGCAGAAGCTCACAAGGGGAAAATGGAGAGCCCTGGCAGGTACTAGATTGCTTTCCTATATGCAGATCCTGCATCCCCTAATCTTGAATTAAAACAGGTCTAGTTTCCAACCCTGCATCAAGAATTTTTATTTATTTATTTTTCATTTATCTTCAAATATTCTCTAAAGGGTTCAAAGGATCATCTGCCAACCTCTGCTGTTCTAACATAATGGACTCATAGTCACAATTCAGGGATTAGGGCAAAAGATCATTGGGTTTTCGCTAAATAAACCAAAACTTTCCAAATCCTACTAGAAAGGACACAGGCTAAGCCAAAGCAAGCACAATGTTAAAAGAATGTGTTTACATAAGGAGAACTAACTCAGAAGTCATCTGAAGTACTTTGTTATTATTTTTAACCTCCTAAAAATCAGCAATGCCATCTATAATTGCAATAGCATATTCAGACCTAATAGGAATGAACATGCTGTGGTAAGCATTGTTTAATAAGCAGTAACCTTTTTGGGCTTTCAGCAGAAAATGCACGAAGGAAAAAAAAAAGTGCTTGACTTTTTCCATCCGCTGCCCCCAGCACTAGCTGGGTCTCAGCTCAGTGAACAATTCTTCAGTGCATTAAAAATTGGGACATGACAGACACTTTGAAGCATGATCTTGGACCGAGTAAGGCAGTGATACAAAATTCTCCTCTGCGGGACAGCGCTCCTGTCGCATTAGCTGCTGTTCTCTCAATGTGCTGGACCTGGTGCCCAAAAAACCCTTTTCGATTCTGCTCTTCAGATGCCTGAACAGCAGTCAAACAGGAGCAGGCACAGACTGGATTTACTCTTCTGTAACGGGATTTGACATCTCTTACAGCATTTAGTTTGCATCTAAGTAGTCTGGTACTTTTCTTAGACAACTTACCTTCCTATGAAAGACGACTGCTGCACTAAGATTTGGGCATCTGATTTGGATTAGTGTATTTGAAGAGCTCATGAAAGAACTGTCATGTCTGAAATATTTATTAAACAATTAAGACATGGAACTCATAGGTGCAGTAAAAAGACTGTTCAAAATTTTAACTACTGAGAACTGCTGTTGTATTGTTAGCTGTTCTATTGGAAGCAGTTAGATCTTGGACGTGCCAAAGGATGTCTCAGCTCAGGATGGATTTGCTAACAAAGCATGTCAAACACAGAAGGGACTGTGATCAAAGTTTCTTGAATATGTGCAACAGCGATGAAAGAGGTTGACAATTCAGAAGTTTTATCTCAACTGCAGCATGTACACTCACATACCTGCGTATGCGGAGGAGCAATCACACTCCCCAGAGCTCAGGAAATCAAAATTCATTGTCTTAGGTCCCTGGGAAACAGATTTGAGTGTGCGCACAGTCTGTTACCATGTCACACCCGCTGGTGCAAAGCATCTTAAAACACAGTAATCCAATCACCTGGTGATTGCTCATTTCCAACATGAAAATGTCCCATTTGTTACTACTTTTAATTTTAAAAACTTGATTATAGTCCTTTCTAAGAGGTTTTCAGGGCTTTGCTTAAGCCTCGTATAATTAGACTGTTATTTAGGCATATCTTACACATATCTTTGAAAAATACCAATACTTTTTTTTTCTAAGCATTTGTCAAATAAGTAATGCTGTGGTATATCAGCATTTATTCTGTGAGACTGACATGCTGCATAATTCTTTCATGAGTTCAGTACTCCAGAGTATGAACTAAAGTTATGTTTTAACTGTGGCAATGTGAAAAAAACCTCTAATGCACTAGATAAAGAGGTATTCACTCTCTTCATATAGCTATAATAAAGAGATACTTAAATGAGTTCCCGTATGACTACATCTATAATTCTGATGCATTTTCCCTAGTTCCCCTCTTTAAGCTTCATACCAAGGTTCACTGCATATAAAAATGCATAAAAGTATAGCGGATTATAATGAAAGAATTACCTCTCCATCTTTTATCAGCTAAATTTACGGACATTGGACGTTGCTATGGAAGCAAAATATTTGGAATCTCCAATAATTTAATATTGACTCTGATACTTCATTGTTTTTTAATAAACTCATTTGATTTTCTACCATTATTTTAATGTTTGATAGCCTGTATCCACAAATCATCATGGCTACACTATTAAAAAGGACTGAAGCATACTATGGTCTAATCACACCACATTTTAGCCTCATACTATTAACTCTGGAGATGTTTCATCCTTCATGCGTAGGATTATAGTATAGTCTAAATGAGAATATAATGTTTTGTGATTTTTAAAGATAAATATTAAATAGAAGGAAAGATATTACAAAAGGAAGGAAGTTTTAAGGGGGAAAAGCAGCAGGCTAACATTGGGAAAAAAAATAGTGAAGTTACCAAACTATTATCAATTATAAAACCAATAATGGAAGGTCTTCATTATTTTGTTGAGAGAGTACCTCCCTTACAAGAACTGTCACAAAATGCCACCCTTGATATAACACTAAGCACCATGCAGGATATTTTTCAGAATCTTACATCTGACTCATTAGGCTGTAATAGGTAACATAATATACTTACATTCACTATCCCTGTGGGAATAACAAAGGCCAAGAACTTCACACAGTTCTGCTCAATTTCAGAAACAGCACCGTGAAAAGATGAAGCAGCTTGTTAAAATGAAACTAAAAGCAGCTTCTTATAGGCTGGTTGGAAATTACTGATAGAGAGAATTGTCAAGTGCTACTCCTAGACAAATACATAAAATAATGTATCCATGACTTCTTCAGAGTTAGCTCTTACAGATATAACTAAAAAAAAAAGTAAAATCCACGGTTAGCAGTGATTAAAAAATCAAATTAATGTTAGGAATTATTAGGAAACGAATTATTCTTATTGTAACATCAGTGTGCTGGCTGCAGGTCTGGTGCTCTCATCTCTAAAAGGCTAT
The DNA here is from genome assembly GCA_013398915.1 of Dromas ardeola. NCBI lineage: Eukaryota > Metazoa > Chordata > Aves > Charadriiformes > Dromadidae > Dromas > Dromas ardeola. The sequence goes on from VYZM01000628.1 coordinate 43,547, forward strand.
AGTACAGCCAGGAAATAATTTTGAGAATGGCAAGAAGGATGATCATGGGGGTGAGCTGGCTTCCATGCAAGAAAGAATTAAGTAGAATAGGTCTCTTTACCTTCAAAAAAATACAGTTTAAGGATGTTATCATAGAAGTCTATAAAATCATAATCCTAAGGGTGTGGGTGGGTAGGAATTGACTGTATCATCACTTTTTCTACAAGAATTAATGGCCATCAAAACCAAAAAACAGTAGGACCCATGTTCAATCCCCAAATGAGGAGATGGTTTCTCATGCAGCGGAGTACAGATCTGTGCTCCTTGCCAAAGGAAGGTGTGGTTAAAGAGAGAGTACATGGATTCAAGAGGAGTACAAATAAGTAATTGGAAGAGATATGTATTAAGGATTAGCCAGTAGACAAATCACATCAGTTTCAGAGAATCACTTGAACTGAAAATACTGGGAGCCTAGGAGAGTTATTAAGGGAAGCACGACACTTGCCCTGTTCTCGTTCTTCGATGGGCATCCACCTACAGCCACGGCCGAGAGGCTGGTGGCTTAGACAAATGGCAGAGCTGAGCCACTTTGACCTTTCTTACACTCTGTTCTTAGATGATACTGCTTATGCATATGTATCTTTAAATTTTTGTAATTCAGGTGTCCTTTTAGAATATATGTCTCTTAGCTGTGGGGCTTTTTTTGTGTTTTTTTTGTCTTATTGTCTGCACCACCTCCATTTCACGTCACGACAATTATAAAGACCACTTTTGGGATGGGGGCCTTTTTATGCCAAATGATGTTCAGACACGCAGGTGGCAAGAACTCCAAGTTAAAAAAAAAATGTGAACTTTAGAAAACTTCACAAGTATCTCTGTCTGCTGAAGAACCAGAGATGGTATTTATATAAGAGAAACATGATAATTGCTACCAATTGCTAATTACTACCTCAAGAAATGAGGGAGGGAGATAGTTAATTGCAAATGCTATTAAAGACAGAATTTATTTCACATATCACCTGCTGTTTGAAGATGTAGCCTTTTTTCTAAGCTAGTCAGCTAGGTTTTCCTCACAGTGAGAGAGTGTGTGGGGGGTGGTACGTGCAGAGAGAGCCTGATGATTAGCTCAGACTTGTTGCAGAACTTGTATGGAGCTACAGGTAAGTGTGATGAATCCAACCCTGCATGGCCTGGAAGAAGGAATTTAAAATCTTGCATCTCTACTGAAACTGTAACTATCAGGAGTCTCCTGACTATCTGATTCTCAAGGAGGCTGGACAATTATCAGATAAGTTTAACTGTGAAAAAAGGGATATGCTTTTCAGTAAGAGTGAAATTTCTGAGTGTAATGAAAAGAAATCTTTAATTCTTTCCTTTCATCAGAGAGCACCTTTCCTTACGAGCAGGTAGTACCACACCATATATGGCAATGCACAATTAATTCAGTTTGAGTGCGTACAGCTGAGGATATCCAATTAACTACGTTACCATGGGACTAATATACCCAAATTGTGCAGCTAACTTAACTGGGGAGAAGATAAAGTTTTAAGTCCCATTTTCTAATAAGTGTTTACCAGAAGCCACTCCTTCCATGAAATTCTATTCTTACTCCATGTTTTCAGTGGCTTATTAATTTTTGAGATTTTCCATGCTTGATGTCTCCCCAGAAGCGCTTTTTGTTTTTTATGCTTGACCAAATTTTCCTTGCTGCTCTTAAGCAATAAGAAAAAAGGAAGGGAAAGGAACAGGACTAGGGGAGGGAGGGAGGAAACAAGTAGGGAGGGAAGACAGGAGGGAACGACAGGTATTTACAGTGCCATAACTGCAAATTGTTGCAATGGAAGGGTATTCAACTTCATTTATGGACAAATGCTTTCCTTAAAAGCAGAAATAGTTGAAACTATTTCTGACGTCAGTGACTGATGCATCTGCACATGCTTCTGTTCTTTTAACAAAACAAAAGCTCTGTACTGGCTAAGATTCATGTTTTGACTGTCATTGTACTCTAGGGATAATTCCTGTCCTACATGCTTGATTTTTATAGTACATTCTCCTCTTGACATTTCAAAAGCTACTGAGGGGAGCCACAGGGTGAACTGGCAGAGGCAGTGCAGAAGCCAAAGCCCTCCACCTGCCCTCCAAAACACTTCCAGGTTCACAGTATTATGAAAGGACTCAGGCTACATCTATGTTAGGGAATTAAATGGGCCCAGGCACTGGAATTCAGTCATTTGTATTGTTAAATTGTTAGAACAATCATGGTTTGGCCCGATTTTAACTTGACCCATCTAGCAATGACCCAGCAATTTCGGGCACTCTTCACCATTCCCAGTTGGCAGTTTGTAAGGAGGGGGGCCACTATCAGACTTTCATAACACAGACGTGGTGAAACAGTGCCAGCTGCCCTCAGAGCCCATGAATGGGTAAGGCGCTGTTTCTTATAACTATTTTAAATACAGAACTTGATTGGGTTTGGATTGGATGACATGTTTTCCTTTCACAACGAAGAGCAGGATTCAATGGTACAGACAATCCATCACAGGCCTGTGCTCTTCTTATGCCACAAAACTTGTTAAAAAAACCCCAATCTTCACAGATCTTTCCCAAAGTACGGACACCATGCTGTGCTCTGTTGGTTGTTATTTTTATATATATATACACATACAGACATATATTCAGCACCACTCCTCCCATGACAGAGGATACTAAAAGGCATTACTTGGTATCACTGAAAATTACACAGATTTCATCACGTATCAGACTGTTCCTTCTTTTTTTATTCTCCCCTTTTCTTGTTTCTTTTCTTTTCCCTGTTTATGCTTTCTTCTCTCTGAATTTTTCAGCTTCATTCTTCTCCTCTGTTTTTTCTTCCTTCTTTCCGCAGAGGATATCAGCCAACTGATAACACAAACATCCTTGAGTAGGTCAGGCATGAGCATCACCCAACAGAAGACAGTCAGATTTATATTACCATGAAGCAGCTACCCCTGTTGCAGCAAGATGAATGCTGCCTTCCTCCCACACAAGCAGGTTGCCAAAGAAAATCTCAGCTGCTTCCACATACAACATAACATAGCATAGCATAATAAAACCCCCCAAACTGGCATACAGACTACAGTTTTAACAAAAAGATTTTTCAATGGCTTGTATATCATATTCCAGCTTCCTCATCTGAAGTAAAGACCATCTTAACGAAGGATGCTACCTCACAGAATGAAACAAAGCAGCTCTCCCTTCACTTTCAGTGGTTTCATCTGCACAGATTGTGGTTAGCATCCGTAGTAGGGAGAGCAGAAAAAAACCTTTCACCATTCTAGTCCAGCCTCTCTCTATTTTAAAGAATGGCAGAAAACTGTGAGTTTCTCTCAATAACTAAGGACGGGATTTTACTCTTTGACATCCTTCTGTGGCAATGACTCTGACAGACTGGTTCAAAACAGTGTAAATTTGCTTATTTCTTTTTGTTGATCTAATATAAAATTAATTCTCCTGGTCATTCATCCACTAGGTCAAATGAGAGTAAATATTATCAGAATAGAATCAGAAAGAGCATTTCAACACAGAAACAGCAAAGACATGAAAGTTTTCGTTACCATGAAGAATTACTCAAATACTTTAATCTTACCTCCCTGAGGGGATCATTAAGCTCATTCAAAATGTTTTCTTCGTCAAAGATCTTGCCTTGGTAGCGGTGCTCATAGTAATCATGGATCTTCTGGCGCATTTCAGCAGGTAACTTGTGGAATGACATGTACTGTTCCACTTGTTTGTACTGTCAGGAAAAGAAATGGAAGAATGAGAAAAAAGCCCCCACTTTTTTACTATGTGAAGGCACCTACAAAATGAAAATTCATTCACGTATCCACTTAAGCTTTACATATTTTACAAAGACAACATTTTATTCATGTCTCAGAGAACCCTCACTCAAATATTAGTTAATTTAGTATTACTCACATGACAGCGCAACTGCAAATTACAGAAACTGCCTTTAGTAGTGATGCCAATATCCACATTAATATGTGAATTTTAGAAGCCAAACCTCGCACTCGTCATGTGTTCCCTAAGTTCCTAACTACACCCAAGTTGTGAATGTACTCCAACACCATTTTTTCTCATTCCACACAGCAGACAGGGAAACTGTACACAGTCTTCATCTGTATCTCTAGTGCTGCATTCGGAGAGAGTTTAAGGTGAGAAATTTCAGAACTGGCTCCTTATATCCTTATAAAGTGACTGAAGAACAAAGTTAAAATCTGTGGAGATAATGAAGTAGACAGCATTCCTCAGGAGGAATGAAGAGAAGGGAGATGTGAACTGGAAAAATAGGCATGGCAACAGAAAAAAAAAAGTGGGGGAAGAGACAGATGCCAGGACCCAGGAGACTCAGAGGACCTCACTTCTTTTACCTCGTGCATTTGGTTTCCTTGTTTCTACCAGTCCTCTGTCCTGTCTTCTGCTTTGCTTTCTTCCCTTCTTCAGAAGCCTCTTTGGATAGTGTAATTTTCAGAAAAGAAAGTCCCAGACTAACATACTCAGAGTTCTACTGCATTAAACTGCATGATACATCTGGGACCTACAAAATGGGGAAGTTGCCTAAACCGCAAATGGACAAGTACCGCCTGAGCAAGACTTGTCCCTCAGATCCCTCATCCTTGTCTCAGCTGAAGAGGACGAGGCACTGAGACACAGAAGGATAAAACCCATCCCAGGCTGATAGGTGAGTTAAAACTTGGCAGAAACTTAGTTTACTTATGTAAGGAGTCTTAATTTAATTTTTTTCTTCATTTTTCCATGCTTAATTAAGCAATTTTAACACTTTTCAATGAAAAAGCCAATGAAGTCTTAATTAGGATCAGCATATCTGTAGGGCAATTAAATGAATTTATAATGTACATGCACATCTTATGAACTGCAGCACATATCCTTCAACTTGTATAATGGAAGGCTGCTCCATCCTCTGGAACCAGAATTAGTTTTTGCTTTGCAAAGTGGCAAAAGATTAGATGAGGCCACGTGTACAACATACGTTCCACAAATAAAAGGAAAGTAATTTTGCAACTTTGCAACAAGAGGAAAGTATTTAACACCATATGATGAATATGTAAGCCCGATTTAACCTCTGTACAGATGGAATTCTTCACCCCCATCCTTTAGAAGTGAGATTTAAATTCGCATGCTCATCATTGGTTTCTCTTCTGATATGGAGAAATTTATCCATACATTGACGGTTTGAATCAGAGCTCTGGGTCACTAGAAGACAGACATGCTCTAGCATAAACAAAGTATTGCTTCTAAAATTTCCGAACTAATCAGTTGCAGCTAATCTAGGCACGGATTTACTTGGAGAGAAGAGACATGAGATCGCCCAGTGCTCTATGTATGTCACCAATGTGGTCACAGAGTCCCAGCTGCTGTGCAGTGCTCCAGCTTCTCTGCAGCAAAGCCAAGGAGAAGATGCTGCACTGTGCAATGTCCCCTTCGTGTCTGTGTCCAGCCCTCCATTGCTGTGGCCTCATGTAAGGATATGTAATGTGTCACACGTTGTAGCACACGTGGACAGGAGAAGGACTGCACTACGCTCCCTAGCACAGGGGCTGCACCCCTCTACCCAACCTTCTTTGCATACAAATGTGCTTGAGCAACGCTAACACCTTGCTAATAAAAAATATAAATTTATTGAGATGTATAATGCAAGAGAGATGCAAAGGACTTTTATACCAGAATGACCTTGAAGAAGAGAACATTCATGCTAAAAGCAATTGGCTTTGCCAGCAATTTACACTGCTCCCTTTCATTAGTGCTGTTGTATGAGTAAGTGCTTTCTCCCACACACGCGAGTTCTTTTCTCTACCAGGGTTTATGCTTACACATGAGAATTCTAGGGAAACAGAAAAAATAAAACTGGTAGGAATGTATCACTGGTGTGTCTCAAAATGTTTCCAAATTAATAACACACAGAATAATAGGGACAGCTGCATATTAGCAACATTTCCTTTAAAAAATCTACAACAAGGAAGTTAGTCTCAGAATTCCCAGAAATATTTAACCATCTGAAACACTATCAAGGTCTCTTTCCATGTCAAAATATCTGACCCTGTGAGTGTGCAGTACATTATCACTATCCCCCTCTAATAAATCTTCTCCTAATCTTTCTCAGTGTGATTTTGACTCATGTTCTGTATCATTCACGCTATTACTCCCTTCTTGACATTCTGTCATAGCATTCATGTGACGTGTTCCCTCAAAACTTTTAACTTAGTCTTTTCTTCAGCAACTGGTATCTTTCACTAACTCAGCCCAAGTAATGATTGCTATTTTATTTCTCAGAAAAGCAAGTTCATTTTTTCAGCCTGCTTATATGATATTAGCAATATTGAGGGCTTCCCAGATTAGTTGCCATTGTGGTGTGTCACATGCTAGTTGCCATAAAATGTGCTAAAATGGAGATACAAAGAGAACAAAATTAATATTGTTCATTTTGTGTAACAAAACACTAATTTGTCCAAGCTGATTCTGAAGAATATTTTCTCTGTGGGTGCCACAGATATCAATAAAGGTTAGAAATTCAGACATTTTTCAGTTTTAAATAATTATACTGATTTTTGTTGTTGGGGGTTTTTAACACATGGAAAAATGCAAAACTAAAGAGAACTGAACTACTTTTGGGGGGGAAATTGCATGTCAAAGAGATTTAAAAATTCTCATTAGCCTGTGAATCCCCTGAATAAATATGTAAATTCAGTACCTTCTTCCCCTGACTTTTTCTAAGTGTGATTTTACATATGGAGTTGATAAAATTGTCAGTTAAGTTAAATTTTGTCAAAACCTTGTATTTTAATCATATTTAAAACAGCTGTAATTGATCCCAAGTCATCCATCAGACCTGACAATTGAACTCGCATCTTCATATGTGAGTGGAATCATTTGTCTCTAATGACTCTTCTTATCACACTGTATGCTGTATCTTGTTCCTTCTAGATTGAAAATTTTGGTTTTCTTGTTTTTTTTTGTTTGATTTGCAAGAAAAGAGAGGTCCTAAGTCCACATTCACAAAAGAACCTCTGGTGCTTTTCTTACATCTGTGTGAAATAACTTTCAGACCCACAGCAGGTACTTTTCTTATGCGACGTGAGAAGCACCAGACTACATTCAAAATATAAATGACTGTGTTAAAGCTCACTTTTTAAATTTCAAATTGCCTTTCCATCCTGCTCCTGCCTGACACCAAGGAGCACTTGATCTTCTAGGGAGGACTATTTAGTAAGGGACTCCATGTGTGCACATCTAAAGGGATGTCAGAGGCCTCTAAAGGCAATCGCAAACCAACGCCAATTAGAAGGTTCTGAGGAGAGAAAGAAGAGGCACCCAGGCTATTCAGCAGACCCTGTACTGGATGAAGACATGGCAAGAAAAAGCAAAGCTAAGATAAACTTTTTAAAATGAGAACATTCTTGTTTTGTCTAATGTTACTACAGCGAAGTATGAGTTTATTTCCATAAAACCCTAAACATGGTCGAGCTAACCTCAATATGTTTTCTGGTAATCAAATGCTTTCAGACTGCTTTAAAAAACTTCTGAAATCATAATGACGTAACTGAATAAAAAGATTGTCTTCTTTCTTGCTTTCCCTGCATCAGCTGGCTTATACTCTGAAAGACAGAGATCGATGCAATTTTAAATGCTTTTATTATCCATACAAACACCTATTTTTGTATTCCACTGTGCTTCCATGCTATCTACAGTGGTTTTGGCCTGTATAAAGAATTAATTCTTTTTGCACTTTAATTTTCCTCTCAAATTCATTACATGTTATTTTATATTTTCATAAAAGTAAACAGCATTTTTGAGTGCTGATGGTGTTTTTCATACCCTTTACAACTATGGATTCCTGGTCTTTTCAATATCTCACTGAATGGAAGAAATACAGTGCTGCTGACCACTCCACACCTATCTCTTTTTTAAGATGAATATTGAAATTTTTGTCCTAAAATGTGTATGTATATTAATGTGATTTATATATTGCAGTACCATAATTCCAGTAATTTATATCCCAGTGTTTTATTTTCATCAATGAAATTAAAATGTCCATAAATGCTACACAAATAAAAAAATAAAATTGCTGAAATTGACAAGAGCTAAGTGGATTTCAATGTTAAGTGATATTTCACTTTTCACATTTTTCACATTTAAGTAGTATTTTCACTGCAAAGTATCTTCCAGTAATGACTGTTTCTTGTTGTTTCAGACATAATCTTATTCATGGGCTCCTTGTATGTAGCAAAATTCTGCTACTGCATTCCTCCAGCAAAAGGTGAGTAGTAAGATATCGATCAGGTGAGGTCCTCAGTAGAGTTAGTTAGGGAATTACAATTAACCTTAAAAAAAAATGTAAGGAAAAAGGCAAAGAAAACGAGTGAGGCCTTTTTCATAACGATTTGCAATGGAAGCAGGGAAAATATTTTAAAATTAAGACAGTATCCCAATATAGGCAATATCCCAATGAAAACCAGTAAAATAGAAACCTGAATGTTGATCTCTCGCAAGATATTTTAGTACAAAAGTTCAGCCTACAAGGTCCTTTCCTCTTAATATTTCATAACCAGCAAGTTTCCCTTTTTAGCTGAAAAAATTCTGAGTCCTAAGAATCTTTACAGCTCAGCATTCAGTCCTTGATACAATAAACATATGAAATACATGAACAGTGTCAGTTAAAAACTATGAAACTAATGATATTTGCGTATGGTATCTGGACCTGGTCACACTCAAATTACCTGACTACCTTTCTGGAAAAAGTGCCAATGTCAGATTTTTCTGAAATGTCAAGACTCAACTGCGATAATTGACTAGTTTTTCAAAGGACCTAGGTCCCTGTACTTTTACTTGAAAATCCAGCTTGAATGATATATTTAATGATATAATGATTATAATATAATGATTTTGTCCTTGGCAATAGAGCCTCACTTCTAGGAAACTCCCCCCAAAGAACTATAAGCATTTGTAAAAATCTTTATGTTCAGGTTCTCTTCCCTTTTACTGCAAATGTAATCCTGACCCTTATAGTGTATTAATAAAAGATTTTAATTGTATTTTTAATGTATTGTATAAGATGTTAATATAGCACTTTACTTTATTGGAGGTTTACATCCAGTCAAAGCCACAGCCTTACGAATACAAACTTTTCAATGAGGTGTGTAAAAAAAATAAATCCAATATACTGATTACAAATGTAAAGAGAAAGCAGAAATCATTTGTAAAACCCTTCTGCTGAATTAAGCCAGTTTTGATCCACAATTTAGATGCAATGAATTCATCAGTATTCTTGAAAATGCTTGCCTGCCATGTATAAAGGAAGAATCTAAGCTGAATTGTAATATGCAGACGTAACTCAGTGAAAAGGAGCAGAAAGGTGATCTGATCAAGATGATGCCTTTCTAAATAATGAACATCAAGCAAAGAACCATCACAATTCTGCATGGTTTCCAAACTGCATTAGGAAAAACAGGTCCCCGGAGTTATTGAATTTATTCCCCTGCTATAGCTCCTTATAAACAAATCAATCCATCTCAAAAGCAGACTTTCTCTCTCCATCAGTCCTTTAAGAATATTGTTTCAAGAAGCTCACTGGTCTTATATATAGTTCTGAACCTTCTTTTAGATTTCAGTCTCAATGTACACATATGCAGTTTAAATCAACTAATGTTTAGTACAAAATTATCAAGCAACTCCAAAAGCTCCTGTCCCTCGGTATTTCTCTCTGGAGTGTTTATAGCTGGAAATCATGCCTCTTCCCAGCCTTTTCTAAATAGTCTATTCTATTTTTTGTTCAGAAGACAGCATACTGGCCCTCTTGTTTTTCATCCATTCTAGTTTGAGTTCATCTTTCTCAAACTTCAATTCCTAGAACAGTACATAGTATTTTAGAGGAAGTCTCACCAATTCATAGTTCATACTGTTCTTTCTTTCCTATCTAATGGAAAATGAAGATGCATTGAAATGTTGTTTGCAGGCATTCTATGGTCAGCTTCATTACTCAGATTCCTCATTTTCTCCTTGCCACTTGCAATTTCTGTGCTCCTTATCTTCCAGTTTATAGCAGCAGCTTGTACTAGTACCTGAGTCCTTGGATTTTGAATTTCTGAGTTTCATCCTATTCCTATTACTTCACCTCTCAAAACTTAACTCATTCTTTCTATAAAGTATCTCGATCTTTCTGTAATATTATCATCTGAAGCTTTATACCACCCTAAGCTTCATACCATCATTGAACTCATCAGCACACTCCTGAAGCTATTATGTAAGCCTAGGGACAATATCATGCCTTTAGGCATTTTTTCTACTAGGCTTGCTTCAGCATGATGTCTGGAAAACTTGCAATGGGCCCACAACCAAAGTGGGGGGAAGGACTGGCAGTAATGCATGTGAAAGCAAAGAAAATTGCTGTCTTACACCACCTTTGCTTGTGAGAGCAGGATGAGATCTACATACCCTAATCACTTTTGTGTAGATGACACGTTACAGCCTACAGAGCAGGTGTCACATAGAAGACATCCCAGAAACTTCTTATACATCCTAATACTTAAATGATTTTAATCTTCGTAAATTTTCATCTACTACTGTGTTCAAAAAATCAAGCAAATCAATGGGCAGCAAACTTGACTATCACCAAAACTGGACTTTGAAACGAAACTTTTAGAATTATAAAATTAAGACTACTCTCTTTCTGTGCTAAACAGTCTTGAAAAATGGGAACTGATAACAAAGAATGGAAAGTTATTAGTGCAATACCTTCGTTCAGCTTTCTAAAAGTCAAGTGTCTAATTTAAACCAGTTATCCTGACTCTCTCTCTCTCATAACCAGAAAGAGATAAGAAGGGGCAATTAATCTCATTCTAAAATTCATGTCTTGCACAGATGGAATAAATTCACCTTTGTCATCCTTATCTCTCTCTCCATTGACCCAAGGGGAGGTCCAAATGACTAGCACTGACCAATTAGCTAAACATGAACTCTAACCGTGTATTTTAAAATAATAATTTATTTAAAGATTCTAATATATGAACCTTTCTATTGTGATACACATACATACAGCATCTGATCCATAGGAAAATACTAAACAGCATCTGATCCATAGGAAAATACTAAAGGATTACTTTCAAGTTCAATCATTCACCCTTGCAACTGTGCTTCTAAAATTTTAATAAATGAAACTAGCTGAAGGAACCAAGGAGCTTTGCCTCTCCTCTTGTCCTTCATTTTGCTGGGCACAAGATTTTATTTTCTACCTAAATTTTTTTTTTTTTTCAGTGAAGAAAATGGTGAAAAGCTTTCTGAGGTAGCTCAAGGGGAGGGGGTGAAGGAGAGGGAATTGTTTCAAAGCATCTAAACACTTAATGGTGTCTCAATTTGATGTTAATTTTCTTATACATGCAGTGTTACGCACCTCACTCCTCTGCAGGAGGTACCAGACAGACAACCTTTCAGGAAAAATGGGGAGGTTCAACAGGGATCCTGAGATACAGGCCAGGAGGGATGGCATTTGCAATGGTTGTTTAAACAAATGCAGTTTAAAATTGAAGCCATCCAAAATGAAAACTAAAATGATATTTTAGGCTTAAACTAAATTATGCATTTTGTTCTTTTTTGTTCTGTTTTTTCTTCTTTTTTTTTATGGAAAATTGATATAATCTTCTTGGAGCGTGGAAAGGCTAATGGTTTTGGTGGAAAATTTTACTTTGTGGATAGCGTGTTTGGTATTAAAAATATCCCCCTCAAGCAGCACAATACATAGCTCTGGAGATAAAAAAGCTGTATAGACATTGACAGAACTGAAAGATGCAAAGAATCGTAACTGTGATGAGGCTTTGCCATATTAACTACATGAGGGGTTTTATTGCCTCTTTCTCAAAATTATTCAAATGCATAAGTGGACTTGGAAAGCAAATAATCATGGAATTACAAAACTATTAAATATTCAGGGAACTTCAACTCCCAGTTAAAAATGAAACATATCAAGATAACATTCTGCTTTATAAGTCAGGGAAATATCTACCATGCTTAAATTTGGTATTCAACTGAATGTTGTGTTACCACTGAAATTACATTGATGAAGGAATTTAAAAGCAATATATCTGTATTTCATTTGTTGAGATTTCATTCTGCAGCAAAACGATAGCTGCAAGTGCAATGAATGTGTACTGAAAGAATATAAAGGGGACGAGTTTTTCTCCTTACAAAAAAGGTGTAACATCACTTTTAAAAAACAATCTTTCAGCAAAATATACTTTTTAAGATTAAAGGGATAAGATTTGCAAAATTCTGTGCAAAAACCACACAATGAAAATATATAACTTCTATTTAAATATACTATTTTGAATGAGAACAATGTGTATTTTAAAGCAGATACTTTGCTGAAACACTTTATAAGCTGTTTCAATTAAGTTCTGTATATTCTAATATGCAATGCTTTTAAAATGGTATGTACAAATTACACGTCAACTCCTCCCACCCCCCCAAAAAAAAAGAATATATAGTTTCATTTGGCCCATTTCCCCCTTTTTATGATACCTATCTCCCTCTCATAGAAAATAATAAATTGATTTGCTTTTTTCAATCATTTGAGTTATTTGAGAAATGAGAGAATACATTGTTTACAAGCTTCTAAAATGATCTCTTAACCCAGTATGCAATAGTTCCAACTCACTAGCTGAGCAGTGAGGTTGTGTGTCTAAATATCACATGATATTGCTTCTGTTTGCTGAATGAATAATCTAATCTGTATAAATAAAAATAATGTCTGAAAAAATCCCTGAGGCTTGATTCTCCCAGGAAGGAATTGAATAGCATGAGACAATCATAGACAGCAGACTACACTTTTTTTCCTTTTGCAAGAACTTCCAGTCTAACTTTGTAAGTGGGTTCTATGTTAAAATAATAATAAAAGACATTAAATTACAGATTAATGGGAAAGAAATGAGAAGAATTTTATAGCTTATATTTATTAATGGCTATTTAACAGATTTTCAATTCAGTTTTCTCTTGTCACATTTATTCCAAGAACCTGGGTATTTTTCTCTTCTTTAACTACTTAACATGTCACCAGCTGCAAGTATTACTCCTGACACACAGTGGTGTAAATGAGGTAAAACCAGTATCGCTGCTCAAAAAAGTTGGGGAACCCCTGTTTTTGGCCCAGCCATTGTTGGACTGTGGGAGCCTGGAAAGGGCATGTAGATACTGCAGGATACTGTTACGTGCATCTCTTCCGCCTCAGACTGCGAACGCTGATATTTAATGAACCTGTCAGCTGGGTGATGAGAGGTCTCCAAAGTTATTATCTCTTCTCTGCAGTCATTGTCAGTCATACAATCCATTCACAAACTGTTTGTGTGCCTTGATTCACGGTTGCAGAACCAAACAATAACATACTGGGAGTGCTGTATTAGCTCTACTAAGGGCTCTAGCCGGGAGCTTCAGCTACCGGCAGCTACAATAGAGTGGAGAACAGGAGAACAGGATCACCAATCAGCTCTTTTATACAGTAACGGAATCCCACCTCGCTAATGAGTATTCCTCATTACCACAAGGCCCTCACATTATGCAAACACAGCACAGGTCTAAGCTTTTACCTGCTGCCCTTGGTTGAGGACCTGAATGGTTTTTAGATTCTGGTTCTGGAGAACAGAAAGGAGAGAATGGTCAAAAATACCTTGCCAAGCTACAAAGAATTCTTGATAAATATTCCTAAAGTGTTTAAGCTCACCTCCTATTCAGTCTCACCCAACATTTAAAAGCGCTATCTTCAGTAGCTGCTACTATGTATTTGCTATTTACAATGCTCATTCTCTTCCATATGACAACAGTTTTTTCATCTGTATACGAATGGACTCATTGACTCTGTCTTAATATATCTATATCTTTAGGCTCCTGCTTCATGCTCACTAGAGGACTGCAGCCAATTTCCATGCGCTTGGACAAAGGGAACTCTCATCCTCCAATGGAAATTCAACCAGAAATCAAGAAACATTGCCGTGCCCCTTGCGAGGGTTACAGTACATCTGGTGTTTGTACAGTTCATCCTTTCAAAATCCTTTTCATCCTAACTTTGTCTGGGATTATTAAGAAAATAAAGAAAGGGTTTTTATGTTGAAATATCTCCATGTCTGAAATGGGGACAAGAGTCAAATCCTTGTCCCTCTCTTGTATGTCTTCCCCCAGCCACATTGGAAAAGGGATCAACTTTCATTTCACAAACAATTCTCATTTAAGAAGGACATGGACCTGTTGGAGTAGGTCCAGAGGAGGGCCACGAAGATGATCCAAGGGCTGGAGCACCTCTCCTACAAAAACAGGCTGAGAGAGTTGGGGTTGTTCAGCCTGGAGAAGAGAAGGCTCCAGGGAGACCTTACAACGGCCTTCCAGTACCTGAAGGGGGCCTACGGGAAGGATGGGGAGGGGCTGTTTGCAACAGCATGTAGCGACAGGACGAGGGGCAATGGTTTTAAACTAGAGCAGGGTAGGCTTAGATTAGACATTAGGGAGAAGTTCTTTACAATGAGGGTGGTGAGACACTGGAACAGGTTGCCCAGAGAGGTGGTGGAGGCCCCATCCCTGGAGACATTCGAGGCCAGGCTTGACGATCTAGTTGAAGATGTCCCTGCTTACTGCAGGGGGGTTGGACTAGATGACCTTTAAAGGTCCCTTCCAACCCAACACATTCTATGATTCTATGATTTATGCGTAGTCCTCGGGCCTACAATGGCAGGTTATTTCATGAGCCACCTGAACTTTTGATCTGACTGTCGAGGCACCAAAGGACAATCTCTAACTGAATATTTGGTCACATCCGGAAGTTAGCGCTAACCTTAACATTTACTTTGGGCATGATTGTCTGTGATGATAACCATACATACCAAAAACGAGTAAGCACAGATGGTTCTCAAATGACCAAAGATTTGATTGTGCTCAGACAAGACACCAAACAGTGAATCTGCCAATCAACCATCTGGTTATCTTATTTCTGTAGCGGCAAAGTAATAATCTCTCCTGTCCATCCCACAGTCACTGAATAGCTGAATTCACTATGAATCCAGAGACATTTCTACAATCTGATTTCTCCACTGCTACTCTGCTTAGCATACAGATATTTTCAAAGAAAGAAAAAAACCAGTTTATTATCAACCATAGATCAAAATAAAAAGTAAGTTTCCTGCTGAATGGTGTGATGGGTTCACTTTAATAGTTCTTTATCATGAGATGGAACTGAAGTGATTTGTTTTGCCTAAAAGCTATCATCTGTTTACTATCTATTTTTCACTAATTACCCCCCAAAGAGTACTGTTGCTTGCAAGAATGCTTTAAGCTGTCATTTTACTTACATGCAGTAATTAAACATTTCCTTTCAATTACCACAAAATACACAATCTCTTCTTATTGTGCTTTTCAATTAGTGTAATTGAGAAATTAATTAAGTTATAGAGAATTTTCTGAATAGGATTTGTTTTCTTAGTCTGTTTTTTATCTTGCGCAAACTTGCTTTTTACTATTTTAAAAAGAGGAGGGAAGGAGCATGACAACCAGTCTCAGTTCCTTCACAGAGGCAATGAGAGAGCTCTGATTTAATGAAACAACTATCAAAGCCCCAAGGCATGAAAATAAAAGCATCTCTTCTCCATGCTACTATAGGTGAAACTGTATTGAGGCTAAGGCAGGATGATTTTCTTTTTTAATGAGAAAAATACTGTACAGATGACAGCTTATTTAAAAATATCAGATATGCTATGATCGTCTCCTTAAAGTTGCCAGTTTCGAAGTGAAATTTAATAACTATCCAGTCATCTTGTACAATTTTTCTTATCCTTTGAATGCTTTGGATTCCATTTATTTTTTTTTTTATTTATTTTCAATTTGCTTGTGCCAGTAAAAAAGAATAGACATTAAAAGAAGTGCCTGGAGTGGAGGGAGAGGAGGCAGGAGGAGTTATTCCCCACACGCAGTCTGTGGGAAGCAGGGGGTGAGGGAGATCACCTCCTCTCTGCTGGTCACTCCTTCACTTCAGTTCTAGCAGGGAGCACCCGTTTGTGCAGCTCAAGGAGCTGTGATGGGGACATCTGTCCCGAGACACTGAATGCACACTGCAGCTACCTTTGACGCTGACTCTGAACACAGGGTGACAAGTGTCTACTGCCTATTTTCATTTGAATGACATTTTTTTAGAGATGCGTGTTGGGTCTGCCTAGCAGAAACAGTGGTTTCCAGTGGTATGGGCTTCACCTCACCCTGTTGATCCTGCAATACAGAAACATCGCATAATGCTAAATTCGGCATGTGCTACAATGCCTTTAGATAAAATGGTACGCTCAGCTGTTAGCATCTCGCCAACAGCAGGCCCACCTATTTCAAGAAGCAATCTGAAGTAGTAATTTAGAAAAGGAATATAGAGAAAAGGTATAATTAGCTTGAAATTATGTAACTTTATATCTATTGTTTAATAGCTGTAATGAAAAGAAGGGAAAAAAAAAGTTTTATTAGCACCATAATTGTTACATCTGCTTGGTATTGTGCCAAAAGCTATGCTACCAAGCAGCACCAGCACAAGCAAGACAGAAACACTGGCACGATACAGCTGCTGATCCTGGAAATTCTGGCTCTGATAAGACCTAATTATCGCATGCCAGTTCTTTTTGTATTAATTAGTGGAAAATGCCAATTCATCAAAATGAACTTGCTTTTTAAATGGATCCATTTCAAAGACACTTGCATGGCAATAAGTTTATCATGCATGGGAAGGTCCATCCAAAGCTAAAGAGAGAGACAAAGAGATTTTTCAGTAAACAAAGATGGTCCAGTTGCTCAGTTATTTGATGTATTGTTTTTTTTTGACTTCCGATCAGAGCCCTGAAACTGGCCTTCCCTCATTTCACAGCAGCATCCTAATGATGAGGAAATGGTTCTTCTAGGGTGGGCATCTCTCAGTGTCTTTTCTGCATCACCTAATAAGCACATATCAAGGTAGAGAGAAACAGAAATTTCTCTTGTTCTTCACAGAAACAGCAATGTAGATGATCACATTTCACATTGCTTTTCCAACAAAGTATAATCACTTACACAGAATCAAGGTGGTGGGAAACACTGACAAAGACTCATCCCATGCACATGCTACTCGTGGGAAAGAGGGGTTTGCAGAGGGCCGTTGGCTGCAATTAATCCACCTCCTTGCAGGCATTTCGGATATAAACATCTGAGTCGGTGTCAGACAGCTGCAGCACTAAGATTTTTTTAAGAACCGCAGGAGCTTAGAGATGACCAAAAAACATCAGTTCTGAGAAGGTAACCTCATTAATACTATTATTGCTTTATGATCTATTGTTTAACACGGACAGTCTGAAACCTTCCTGCATATTTTATTTGAGCATACAGCTTGTTACTGCATGAAGCAAAGAGCCCTTCCACTTACAAAGGAGACCTGCAGATTGTAACTTATTTTTTTAGATAATCTAAAATTGTTTGTCAGACTGTTCAAGTCTCCAGCTTCACCTGAATAACCGAGGCTAACACACAGTATCACAAAATATTCACAATTCTGAGCCTTCTGCACCAACAACTGCAACAGTCTGACAAACTGCTTCTCCTGTTTACGATGCCAGCAGTTGTGTTTCATTCATTCTTAGAAAATATCTGTGATCTTCTTATCTTCTTTTTCTCCTTACCTTGTCTTTATCTAGTCTTGAAATATAAACATTTCAGAGACATCCTTAGGGAAATTAATTTATGGCACCTGGAGGCTTCTCTGATAAATGACAGCCATGGCAGTAAAGAAATACCCCAAGAAACCTTTTGTACTCCCTTGAAATGCATCATTATAGACCTGATGGTTCCAGAGGAACACTTGTGAGCAACAGGATGTATACTCTTGTATTCCAGAATTATGGAACTTATTCAATAGGTACAGAAAAAAATTAATAAGACTTTTTAAAATTATTAAGTTTTAATAAGACTTAAAGATAATTCTTTAATTAGAATAAAAATGAGAAATAAGAGAGCTAGAGACCCTATCAGGGACAGAAAAGCCAATGGAAAGATGCACATTCTGCAAAGAACACATTTTAAGGCAATTTATAGCTTTCTTCAAACAAATAGACTACTAGTCCTTGTGATATTTCTGGTTGTGAAGAAATGGTTCAATGCATCAACCATTCAACCACCCAAATGCATCAAATCTTACATGAAGAGGAAGTCTTATTTTTTATTCTCCAAAAAGACAGACAAAAAGTTCTTAGTAATAGTGGATTACTTCCCACATCTCTATGGAGATTTAACTCTCAAACAAATTATACTGTATTTCTGTGCTGATCATTTCTGCAGAAACACTCAGGGAAAAGTGTTTTATTCAATATAGCTGGGTTCATCCAAAGGTAAAGTCACAAAGCTGCAACTGCTAAAGAGAAATAATGTAACTTCTGCCAAATAATATCTTTATTTTCTTTTTTTCCTTCTTCTATAACAAGAAGGAGAAAAGGAGAGAGGGCAAAACATCTATAAGATGCTATGAAAAACCGTGAAAATAGTGAAAGGCTAGCAGAAGGTTCTTAAAAAATACAAACAATTCAAAATTAAAGAGACCTAAGGAATACTTATATTTTCTTTGACTTAAAAGAAATCAGTTTTATAAAATACATATCTCTTTCCTCCTGTCTTAAGTATTTTTAGGAGCACTCTGCTCAGCATCTGAAATTTTAGCAAAATTTACCTTAGTTTTAGAGTAGAATAAAGGAGCCTTTGTTTCCACGGCAAGAGAAGCACTTTGCACTATAGTACCACTGGCTGTGACTATGATAGCCTCCAATGGCTATTGTTTCACATGTGTAATCGATAATCCAAGTCCTGTACTCTAAGCACCATTACCAGCACTGACAATGGCATCCCATCGAAAGGCTGCAGTGCAGGACCCCGGGGTGAAGCCAACCTGGCACCTGCGCAGCCCTGCCGAGGAGCCAACACAAAGGCTCCCCATGGGCAACACAAAGTGTTTGGTTTCGTTTAAAATAATTTTGTGTTGCTTTGTTTTGCTTTGTTTCATTTTGAGAGGGGCTTGTTTTTTTAAGCATGCAACAGATAAATAAAAGATCATCAGGCCCCATTTCAGTCTTTAAGAGACATGGGGTCTAGACCACAAAGCTTTGTGCGATGGCCATGACATTGCACGGAAACCTTCCCAAGATCACAGTAGTGCATTCCCTGAAGAGAAAGCAACACCCGGGCTATGTGAAAAACACAGGTGACAAGCTGCTAAGGTAAAGAAAGGCTTTTAATTTGTATTTTGTTTCTCAACCAAATGTGAAAACAGAGACAGAAGAATTTGGAGTGTCTTCATAACAAATCAATATATTTTAAAGCTGCATAGACAGCAAAATACCATTTTGAACAGTCATAATCAAATATAGCACATGGGATCTGTGACGCTAATTCCTAAGAACTACAGAAACTGAATATTGCTTCAGCTAAAACTTCAGTGTTATGCAAGAACCTCATTATAAATAATAACTACCTGGGGTAACCTGATCATTTTAAGGGATAAAGCAGCAGCCATGTCAAGTATAGGCTGGCATTTCCTTCTGTTTTTCACATCTGATACCGACAATTTCTCAAATTGATGCCAGCACAGAAGCCCTCTCTGCCACCCAGCAAAAGTATGCTAGAAGTTGTATATAATGTAAATTATAAAGTTAAAGTCTGTTTTGAGCAATCTTGTGCCTTTAGCCCTGGTGTGACATAGAAACCCAGGGCACCCCACTGCGGAATCGCCTTCAGCTGCTGCAGATAGAGACAGCTCATTTTCTCAGCCTGCCACAGGATTGTTCCCTACGCTGTTCATAACTGTACTGCAAATTTAAATGTCACATGCAACGGGGCATACACCTAATATTAATGGATATGCCACAGTACAAGGCTTTCATTATTCACTTTTTTCCCTTTTTCCTGCTTTGTCGCATTATTCCATGTAATTACACCACTGCACCCTCCCTTGGGAAGCTCTCACTTCGTTGACATAAGTGGAACAGCATCCTTCAGAAATGAAAGCTTCTTTTCTTGCCGTGGCAAGACTAGTGGAAGGTCTAGATGATCTTTAAACCCTACAAACCACAGAAACCAGACAGTTTCTATGGAGGGTTTTGAGGCAAAAGAGGACAAATATTCTCTGCCAGATGCAGAGACTGCCTTGGACACAGGCATAGGGGTTGGGGGAAAGACTGCTTGACTGAGAAACTATGAAAGAAAATAAAGCTCAGATAAAACCAAGGAAGAGTTAAGGTTTATGTCTGTTTCAAATAATTTCTGGTTTTGGCACTGTTTGGCAAGGTTACACCGTTCTTTGCTATCTTCCCCAAATCATGAACTCTTACAGAACAAGAGCCAGTTTCTTAAATATTTTGCAAACAGAACTTTAAACCACAATCTTTCATCAATAATGAATTGTATTTTCATTCACTGAGTTACATATGCTAGTGGTTTTATTGTGCCATTGCTTTTCAGTCAGAGTCACTTACTGATTTTTATAGTTTTTCTTTAAAATCAATGGCCCAATATATTCCATTAGAGTTTTTAATCTTTTTCCCTTTTTATAGTAGTTCATTTACTTCCTCTCAGAATTTTTTTCTAATGAAACAGTTTGAACAGTAAATACTATTCTCTGCCTTACGGGTGCACCTGATGGAGCAGCGATTATCTGCTGCTATCCTGTCTCTGCTCATGCAACCCAAAACCTTGCGGCCAGCTGACCAGGTGATGTGAGATGGTGTCAAGGTAATTATTACCATTGACGGTTCTCACTTTGGGTCTCTTCTGTTATTTTATCTGCACTGTCCAGTTATAGAAGCTGCTGATGCTCAAAGTAAGTGGGGGAAATGCAGGTGGAAATAAAAGGCTCGTCTCTGTCTCTTTGCCCAAAAATCAGAAGGCATGCCAAAATATTTCTGAGTTTCTTCCAAATAAGATCAGGTACTGCCCAATGGGAGGCTCTTCTCGGCAGATGAATTCAAGGGACATCAGCAAATCCCTCATTATACACTCCTATGTCAATCACAGCTCTTCTCCCCAAAAAAGCCAACAGCCTCTGCCCCGATGCAGTCCCAGTTCTTTCCTCTCTTCATCCCTCCCCGTCTCCCACTTCACATATCCTTTGGCTCCTGCTACTTCCAGCTGCTTCTTTCCTTGCAGGCATACTATAGGAAAAAGTCACAGATGCCTTTCTACTACCTCTGTTAGACCGATTGGTCACCTTTTGCAGCTTGCTGCCTCAATTTTCCTTTGTGTTACCCTTTTGAGCTGCCTCTGGTGTCGGTGGTACTGCTGGCTCAGGTGAGGCCATGTCCGTCTTCTGAAGCTGCCTGATGCTGCCCAAATGAGGGCCGAAAAACTCCTGATGCTGTGCAGGAGTGAAGCAGCAACAAAGAGATATAGACTCTTCTGCCAGGTGATCGCTTGCTCCTCTCACTTGCTTACATTCTCTACAAAGTCAGGGGAAAAGAAGGGCCTATGCTAAAAAAAAAAAAAAGTTGAAAAAGGAAAAGGGATAGGGAGGCATCTTAATTAGAGGAATTAACTCCATTAAGCTCTGGTTGCTATCTCCTATCAAATGTCTAATATGAACCATCCAAAGACTTGCCTTCAATTTTCATTTAAAAATTGCTCAGTATTTTCTTCAAAACTTTATAAAATTATTTTTACATTTACATCAAATTCTGCAACGAAGCAACATGTTCAGCCAGCTCTGCCTGAATATATACAGGCATCCAGCACTGCCCATAATACAAGGCAGCTGTTGAACAATATTTTTTCTAGAAGGACATCATATAGATGTGAAAATGACATTTGCCTAACCCCAAACTGTACAATGTGAACCTATAGCATTGTGCATTTTTATGAAAAGATCTGCTTTCATTATGCTTACAGTAAATATTTAGTGTTTAGAAAAATGTGCACTAAAGGTTTTGTTTTTTTTTTTTTTTTTTTTTTTTGTAAAAATCTGCTGGAAAAGGTAAGTCTAGTGCATTTTATGAAAACACATGGAGATAAAAGCATTTTACTTCTATATTCATTACTGAGTCTCTGTTCTAATAGAGGTTTCTTGAATTAGTGTTAGTAGCCACTTGGACAAAACTGTTAATTTAGCATACAATACATACAAGAGAATACTAAGAACTGTTTGTAACATTATTTTGCAGAGAAAAGGTTTCAGTCCTACTGCTATCCTCTGCACTCCAAAGCCTTTATAAATCTGTATCACATGTCTTAGTTATATAAATCATTTTGTTTTCAAGGCAGACATGCTTTAATTAGTTAAACCTCAAGAAACTGGGAGAGGTCAGGAGAGAATTATGATTTAAAAGTCAAGATAAAAATAATCAATCTTTTTTTCTTCCCTTTCTCCCTAACAAGGCAAAGGAAAAAAAAGAATCTGCACAGCTCGGATCATTTTCTCACTTATAATATTATACTAGATAATATTGAGTGCTATTTCCTTCTACACATACAGGACACAAGCAAAATCATTCTAGTGTAACTAGGATAATTGCTACCAGTTATACCTATCTGGTGTGAATCACAGTTTTCTCTTGCTAAAAGGTAACTTGTGCTATATTTGAACAGAGATTTTGAAAAACAAAAGTTAGTTCCTTGTTGCTTGTTTCCTTTAAAAAAATATATAATCTATTTAATGTGTAACCCCATGATAATTACTGTGAAAAGAAAGCAGATTGTGTGTAAAATCTGGCTCTGGTATAACTTCATACCTTCACAGATAATTTTATATAGTCATCATGAACATGGCTGAAATTGTAATGAGAGCTTGCTCTGCAATTTCATATGGAAAACTGTTAGAAACCTAATCCATAATGCAAGACAGCAGAACACTTTATAGGAAAATTAGCCACAACAGAGCAATAAATCAAAGTAAGTCCCATCTGTCATTTTAGAAGCCGTGGGAGTCTATTACAGTTTGGCACAGGTATGATGCAGCCGGGTGGAGAGCACTTGGCTTGCACAGTACCTGCTGTACTGGGAGCAGCCAATCAACTTTTTAGAGATGCAAGGCAAAAGTAACCAGCCCAATTACCCCAGCAAGATTGACCATAACGAGAAGCTGAAACACAGTAATGAAGGTGCAGGACAAAACGGGAGAGCAGTCCCTGTGAGAACGTTCTGACCGATTTCTATTCCTCTCCTAAAGTCTTACCCTCGAACTGAGCGTAATATTCGGTTCCACTTGAAAAGAAACAAACATGTTTATTCTGTTATCACTGTATTTTTAAAGGTGAGTAACTCCTGATTTTTGATCATGAGGAGAGGGGGAATAGTTTTTGTCCTTACTTGTTGCGATAGTATCTGTTGTTCTTTCCCATTTCGAAACTTGGGAAGATCAAGGTCAAATTAAATATCACAACTATGTGCAGCAAAAATTCAGGTAATTTTAATAAACACAAATTGATAAAGGTGATCTTACAGAAAGAGAAAGTAAGTGATGCCAGTAGAGGCCCTGTCCTGACACAACAAATATTTTCATGTTAAATGAATAAGCCTCTCTGCCACCCACACTGGCTCTTGTGGCTGTATTTACATATTCATTTATATGTCAGAGGGTTGAGTCCACAATGGTCTTAATTATGCATCAAAATATTTAAAAGAATGCGTAAAAATAAAAGAATTAACATATCTACAAGTTCTTTTATAGAATCATGGAATGGTTTGGGCTGGAAGGGACCTTGAAGATCATGTAGTTCCAACCTCCCTGCCATGGGCAGGGACACCTCCCACCAGACGAGGCTGCTCAAAGCCCCATCCAGCCTGGCCTTGAACACTTCCAGGGATGGGGCATCCACAACTTCCCTGGGCAACCTGTCCCAGTGCCTCACCACCCTCACAGTAAAGAATTTCTTCTTGATATCCAATCTAAATCTACCCTCTTCCAGTTTGAAACTGTCACCCCTTGTCCTATCATTACACTCCCTGATCAAGAATCCCTCCCCATCCTTCCCGCAGGCCCCCTTTAGGTACTGGGAGGCCACTATAAGGTCTCCCCGGAGCCCTCTCTTCTCCAGATGGAACAACCCCAGCTCTCTCAGCCTGTCCTCATAGCATAGGTGCTCCAGCCCTCCAGCTCCTGTGCATGTTCTTTTAAATGACAGTATGTACCCTATGAAAGAATATCTGAAAAGTTTTTTCTGAGCTGTAGCCATGCATTTTTCCCTTTCAGAATGTTTTGTAATTCAGTGATACCAAATATCTTTTAATAACTTGATTTATTCTAAGAAATCTCAGCACTTTCTACAAGAATCAATAAGGCTCACAGAAGACAGGAATGCTGCATCTATCCATTTAGCAGCCTGTCACTTGATGTTTGCAACAAACAGCACAAATGATAAGATAATTTAGAAATAATCTGAAAGTCAAGACTTACAGACCCATTTCTAACTAGACAACACCCCGGACTTCCAAATAAAATCACAAAACCAAGGATAATAACTACCAGAAAAAGATATCCACAGATACTGTCTCAGGCAATGACTCTCATTTATGCCTAAATATTTAGGAATAATGAATTTTCTACTTCAAAATGCTACAATGACTATAATGTTTTTGGCACAG
Organism: Dromas ardeola; assembly: GCA_013398915.1. Lineage (NCBI taxonomy): Eukaryota > Metazoa > Chordata > Aves > Charadriiformes > Dromadidae > Dromas > Dromas ardeola. The sequence continues at coordinate 68,165 of VYZM01000628.1, forward strand.
TCAATACTTGGTCCCGAAGGTCCAAGACTGTACAAAACATTTACCAACTTTTGTACATGTAACATACTTCAAAACTTGTTTACTATTTAAAATACTGTGCTGTGGCAAAGCTAAATAGGATACGTATCTGCAAGCTGACGAGATTTTTATAAGAACTTGCAAAACCACAGGCTGATAGTCAGTGACAAGATTGTGCATTATTTCCCTTTTCTTTTTCCTTGTGAATAGATTTAACTCTAGGATGAAGTATACTATCCCTCATGCTCCAAAATAAGTAATTCCTTTGGGGTGGCATGTATACTGTAGCACAACTGCATAGAAAAGATAAGATTTATCTGCCAAGTGGCTCACCTTCTCCATCAATCTGATCACAACATGACCTATGGCTAGAATTATGCTGTATAAGTGAAAATGAACTATTGCTAAGTAAAGAGAAGGAGCTGAGACCAGTCACAGAACATTTTTGTGTTACACTATTTTCAGGCTTTCTAACAACCACTCGCAGCACCAGAAAACCAAGAAAACCATTTAAAAAAAATGAACACTAACACCATGAAAAGATACTAAACTTAGAAATCAGTATTTCGTGAGAAACTTTGCTGCTCAGATCGCATCAGATTCAGGAATTACATGCCAAAACTCCTGAATTGCAAGTTCAGCTGCGTATCTAAAATACCAGTTCTGCAATTTGTATTTGTCTGTCCAGTTTAAGCAAAAAAAGCCAGAACAACTAGATTCTCAAAGATTGTTATCAATGGCATATATAATATGTAGACAATGGGAACTCTTTTTTATTTGTTTCACTCTGTCTCAACTGACTCTGGACTCCAGCAAGGGCATACTGACAAAAAATTGTATTTACATTTACGTGTATATGGATATTTATATTTAACTTAATAAAAAATATACCAAAAGTTGGTACAAGCCTAGTGAAAGAGTGATGTGGTCCTAAGTTTGCCATAGCTCTTCCTTTCCTATGCATTTGCATCATGATGATTTCCTAGGCTCCTGTGGAAATATGCAAGTCCCTGATATTTACTGATACCTAGGATTTTCCAGAAAAGTTTTCTAGGCACCAAAGCAGTACTAATGAGGATGCTGAAAACTTGGTACCTGCCTTGTTCTACCTTCAGTTTAACCACAAAGTGCTTGAAATTAGGAAAACATGGACAAACTGCCTCCTATTCCTCTTATGAAAATGCAGAGGCATCACTAGCTTAATGAGTGGCTACCAAGTCTTGAGGTGTTGCCCTTTATGTCAACGACCAGCTGGAGTGCATGGGAGCTCTGCCTGGGGATGGATGAGGAGCCAACCAAGAGCTTCTGGGTCAGGATTAAAGGGAAGGCAGGGACAGATGATGTTACAGTGAGGGCCTGCTTCAGGCCACCCAACAAGGAAGACCAAGTGGATGACACCCTCTACAGACGGATAGGAGCAGCCTCATGTTCACAAGCCCTGGTCCTCATGGGGGACTTCACCCCTGCATCTGTTGGAGGGACGACACAGCAGGGCATAAGCAATCCAGGAGGTTCCTGGAATGTGTCAATGATAACTTCCTTCTCCAAGTGATAAAGCAGCCAATAAGGAGAGAATGCTGGACATGGTTCTCACCAAAGAGAAGGGGCTGGTGGGGAATGTGAAGCTCAAGGGCAGCCTTGGCTGCAGTGACCATGAAATGGTGGAGTTCAGGAGCAGTAAGAAGGGCGCACAGCAAGCTTCATGAGAGCAGACTTTGGCCTCCTCAGGGATCTGCTTGGCAGAGTGCCATGGGATAAAGACATGGAGGGGAAAGGGGCCCAAGAAAGTTGGTTAATATTCAAAGATCACCTCCTCCAAGCTCAGGAGGCATGCATCTCAACAAAGAAGTCAGGCAAAAACACCAGCAGGCCTGCATGGATGAACAAGGAGCTCCTGGACAAACTCAATCACAAAATGGAAGCCTACAGAGGGTGGAGGCAATAACAGATAGCCTGAGAGGAATATAGAGAAATTGTCTGAGCAGCCAGGGATTAGGTTAGGAAAGGTAAAGCGCTGATAGAATTAAGTCTGGCCAAAGATGTCAAGGACAAGAAGAAAAGCTTCTATAGGTAGGTCAGTAATAAAAAGAAGACTAGGCAAATGTGAGCTCTCTCCAAAAGGAAACGGGACACCTGGTTACCTGGGATATGGAGAAAGCTGAGGTACTCAACGACTTTTTTGCCCCAGTCTTCACTGGCAAGTGCTCTAGCCACACCACCCAAGTCGCAAAAGGCAAAGGCAGGGACTGGGAGAACAAAGAACTGCCCACTGCAGGAGAAGATTGGGTTCGAGACCATCTGAGGAACCTGAAGGTGCACAAATCTGTGGGACCTGATGTGACACACGCGCGGGTCCTGAGGGAACCGGCAGATTAAGTTGCTAAGGCACTACCCATCATATTTGAGAAGTCATGGCAGTCTGGTGAAGTTCCCACTGACTGATAAAGGGGAAACATAACCCTGATTTTTAAAAAGAGAAAAAGCAAGACATGGGGAACTACAGGCCGGTCAGTCTCACCTCTGTGCCCGGCAAGATCATGCAGCAGATTCTCCTGGAAACTCTGCTGAGGCACATGGAAAATATGGAGGTTACTGGTGATAGCCAACATGGCTTCACTGAAGGCAAATCATGCCTGACAAATTTCGCGGCCTTCTATGACGGGGTTACAGTCTTGGTGGATAAAGGGACAGCAACAGACAGCATCTACCCGGACTTGAGCAAAGCGTTTGACACTGTCCTGTTACACAATATCCTGGACTCTAAATTGGAGAGACATGAATTTAACACATGGACCACTCAGTGGATAAGGAATTGGCTGGATGGTTGCACTCAAAGAGTTGTGGTCAATGGTGCTATGTCCAAGTGGAGATCTGCGGCGAATGGCGTTCCTCAGGGACCAGAAAGGGAAATGGAATCACACTTTGGGCACTGCTGTCCCAAAGATGCCCCTGAGAACTTGCTGCCTCTTGCAAGTGCCTGTCAAGTGTCTCACCATGGGTTACATGGACAATTTAGATATCCAAACTGGAGCTGTGAGGGGCAGACTCAGAAAGCTAGTGCAAGGCCTCATGCTGCAAAATGAAAAGCTGCCCTCCTGCCATAATTCTGTATTCATTTGTAAACATTTCTTTGGATGCTTCAGAAATGAAAAATGAGAAATCTGTTTTTCAAATCCTGATGCTGTCTATGTAAAAATACACAATGTGAATAAGTAAGTTGCTTTTAAATTATCTTCATATGCAATTACTGCTTTTTTTCTGCAGAAAAGTACATTTAGGTCCTTTTCTCCATTTGAACTAGGCTAATTTAACTGAAGATGTGCTAAAAGACCATAAATTAAAGAGATAAGATAAAAGGAGAGTATGGGGTTAGAAGGAGATGTCCTTTGGGCTGTTTTAAACTGATGTCAAGCCCAGAACTCTTTCACAGGTTTCATAACGATTTAACGTATCTTCCCCCCACTGCCCCCTTCCCCATGACTGGGGCAGCATCCACTGTATATGATTGAATTCAATATATTTTATGCCTCTTTACTACTTGCAATTGGTGAAATTGCTTTGATTGTTTTTTTCTATTTTTGAAACCTTGTGTATTTTTTTCATTGCTTACCAATAGAGAAAAATCAAGCTATACAAAATGATAGCATAATGAAAATGGATCTAACAGCTGTCACTTTATCAAAACAATTTAAAAATCTTTATCCTTTGAAACAATCTGTATGCTACTTCAAATCTTGCCTCTATTGGCTGGTTGTGACTTTGTTCCCAGATATTTTAAGCCTACAACAGACTGGAACAGAGGAAATATTAACCTGTCTTCAATCAAGATTATTCAATGACATCCACGCATCAGGTGAACATCTTCCTATTAAAAACTGCCAACATCTAATGGAAGAAATATTTAACTAATGATCTCCACCTCCTTGTGAAGTGATTGTTCATTTGGCTGCTTTGTTTCATGCTAGTTTGTTAAGAAGTTATGCATATGCGTTTCTGATTCTTCCAAATAAATGTTGCCTTTGCAAAGGCAAACATCTTTGAGAAGTGGTGACTTCCTAGATATTAAAAAATGTCAAAGGTGTAATCACTTAAAATATTACTTTTATTTACTTCTGCATTCCTCTTTGACTTTGATATAAGTCAAAGATGGTAAGGAGAGTGCTAAGATGCCACTGATTCATTGATTTATTCAGTTCTTTTGTACCTTCTTTTTATAAGGTAGAATGGCCTGTCAGACTTTCAGGGAATATGGATTGAGTATACCTGGCTTTGGGCATGTCTTTCTGCTTTGTCAGGTATTGGCCCTTCGTTCATTGATACCAAGATCTGATGTATGTATTCAATCTGAGAGGTATTTCTTCTCTGAGAACAGTTTCACTCACTTCAGCAGGAAAACATCTGAACTTCTTTAAAGTCACCAGAATGTACCAATGCATCCTTTTTTGTAGCATTTCTTTGTATGTGATTTTATTGTCCACCTTCTACATTTGACAGCTTATAATCACTCTTAATTTCCTCTGATAAATGATGTCTTTAGCCCATAATGGTAAACATGTGAAGCAATATTTGCTTTCTTACCATACTTTGATTTCTATCAGCATGCAATGCTTGGCCCAGGTCAAATTCCTAGCTGCTGCTCTTAGATGATGTTTGACATATTTGGCTTAATGAAAGCTTTCTCTTGTCTTCCTGTGTTTATTTCTTCCATTCTGAATTATGCCTGTGCTAGTTTTGGGCTTTGGGAGGATCTGAATGAGGAAGATATGGTGATTTCAGCAAATATGTCACTGTGTGGGCTTTCTTGCTTGCAAACTTCTGTTTTAAACAGCAGTGAGGTTAATGTGTCAGTCACTGGCTAATTCTTCTGTTACTGGACTTACAGCTCATCCCTTACCTTTCCCTGTCTCTGACATATTGACCCTGTGGTCTTGTTGCAACTCAAGCTTAACAAAACTGAATGTAAACTCTTTTTCTCCCACACACGCTCATTTCCTCCCTCTTCGACTACTTGTAAAGAAAATGCCCCAATTCTTCCTACTCAGATCTTTTTTTGGCTTTTCCCTTTCCTTGACCAGCAAACTCAGGCTATTCCGCTTCAACTTCAGCAGATGCCAGGGTCACCCTCTTCTCTACTTACTCTCTGCCAGGTTTCTCCCCCAGGCTTGTGTTCTATCACACCAGGATTTCTGCCCAGTTTGCCTTTCTGGACTTTCTCATGGACACATGCCAAATACTATTACTGCTCAGGCTGTGCTTCTTATTTGCTGATGTGAAATCTATGATTTCACTATTTTGTTCAGCTGACCTCTTTCCTGGCATGGCTTCTCCAGCTTCCCATTTATTATAATAACTGATTTTGGCTTCTTTTAAGCACCTCAATAACTCTACACATCCTTATTGTCCCTTGCTGAGGTTCATTCTGATCCTTTCTTCCTTATGCCACCATACCTAGCATCATCTACTGGTTTCATAGCTTCACCCACACTTGCCTCTGACTTTTATCACAAAACTAATATAAATAAAATAAACAGTACTCATTCCAGAAAGTTCCCACTCTGTACCCATTTATGTCTTTTTAATTCCAACCACACCTAAAAGAAATCAAACAACCCTTTTCTTCCTCTTTCATAAAGAACTCTCTTCCACTAAACTCTCTCCTTTTCTACCCTTTGGCCACCGTTCCTTTTGTCCTTGGAGAGGACCTAACAGGTCATGGATTAGCATGCAAACAATACCATTATTAAGCAAGACCTCGTCTGAGCACTTCTCTGAGGTAGTTCCAAATAAAACTAATTGATTTGGTCCGGTCCCCATTTAAAGGCCATTCTTTTGACATGTTCAAGGTTATACCTAAACTGCAATCCAAAGGAACGACAGAAGATAGTAAAGACATGCCCAAGCAGTAGCAGAGCTCAAGGGCCTCATTCAAGCTACCTAGATCAAGTACCTACAGAGCGTAGCACAGGGGTACAAAGCACAGTCTGAACCAGGGGATGGAGTTTTCACAAAAGAGTTTAAAGCAAGTTTCACATCTAAGATTTCATTCAATGCATGTGACATGCAGAACTGTCTGCTCCCCAAGGAAAGTGGGTTCATGCAGGAATATGTTGAGCTCATGGAACATTCTGAATTCCTTTGTGTGCAATGAAATCTGCCACAGGAATCAGATGCTATCGGATAATTTCATGTAAACTAATTCAGCCTTTTCCACAGCTGAAACATCACATTAATCTATTTCAAAACTTAAGGGGCTAAGTTAAAATGAGTTACCTTTTCTTGATATTGTCGCCGTGAGGAATCCAGAGACTGAATGAGGGCAGTGGCATGACCAACAAACATGGCATAGCAAGTTGCCCCCACGATCATGCTCAACATGGTTATCCAGAGGTCGGACATGCTGACAGGGGCGCGGGCTCCATAACCAATGCAGAGCATATGGCTCATGGCTTTGAAGAGTGCATACGAGTACTGCTTTCCCCAGGAATCGTTCTGCAAGAAAAGAGACAAGTGACTGAGCCAGCAAGCGGCTGAAGGAAAAAATAGATTTGTACCTGTATAGTGGGATCATAGATTGCTGGCTCTGAAAAAGCAGTCTGATAATGTATCCTCTGTGCATGAGAAGAGATATTCTTTCTAAATTAATTGTTAGATAAAGCGTCAGAGATTCTGCCAGATAATACTTAGCACAGTGAGATGAAATAAAATTGACTATTTTTAATACATGATTGTATTCTAAAACGTGGGTGTTAACCTAATTACAAGGAGACTAAAGGTCAACTTTATTTTACAGTCCATGGCAGACGGATTAGGAAGAGCTGAGCATGCAGACTTATCAAGTGCAAGAAGGTAGTATTTTGTTTTAATATGCATGAACATACTCCTTTGGCCCTATTTCTTTCTTTTCAGAGTTGTCCATTTTAAAACACAACCACATTTCATCTTATCAGCTGTTTCACTTCTCAAGGACAGGAAAAAAAAAGTTATTTGTTGTAATGTCTGCTTATCCTGTATTTTCTTGTAATACTGTGTTTATACCAGAAGCATCTCATTTCAAAAGAAGTCCGTTTATTCTGCAATCATAGCAAACCCATGTTCATAGCCAGGGTCTGTGAAATACAGCTCAAAAGAAAAGGTGAATACCTGGGTCCTGCATTTCTGTCATGTACCTACCCCTCCCCATTCTCTCTGGGAGATTAGAAGGACCTGACAGCTCACTCACAAGCATTTAAAACTGCTAAAGTGTTGTCAGCATCCTCCCTTTAGCTTTACACAGAGACAAAGGGGCTGTTCCCAGAGAAAAGCAGGCACTTTAACACATTCCTAAAAGCCCTGGGACTCCTTGTCAGATTTTTCTATTTTCCTTGCCAAAGGAATGAAACAAGAACAGGAAAACAAATTGTGCTCAGAGGCATGCAGCGTACATGAGAAAACACAGTATTTACCAAAAAGAACTGAGAATAATTTCAGAAATGAAGAAGCAAAGAAGGAAGAACCATGACAACATTAGTAGGATTAGGCAGTATAGTGTCTAATATACAGGACCAAAAATAATAATTCTGTTAACATAACCAAATCTCCAAATCAGCAGTAGCATATATATATAAAATTTACATTTGAAATATCAGTATTTGTGTCACCCACCCATACACGCTTTGCTCAAACGCTCTTGTTTCTCAAAGAGCTTCAGGCTTACTCTCTTGCCATTTAAATGCCAAGGTTAGTAACTACTCTTGTGCTTTTCATCTATTAAAATGCTTTTTCTAGACACCCTATTTGCTGAAATAACTGGTAACAGGAAATAAACTAACAATTATTGGATTGCAGATGACAAAGCTACTATATATTCACTAATAATTTACAAATTAATTGTTCCTCTGGATTTACACTTGTTTCTAAATTAAAGCTTTTCAGATTTGTGAGCTGTTTCTGTCTTCACAAATGAAAATTTTGTGCTGTAAATACTGCTAAGGAAGAGGTTTTTAGTGTCTGTACTTAAAAAACAGAATTATCTTAGACTGCTGGGAATCAGGTGGGTTTCACTGAGTAATGAGGAAATAAGTTTCCTTTTGTTTTGAGGCTTTAAAAAATGCTCAAAAAATGAAAGAATTGAAGAAACTTCCCTGAAAAATCTCCAGTTCAGGATTCAAATACCCAACTGGAGCACAGAAACTCCTTACCGTCTGGGTCAGTGCACGTATTTTAATGCAAGCTCCCTGTCTCTCGGGAACACAACTTAGAGCAATCAAGGCATGGTCTGTTTTGAAGGGCTTTCCTTCCAGCTAGTATCAATTTCCTTTAGGTGTAAATAATTAATAAGGGAATTGTTAGAGACCCATACTAAACTCTTTTGCAGTTGCAGCTTTATATAGACTATATTGGGGGAAAAAATAAACTGCTGGCTGGACAAAATACCTGGTTTTTAAGGCTACAAGTAGCATTATTAAAGCCACAGTATTCAAGAGGTTGTAAGATCAAAATCTCAGTTCTTGCAGGGCTCCATGCAGTGGATCTTGCTCCTAAACTGTATTTTTTAGCCTAACTATTATAAATATTAAATAAGGATAAAAGCTGGTCTTGATCTTGTCTTTGAATATTTTCTGTTATATTCTTGGTGTGATAAATCTCAATTAAGATTCTTTCAATAAGATGATATTTTTACAGCAAAGTCTTTGAGTTTATCCAAACACTGATTGATTTTATTTCTTGACTGAGATTCTTTGCAAGTCTGTGAATTACAATTTTAAGGGAAATACCATTGTCTTTAAGAAAGAATAAGAAAATGGAAGTGAGGAGAAGCAAGAAGAAATAAAATACAAGGAGGGCTTTCTACTAAGTATGTAACAGGGTGAGTGAAAAATAAATTAAATACTACTTGAGAAGTAGTACCATGAGGGCATAGATGTGCTGGAATGACAGAAGAGAAATAACTAAAAATGTACAACAAAATAAACAAAGATATGTTTAACCACGTGCCTACCTTTATATATAAGTCAAAGTAGGATCCAACACCTCGCACAGTTGTGATTGCATCTGACTGGAGGTCAAGGCCATCTCAAATGGCCGTTTTTTTATAGAAGTGGCATTAGATATTACTATGTGGACTGTGACACACCTTGTTACAGCCTAGGTACATTTGAGGCATTGTGAATGGATGGTGCTGAGGAGCTGGTCCTCAGATGGGTAGAAAGGGTTTAGGCAGAAGGAGAAAAAGACTTGGTGAAAAAGCCTGACAAAACATTTTAGTTCAACTTGGATTTGTCTGAGGATTTTGTTGCTGAAAATACTTGCCAATACTTTTTTTATTTGTTTCTTTTCCTCAATAATCTATCAGTTCTTGTAGAATCCGTTGCAAACATTCATCTTTTTAGTTTCAGTGGGGATGTTTTTTTAAGATGATGCTGAACAAATACCATTGTGGAAGGTACAAATTTCAGTAACATTACTTGTGTTGCTCAATGACTTATCCCATATATAAACCACTTAAAAAGAACATTGGTTCTAATGTCAAATCCTATAAGACATGTATGCTACTACCAACGTTACTGTATGAAATAATAATTATTATTTAATTATTTTTCTACTTGTATTGTATAACCTAAGGGTTTGGGCAGGACCAACTTTAACTTTGTTTCAATGTGACAGGTTGGAATTTTCCACAACCTCATTCCAACATTCTGCTCTTCCCTATACAAAAGTGAGCAGCAGCTATTCCTCTGCTAGTAGCCTAGAGAGATTTTTTTTTTTAATAAAAAAGCATTTTTGCACTTGCATCATAAGCAGATTTTTATATAGCATATTCATAGATAATACCCCTGAGTTAATAAAAGCCTATTCTATGGAATAAAGAGTCCTGTATTTACACAGCCAGCTTTTAATATAATTTTTAAATATCAGTATTTCTATAAATACATGTTAAATGTTTCCCTAAATGGTCGTATTCTGTCTTTAATGTATAGATTTAAAAAAAATGAAAATCAAAACACAAACCTCTATGAGCTGAAAAAATCTCCTACCAATCAGTAAAAAAGGGTATTTAATTTCTTAGTTGACAATGGGTTGATCACTGTTTCCAGATTAGCAGTAATCGGTTTAAAATATTTCAAATGAAATAACATTAATTTGGAAAAACTATTAAAGACTGTAATTGTGAGAAATACCAAAGCTGTTTAACCAAGGATTGATTACATAATCTAGCTTGATGGCATTAGTAAATCCTCACATTTGTGAAAGGAATGATCACTGATCATTTGCAATTAGTTCTGTAAGTATACACATTAACTTAGCAGTTATCCTGAAGATATATTAATCACAGGGCACTTCTGATATTTGAAAGTCTGTTTCCAAGCCTCTTCCTTCACTGCAGGAAGATGTCTCATAATTTTACACAAACCTGCTACAAATATCTATTTGTAATATTAACTTTTCAGCTCATACAAAATAAATCACAGAAAGCTCACAGGGCACCTTATAAGGGACAACAATAAAAGGCAAATTATTTTTCTCAGTGGGTTAAGAAAGGGTTTCTATTTTACTGGAATCTATGGAGGTTTTCACCAGGAGATTTTGTTGTCATCAGACAAATCAATTCCACTCCCATATTGTAGTCATTCCCTCAGGCAGAGCTTATCTTCCCACAGCCATAGCCTTGCACTGAGATATAAATTGATTTGGAAAACTTGTAACAAGCAGACTATTGCACAGACAGTAGGGTTTCCACATTTTTGATTCGGTTCCTTTTTCCTTGCACATCACGGTCCATGCATGTGTCACGGAAATGGTCCTCTCAGTTTGCAAGGGCATGATTTACAATCATGGAGCAAAGACTGACCTAGGAATTAAGTGAAATGGTTTCTATAAGGATCTTGAACTCATGATCCTCATTCTCCCTTTCAAAACTGTAGTAGGAGTGGGAAAGTAGCCTGTCCCTACCCCGAAGAGCTTGCCTTGCAATCAGTCACATGCGTCCATTCATGCCCACCATTGTCTTTTGGTTCTTCTGAAAGTAAGTGATATCTGAAGGAGAAAAGATGGATACAAATCTTGAAAGGACAGAGATGGTTTGTGTCTATCCTGGTAAATTAAAAAATATCAGAACGCACTTCCAAGCTCTAGAACTTGGTTTATATGGGTACATTGTTAGAAACGCCCCTGGTACGGCACTGGCCACATAGCACTCTCCCAGGCAATAGCAGGTCTACTTTGGAGCTGGTGTGGTGAGGAACCATTCCTTCTAGGCAGCTGGCATGAGCTTGTCTTGTGCTGAAACCCAAATGAGATTAATACTATGGACACAGTAGTATTAATATTATGGACAAGAAGCTCCTATCCCAGTCTTTCCCCAGTGCCCATTAAAAGTGGGCACTTTTAATTTACGAGCATGAAGGCAGCCAGACAGTAAGTCTAGCTTAGTAAGCCCCCTGGTTTTAGCATTGTCACAGAAAGTTATTGCACAAAATGAATGTAATGTTCACGGTGGGGCTTCAAAGGTCAAAGAAAGCACAAAGCATCCTTGCTTGCATGGTAGCACATACTGTAATACAGCAGTGGCCCCAAGGAAACATCTGCGTAAAATCTGGAGGTCATGAGCCACTGCTAGTCAAAGTTACTGTAAAAACTGCAGTCTTTTCTAATGGGAATTCAATTCAACTGTATTTGTGGCTTCTATAGCCATAATATGAGTTATTTGTTTGTATTTATTGGCAAGCCATTATTTCCAACACTTTCTTAAAGACTTCTTAAATTTAAGAATTATTTAAAATATAATTTAACTAATCAAAAAGGTATGCTAAGGAAAGGCTATACCTGCATGTTAATGACATTTCTAACATGTATGCCAGACAAAACTAGAAAAAAAGACACGTGTTTCTTACCAAATCCTGCATCATCTAAGTTAATGGCCAAAGTCTCCCAACTTACATTTCCATAAAAGTTTTATTGTCCTCAAAAGTTTTTCATGCTTTGGATTTGGTATCTACATCTCTTCAAATTCTGTCTCTGCTTTCATATTTCAGAATACAAATTGTCATGGGTTAGCCCCAGCCAGCAACTAGGACCACACAGCTGCTCGCTCACTTCCCCTTTTCACCTCTGCAGGGTAGGGAGAAGAGGGAGAATAGGAGGGAAATGGGAAAAAAAACCTCAAACCCGTGGGCTGAGATAAAGACAGTTTAATAGAACAATAATAGAAAAGGAAAATAACAATAATGATAATAATAATAAGTTGCCATCCCTGGAGGTATTTAAAAGATGTGTAGATGTGGTGCTGAGGGACATGGTACAGTGGTAACTTGGCAGTGCTGGGTTAACTGTTGGACTTGATGATCTTAAAGGTGTCTTTCAACCAAAATGATTCTCTGATTCTATAAAAGAATATACAAGACACAAGTCACTCCCACCTTCCAGTGAATTAGTTGCCTGGCCCAACCCAAGCAGTGATTCCGGTTTGCCCCCCGACCCCAGACAACCCGTATTTATGTACTAAGCATGATGTCTATGGTATGGAATATTCCACTGGCCATTCCATTGTTCTGTCTATGCTCCTTCCCAGCTTCTACGGGAAGCTGAAAAAAGTCCTTGAATGGTATAAACATCACCTAGCAACAACTAAAACAATATGCATTATTGACATTCCTTTCATACTAAATCGGAAACATAGCAATCACTAGAAAGAAAAATAACTCTTCCCAGCAGAAACCAGGACAAAGATATATCCATTAGTAGTAATTTCCCTGTGTCAACTAGTTGTATGTGCATAACACTGACATGAGACTAGAACTGGGCCTCTAGATTAAAACAATTATTTCATCAGTAATCCATATATACATTTTGATATAGATATATAGCTTACATACTTGTCCATCAGTCAGTTGCATACTTACTGCCTCTGGCTTCATATAGTACCTTAGAACGACATATTAGTTAAAATCTCAGACAAGAAACTACAGCAAAATACCATCTCAGCATTTCAACTTTCAAAAAAGTTGTTTGAATACCACAATGAATAAAAAAGTTGGCCAATGGGAAAGTTGTGCAATATTTACTGTTTCAAAACTCATGCAATGGTGAATGTAGTATCATGCAAAACCTCTACTTCTTATCATAGTTATTATTATAGCTATACCAAGAATCTCTTACTGTTTTTTAAAACTAGTAAACAAAGGCAAGGTGGGATCAGACTTGCAAGACTAAAAATTCTGCTGTTCTAAAAATCTTAAGTGGAAGGAAGAAGAGCATATTTTAGGAAGTGTGTAAGTACATATGATTTAAGGGAAAAAATCGGAATCGGTAAGCTCAGTGGAATAAGCAGATGTCTTCAGAAACTTCTCAACATTTCTCTCTGCTGATACGTGCACAGATAACAGATGGTGCAAATGAGTCAGCATATACTTTCAAGACCAATACCAGCAGAAAAATTTTAGAAAGTGTTTGGCATTGCATTCCACAGGAAAAGAGGTTTGACTGGTGGAGCAATGACTAAAGATTATATATTTACTTTGCTCAGAGTCATTACATGATTTTGCTGTCATTACAGCTTATTCATGTTTTGGTGCTATGTCTTTGAAACTAGCCATCAAACAAAAACACTGTCGCATCGCAGATCTTTCTTTTTCTTTTGATTATTTTTCCTGATGCAGAAAAAAATGAGTATTTATCTGCTAATACATTCCCCCATTAAAAGCAAGCAGCAAGAATATCTACCTGTGATAATATTTTCAGGGTAAGGATGAATAATCTTCATTGTAGAATCAGTGTGGCAATTCATAAACAGTAACAAAAGCGCAGATATTTGGCTTAAGCACAGAGTTACAAAATAATAAATTGAAACTTATGGGAAAAAAATTTTTCTATTCTTCTGCCTATGAATCATCCCACTCTGACTCATCCTTTTATCTGGTCACTGTGCTCCCTTAACTGAGACCAGAAGACTGAAGAAAGTTTGTAATGCATGAATCCCATTTAAAATAACACTCGCATACCAAATGATTATTTTAATAAGAATTTTTAAGGAATTACAGCTTACAAAGCTGTTACAAAGCTTTTATGAAGTTCAGAGTAAAATTTAAAATATAGATTATGTCTGTTTTTCCCATGTGAAAATCTAATGGTGCTAGGACACATTCTTGCACTGTGGAATTTGATTGTCTGTACTTGTAATTCTTCAGAAAGTGGTGGTTTTGGCTTGGGCCAATTAATACTCTCCAAAACAACCCCTGATCAGAGCCTGAGAGTTATCACAGGTTCACTTGAGACCACCTTGCCTTGCTAACTAAGAAGTCCAGTTGTATGGGGCCAGGCTGTGGAGGCAACTGACTTCCAGGAGAGAAAACAGACCCGGGCATGTTTAATCTACCAGTACTAATACAGCCCCCATGTTAATCAGTCAGTGACAAACTAAGGGACAAATACTGGTGGAGGAATTTTCCAAAATGTACCTGTTGCTTCGTCTCATGTCCATCTCCTGGAAAAGCGAGATCAGAATGCAGTGAACCATACAGGTGTTTTCAAAGGCTTTGCGTTTCAGTTCCTTAAAGAACTCTCCCAGGATGTGAACTGCTTCTACAAGGGGGACATTGTGGGGCTCCAGACTTTGCCTACCAGTTGTGACTATGTTTTTTATATATCTGTTTTCAAACTTATCAGGTGGCATCATCTTTAGTAACAATTACTACCACTGAAGAGCATTCCTTCTCCCCTTCTTTGAAATCAATTTAATTATCACAAAATATATATAAAAAAATAAAGTTTTTACAAATGCATAATATCACTGAAACGTCAGATGTTACCATGCCATTCTGTCCTGAACTTTGTTCTGCAAGAGGCTTTTATTGAAATTTATCAAATAATGTAAAAATCTGATTAAGACATTTGGCTTTTGTTCTCCTCTCTCATAGCACAATGGAAGCTAGATGAAGTTCAAATCACACTGTTTTTTGATCCTGAAATAAACTTTAGTGCCTTTGTTTACAAGGGACTGACTGGAACAGATACACATTGTCTGCCAAAGGGAAAATATGTTGTAATCACAATAAGTACACAAAAAGAATTGTGGGGTTACAATAGGTGATTACAACAAGTAAGTACATCTACAGGTTTTTAGTAAACATAATTTCACTGGGCAAACAATGCATCCCAGAGAGACGCACTTTCTTACAAGAAAAGGGGAAAAAAGAGTCAAAACAATGGCATGTCTAATAAGAAAGTACATAAATCCTGCAAGGAAGCATTTTCGATGAGAAACTGAAGTTCATGAAATAGCACTGTTCAGAAGAGGTAAAAAATCAAAGTACGTTAAAGACACCATATCTTTTTTTCTGCTCTTTTCAATTGGTAAAAGGAGCTGGATATGATGCAAAACAGTTTACTTAACAAGCCTCAAGCACTGAATCAAACCATTTATGAAATGCTTTTATAATGCAACCACCGAGAAAAGCTTTCAATTTTCAACAGTAGCTATCTGATAGTCAAGAACAGGCAGATGATAATGTGAGCTTAATATAGTACAGTTCTGGGAGACAGCTGAAGGAGTGAAGTGACATAAACCTGACTCGTGACTCCACAGCGTACTGCTTTACTGAAAACTGTTAGGAAGACTCTCCACTGTCATAGACAATATTTGCAAGCAATTTAGAAAAGAGAACTTGGAAGAAGGAACTGCATCTCTCTATTCTGTGACCAACCTAGACTAGACAGAAAATTACGTGAAGCATCGTTCCCAAATGAGGCATGAAAATTACATGGTTTTGGCAGTGGACATTTAGCTTTCTGAGTGCTATCACCACTATCTTTGAATCAAAGTGATTTTGAAGCTACATAAAACCAAGGAATCACAGAATCACAGAATGGTAGGGATTGGCAGGGACCTTTGGAGATCATCTAGTCCAAGCCCCTGCCAAAGCAGGATCACCTAGAGCAGGTTGCACAGGAACGTGTCCAGGAGGGTTTTGGATATCTCCAGAGAAGACGACTCCACAACCTCTCTGACAGCCTGTTCTACTGCTCTGCCACCCTCAAAGTAAAGAAGTTCCTCCTCATGTTGGGGCAGAATTTCCTGTGTTCCAGTTTGTGCCTGTTGCCCCTTGTCCTGTCGCTGGGCATCACTGAACAGCGCCTGGCCCCATCCTCTTGCCCCCTGCCCTTTAGATATTGATAAGCATTGATGAGACCCCCTCTGTCTTCTCTTCTCCAGGCTAAACAGACCCAGATCTCTCAGCCTTTCCTCATAAGACAGGTGCTCCAGTCCCTTGATCATCTTTGTAGCCCTCCACTGGACCGTCTCCAGTAGTTCCCTGTCTTTCTTGAACTGGGGACCCCAGAACTGGACACAGTACTCCAACATTGGGAGTAAACAACCAATTTAGTAAGTGGCACAAAAACCTAGCATTAGGAAAAGGCTAGGCAAACTTGATACCTAAATTGAAAGGTACATAGACAGACATGCGTAAAATCATAGTATCACAACAGTTTCTCACTAAGAACATCTCAATACATACAAAGCCTGATTTTCCAAGAAATACTTTCATCCTTGTTCTATATACACATATACTCCAGCAAAATATTTTTCTTTTGTAAGTATTTGCAGGAATGTGTCCTTAAGAAAAAAAAAATTGCGGATTACGGTAGATTAAAACAATCTAATATAATCCACTCATAAAGGCAAATGTGTCTACATAGGGTCTCAATATATTTTAATCTGCTTAAAAATGAACCAAGGTGAATCAATGCCACTTTCACACAGAGAATCTGCATAAAGGTTGGGACTGGGATTCAGGAGTTCCAGTGCTTTAAAAAACAGGTTCTTTCCCTGGTAAGGTGATGCTTTGTACCATGTAGGCAAACTTAAATAATTTTCTCTTTAATCTAAAAATATAATTTTTATAATATTTTAGTTTCTCTTTAAGTAACATATCTTTTAAGGCAGAGGTTCAGTGCTGGTTTTAAGCATTCTTCTTCACTTAGCTGGTACTGAAGGCAACACTTTTCTTGTCAGTTTTTCAATTTATTTCCTAACCTGATGTCTTTGAGACTTTGGGCTACATCTGGTTACTTTACAGTTCTTCAGGAAATTAACTTACTAAATATCTGAGCCCTCAAGAGGCTGGTTGTCTTTTCTGGTAAATCACAGTCCTTCATCAAATACTATGTCCTACAAAAAGCTTGTGCATTATTTTATTAGGCAGTGACAGCAGGAAGCAAAGAAGTTTTGCAGCTGAAATCCTACTTTGGCTCTACGAAAAGAACAAACCTCGGTGTCAAAGCAAGTAGGCTGGATCTAGGTCAGTGGCTTTTCTTCTTCTGAGAACTCATCTGAGTTTTGTTGATGACCTGTTCTTAAATTCAGACAGCCTAAAACTGCAGGTGCTTACCAGAGTTTGCAAGACTTTCAAGGTAATAAAATAATATAAAGAAAAAAATGATTTAGCAGCCTAAACGCCACCCACAGGATGATATCTACTCATTAAAAAAAAAAAAAAAGACTGACTCATAAAAAAATCATTTTCTTCCTCTACCAGAGGGAGTTTAACCTAAATTGGAGAAGAATGTCCTAACTTTTGGCGTACCAACTTCATACTCTGAGGGGAAGGAAGGGAAACATGCTCCTCTTCTTCAATGCCCTTGAGGGAGTTGAGAGCGATCCTGTAGCGTTCACCTAAGACGTGAAGAGCACCCAGGTCCTAGTTCCAGCTCTAAAGACAGGGACGCCCCTGTACAACCAGCAGCCCATGCCCACTCAGTCACTCTGGGGCCCCTCAGTAAAGTCATCCCAGCATGGGGCACAGCGCCCAGGACAGCCAGCAAGACCAGCTCAAAACGATGGCAGTATGGCAGAGTCACAACACTCCTATTAGGCTTCTGGCCTAATAGCAAAAACCACATAGACTCAAAAAGTAATTGGACAAACTACTGGAAGAAACACACAGTGATGGCTATTAAACACATGGACAACTGCTCCTTGCCACCCTTGGAAAGGGGCCAGACAGACCGCAGGCCGGACTTCACATGGCCACTCCGTTGGTCCCATGGTCACACCTGAATGAAACCTTCATTCAAGCTGAATCATTAACTTGGATGCAGCCAGGCATTCATTTTGTGTTTAATTTATTGTTCTCTTTCTCTGCCCACCTTCCTACCTCTCCCCCAAAACCTCTTGTACTCTTCACCCAAAAGTGAGGTGCGCTAAAGGCACTGAGGCATAATTCTAATTTCATGATGTCTATTCATGATAGACTATTTCATTGCGTTGTTTTTTACCTGATTAGTGATCATGTGGAATATAACCTCTCTTAGTATCACTTGTAGTTTTCAAACAAATAGAGTATGTGTTGCTGATCAGAGAAACAGCAGTTCAAAGATATTAATTCACTGTTCTAAACTAATCTACCTCCAGTATGATTTTTATTAGCTAAAGAAGAATGAAAAGACATACGTTGAATAAGTCAAATCTGGAAAGAGCTATGGCCAAGTCATAAATAGGTTTCAGTGTTCTGTAAGTTGTTTCCACAGATCAGTGAATACGGAAAAGGACTGTCATAAATTACCTACTTTTCTTGCTGAATGCTTTGATTACAGGAAGGTCCACAAAATTATCCTGCAGAGCAACCATAACATCCACCTGTTGAGTAGTTTAAAGGAATTCAGTTTCCTCGGTCTAGAAATTGAGGATGAAAATGCATTGACTGAAATGTGTAAAGCTGAGGCAGATGGCCCAGCCCAGAGGACACACCTTAGGAAGACGCCAGTCATAGGAGGTCTAGGACTGATGACTGAGGGAGAGAGGAACAGGAAGAACACCACAATCCTGTGCAATGGAGGATGAACAGCAATAGTAACAGTCCATTGCATTTTGTATTGTTAACACACTGGTATCTACAATGACTTGTCCTGGGTTTTGTTTGAGAGAATGGGTAATAAGGGAGGAAGGCATAATAAAATTTCACATCAACTGACTTCAGGTACTTCACCTTGATGGCTAAGTGAGCTGGCAAGTCTCCCTACACAGTCAGCAAAAATCAGACACCTGCAGATGGTGATTCAGAGTAGAAGTTTAATGCAGTTGCTCTTTATCACCTCCATGGGAGAGTTTCTCTCTCCATCAGCTGCAGCAGGATCCTATTCAGCTAAAGCTGCCTCCATTAGCTTCCTGAGCTTCCCTGCTGAGCATACCTCTATTTCCATGGATGGATATGCCTCCGGATTTCTTCCTTGCTCCAGTCCAGTGGAGAAAATAGAATTTCTAAGGACAGTATCTTCTCTCGAGCTACGGTTTTATTTTATGATCCATGGTTTTGCTCTTGCAATAGAATTTGGCATTTGGAACAGGACAGGGGTTTGCCCTTGTGAAGGCTGAGAAAAGTCAGTGGGGCTCTGTAAGAGGTGCTGGAGGTTTGACTAGGTGAATTTAGTTCCAGCACAGTGCTTTAATGTAAGCATACTACAGTGAGATGGTATCATAAACCACAGCTAGGAGCAAGAAAGAAACAAAAAAAAAGATACCTAATGAGAGCAGAGGAATGCTTAGAATGCAAACTTCATAATTGTTAACTTACATGGATAAAGTTATACTGCAGACAGTACGTAATGAGAGTAAGAGTTCTTGGATTCAGGGCACCTAGTTGAATATCCGTATCCAAAGGCATGGCATTTGCTTTGCTTGAGAAAGGTTAAGAAGGATGTTAATTTGGAATCAATTTAAAGAACTCAGTTTCTAATGAAAATAGCTTGTATTTACCCAAAAATTGTGTTACCTAACTTGCAAATGGTTGGAAACCTTTCTCAGCTAGAAGTTTCACATTTACTGGGCACCTGCTAAATGACAAGATTGATCTTAAAAATCTGATAATCCACTGAAAATCTATCATATGTTAAGTATAATCAAAAGAACAATCTTTTTTACTATTAGTTGGTCCATTGAAACAAGGTAATCAAACCATCCACTTAAAAGAAATTCAGTTAAGTTTGCCTTGAAACCAGTATCATGTCAATATTTGATTATGTTAATAAATCTAGCAACCCACGGCATTATGTATAGCAGTACGTATGAATAGTGATAAACAACAAACATTTATTTTTATTGCAACTGTATTTTGCATCCTCTAAGCATACAGGTACAGACAAGTTTTAGCTGACTTACAAACAAAACCAGTTTCATAATTCTCACCAAAATATTAACAAATTAAAGTTCTCATTTCATTGAAATTAGGTTTAAAATGGTTTTGAATTGAATATAACTTCAGATCACATGGATATTTTTTCCTTCTGAAATTTACATTAAAAATCTCACAATTCCTGACAAAAAAAAAAAAGTATTTTTCAGATCCAACCTTTCCAATCAGTCCTGTGGAAAGGAATAAAATCACTCTATAGGAGGAAGTTCATCTGAAGACATATATCAAAGCAGCTTTCATTCTTCAAAACAACAACATGCCATGTTTTTCTACTATCTTAAAATAAAATTGACAGTCATTGTTGATTAGAAACACAGGTTATATTATACTTAGCTGAGTTTTTCATTTATACCATACATATTTAGTTGTTAACATAGATTATGCATTCAGTGTCACCACTGTGAGTAATTTAAATGGTATTTTTTCTGTCTTTAACATTATTATTCATGAATGAATTTTGAAGAATATCTTCTAGACAGTCTGTGTACAGATGTCTCCGTATTATCTGTATGAGCAAGCAGTGAGCACTATTTTCTACCAAGTCTGAAAGACTTTAAAAGCAAAAGAGTAAAACCAACAAGCTTTGTTATACCCTAGAAATCCTTCATCTTTTATTTAGTTGTACACATGCCAACTTTATGTTTCCTGAAATCATATTGAGATGGATGAGTGCACTGGCTCATGCTTTTTTCAAAAAAATAGACTTCTGCTTCAGATGTTGTATTTCCATGTACACTGCCTCATTCCTTCTTTCTCCTCCCCACATTACTTTTAGTGTGTATGTGTTTTGCCTTTGCAATTCAACTAAGCTGGTTTAGAGTTAATATATTTGATTGATCTGCAAAACGTGTTCAGTTAGGAGCAGTGCAGTTATACCGTTATTTCAGAGGGCATGTGGCTTTTCCCAGGATGCATTTCCTGTCAGCATTTATATGTTACCCTTTCCATAAAGAGCTGCTTTGGAAACACACTAACTGCAAAACCCTAAGGGATGCTCATCCTTGCATATTCATACAACTCAGAAATAAACTCATTTCTCTTAGAGTAAGTTTTATACTACTCCATTTAGGCACAAAAGAGTATGTAGCAGCAGGAAGGTCTTGCTGCAAGAGTAACGCCATGACACTCAGTGCTGAGAATAACCAGAAAGTAAAGGCATATTTTATATATTCTCTATTGCATCTGCATTTCATGTACAGAGATGGGGGTAAGGGACAGGCAGCCTTTAGGTGAATGTTATGGTTTATGAGAGCTTATAGAGAGACACCTGCATAGGTCCAAGAATTCCAGAGCCAAACTTGCCCTCACCTACTGGAAACACAGCATGCCCTTGAGTGTACCTCTGCAGAGTGAGCTCTTCCATCTTCTCTTCACACAAATCTGAGTTAAATTTGTATGTTACTTCCACCAAAGGTTTTAATCGTGCACCATGAACTTTATTTCTGACCACCTGGAAAAAGCTATTCAAAACAAATAGAAAACTCCCTCGAATATTATTCTATCAATGTTGTTTTAGCAACATTTAACTGAGTTTAGATTTCGCATAACTTTTCTAGTTGTATCTAAGAGATAAATTTAAAAGTTTTTTTACTATTAGTGATAAGCATAGGGAAATTATGTATTTTTACGAACAGTGACAAATAATTGGTGCTATGCCTTTATTTCTGACCACCACTTTCTGTAAAACTGAACTAGCAGTCTGAGTAGTCTCTGCTTGAAAATACCACTTCTAAGTAGAAAGTTGATCAAACCCAGTCATGTAAGTCCCTCCCTATCTATATCAATATAGATAATTCTTTTTGATTATATGTACTGTGGTCAAAGTGATAGGCTACCCTCAAATGCAAGCTAACTTTATCCTCTTCCAAATATAAAAGATTAAATACAGTGACTACACTATAATGTATTTTTGCCTAAAAATATGGAAAAGGACAAAAATATTTTAAAGAAATCCAAGAGAAAATACATTATCTTATTTTATTGCAGATTAAGGCATCTTGGATGGACTAAAATGATACATGAAGTGAACTGGACAAGGTATGGGAGTCACCTGTGAACAATACGGGAACTATTTTCTTGATGCATTCAAATGCCAGTTGGTGATTTTCAAATAGATTGTTTCAAAGTATCTCTCCTGTTGTATTAGCAGTAGTGCAAAATGTAGGTAAAACTGTATTATTGAACTAGACATGATAGTGTACACCTCTCTTTGCTCCGATCCTATTTGTATGAGAATGTAATGAACTTTTTGTAATAAACCTTAGCCATTCAAAACAAAGAGGAAAAAAAATATTAAGGCAATGTCAATAATGTTTTCTTGAAATTTAGGGAAAACTGTATTTTTACAGCTAGATTAAATAGATTAGTAAATGAATTATAGCAGGTTTTTTTAATTGAAAATCAGCAATTTTTTAATACTAAGTTTGCTATTCCTTTCACAGAAGTACAAAAACCCACTGCAAATTATTAAAAGTGGTGTACGGACCAGAGAAAGTCTCACCACAAGGCTTTGTTCTTTTCCTTATGTTATCAATAGTACCTTCTAAGCAGTAAATGAAACGGACATAAAAACCCAGATAGCAGAAAGAAAACAAAATATATTTAAGAGAAATTTAATGTTTAAAGTAATTGATACAAGAAAGTGCTCACTGCTTGCTCATGCAAGTAATACGTATATATCTGTACAAAGACTACTAGAAGTTATTCTTCAAAGTTTACTCATGAATAATAATGTTAAATAACATGCTGCACATTTCAGATAATGTAAATTTTGTGGAATATTACTGTATTTCTCCTGCAGAAGATCCTTTCCATCATCTCTACTAAATTACATTATTTTCTGAAAGTTTTATACCTCTGTTTGAATTACTTCAGGTTGAATCTGCTCATATGAGTGTATGTGGAGAAAGCAGGAACAGCAGGAAAAAGGAGGGAAAGGAGCAATGTTAAAGAAAATTACCCTGTTATTTTAAAACAAGCAAAATACGTACCGCCTAAATCTGAATAAGCTGTGTACATTCCCGGCTTATACGTATAAAAAGTATGAGCAAAACCAGTTCAGACATTAAGGAAAATCAGTAGATTAAAACAAATGAAAAAAACGAATAATGCCATATATATCCTGATTTTCTCATGTTTTGGTAAGCAGAACTGGATGCAAACCAAGACTTCCAGTTCTACAGGGAATTCTCCTTGTTTAGCTTTTAGCTTCATTCTGAATTAAAGTGAAAATATGAAATATTCAAATTTCCATGGAAGGAGAAATTGAGAAACAACCAGATTTAAAAACATTGTTATGATACCTTCTTGCCTCCCTCTGGGATTTTGGGAATACAGTTTACGGACCTTATAGACTACTGATGTAGGTCTGGTGGACACAGGTTAACGGGAAAAAAAAAATCTCAAGTGTCTGATGTATTAAAGTGCCTTGGTTCACAATTACATGGCCCAGAACAAAATATCTTCCTTTGATTTTTTTCTAATGTGAAATGCAAGCATTCTAAATGCACAATTTCAGGTGGCAAATTCTCATGCCTAATTGTATCTCAATAGAGATTTCTTTCCACATGTACTTTAGATATTAGGATGAGTCAGGTGCTAAACAGCCATGTGTAGAAAGTTCAAATTTGATACTGCAAACCCACTCAGTTAAAAGCAGTAAAATCAGTGCTCTTGAGAAAATCTGATTGTGATATGGCTGATAATGACCACTTGGCAATAATAGGCAGCTTGTACAAAGCCAATTATCTTTATACAGTCTTAAAGCATACAGATCAAGAATTAGTGCATATTAATATAGGTTTGCAATGAAAAAGGGTAAGATTTGCTGAAAAACAGCTGTATATATATGGTATTCATCTGGATGTACCTACATCTGGAATTATTCTGGGAAACCTGCTCTGGCATAAATGTTCCAAGGGTTCAGCTCTTGTATATTCCAATCGCACGGGTGATTATCCATGGGTGGACAAAAGGTCCCCCGTGGAGAGCTACTTCAGAATAATTGTCCACACCGATATCCCAGTTCAACCTGTAATACGACCACATGCAGATAAACACTTACTGTTAAATTTATAGAAATAGAGCACAGCAGACCAAAGCAGACTGAACCAGCTCCCCCAGGACAAAGGGAACTCTCTCTTCTACAATAGGTAAGTTACATTTGGCCATGAGATGCTTATAATCCTTCTGATTTTTCATTCTAGGCAAATGAGGTGTACAAGGTTCTAAAATATCACAGGTCCAACTTATGTTTCTGCTTTAGTTCACATTTTTTATTAAAGAAATGGCTTAAGGCATGCATTATGATGTCTATGTTTTTTCTCTAGAATGCCTATCAAACACAACATTAGACTTAACCATATTATGTGCAGTTTCTTGTATTCTTTCAAGTTTAAGGCTTACATAAAATATTTTGTAATTTACAGTTACCAGAAATCCCTTCACAGTATACTGCAGTATAAGCATTTATGAGTTGGGTTGATTCTTGAGGGGGAAACATGGAAATTAAATTTTGGTGATAAATGGGCAAGCCCCTCCTTGCATTCACGTCTTGATAATTTCGTACTAGCTCTTATGATAACAAAGAAAAAGTGTGGAAGTAAGTTAGTATCTATTAGGTACATCAGTTTGATTTAGCAGGCTTCCTCTAATTGTTTTGTTTTTCTTATCCCATATAAGGAAGGCCAGCTTTCTATCTGAAAGAAACAGAAGCACACAAGGCAGCTGACTAATTCATTACAGAAGTCATCCTCTTCAGCACCTACTGTCACATCAGTAACACAGTGCTACAATCACCATTTACAAACACAGGTGTCCTAATTTCGATCCTTTCTCTGTAGCACTGAGCACCAATATCTACTGAAATAACTATCAACATCAGCATTAAATAATTACATCAATACTACAACATTGAGTTTTCAAGTATTCTAGCGAGATCAAAGTAAGGTAGCAGGGCTTATGTCAGTGGTTGAGTTCATAATGCTGAACAATTTCCAAAATCGGTGGAGTTGTGGGATTACAACTGGGAATACCTTCTTTGAAGGACTGTTTTCACTTTTGTCTTATTTGTAAATCAAATATTCATGGATAACGTGAATACTTTTACTAATGTTAAACTTTTAGGAAGTTTTAAACCTCCCCATAAATGATTTTGCACCTTTATTTTTCAATTTTGAAGGTTCTACAACTCAATTAACTCATGGTATTAACACAATGAGCTCAAAACGATAACCCTGGAACACATCAATAGTCATGAAGATGAATGCATTTGTTATTGTTTTAGGTTAAGGAGGCCTGACATTCACAGAATCTAATACTGTTTCTGCTATATTTCAGACTTTTAGAAAGGCGAAGAAAAACACTGCTCTGCACCAGCGTTTCATGGTTTGAAAGACACAAATAATACAATCTCAACCAGAAGACATAAAAGAAACACTAAGAAAATAGTGTGGAACAAATGAATACATTTTTGAGGACAAGAAACAGCAGCCATGATGTAACTAACTTTTAAAGAATACTGTATGGATGCTGGGTTTGATTACAGGAACCTCCTTATTATTTGTAATCAATTTCCTATTGGTAGAAATCAATACACGGGAAAAAAAAAAATGAAATATTTTCAATAAATATGATACACAGGAAATAATTTTTTATGTAATCACATCAAATATCTACTGCCAAAAATACACAGTTCAGAAGTAAAGGAGATATCAGCAAAATTATATAGAATATTACATCAAAGGCAAGAACGTAGAAAGGAAAAGTTATTATTACTTTCCTTTCCAGCTCTGCAATAGTGTATGACCTGCTAACTTGCCAGAGAACAGAAAAAGCATAAGCCAAAACCTATGTGGTCTTCCTAAAGCCTCAGCAATTGTTGTAAAAATGAGAACTTGACTTGTTTTCCTCTTCATTGATCACGACACACTGAGTTAAATCAACAGTGTCCTCAGCTACCCCATTTCTCTGGTCCTTGCATGCTTGGCATAAAACTTTGATACTGCAATTAACATGTGTCCTTAGTCTGCATTAAACATACCTTGTCATTTAGCACTGCACGTCTACAAAATTTTCCTCTGCAGTTTCTTATAGTGTCAAATCACATGAACTAATATATTCTCCTGAGCTAATATATTTTTAGGCCTTGATCCCAACCCACTGAAGCAGGTCATTACTTCATCATCGTGATGCAGGAGGATATGGACTAACCTCAGTGAATAGGTCAGTGCTGTGTGCAAGGGAGTGTAATAACTGATTTCTGAACAGCTACACATACAAGAAGGGATAT
This sequence comes from Dromas ardeola, assembly GCA_013398915.1. Lineage (NCBI taxonomy): Eukaryota > Metazoa > Chordata > Aves > Charadriiformes > Dromadidae > Dromas > Dromas ardeola. Next base: position 94,634 of record VYZM01000628.1, read on the forward strand.
TATTATTCGCTGTAGATTCCCAAAATATGGGTACTTTAGTCCTAAGAACGTCAGTTACATGCTGTTGTTATTTTTTCCAAAATTGCACTGTAAATAGAGCACTTATCTGTTGGGCGATTCCCTTTATTTTGATTACAGTCCATCTCTGATAGGTAATTTCAATCTTTTGTATGTTCCTAGAAGCATTTGCTATAACGAAATAGACATATATGAATATAAATACATGAGTATAAAATACGTTAGAGTAGTAGTATACCTCAGGAGATCCTCAGTGCCTCTAGTAATCAGATGATTCCCATATGTTCCATATTTTCTAATCGTCCAATTTAAGATTGTGGGATTCGATTTACATAAGCATTTACTGCTCAGCATTGCAAATGAAGGCAGAGGAGTGTAATGCTTTAAACACGGCTCTACAATATCTTGCCATATAATAGACAGGTACTCAAAAAGATTTTTGAAGTTCTAAATAACGATTATCACATAATGATCATACGCCGAAAAATGTCATGAGAAAATTAGCTGCCCTAATGGTCAACTATAAGGAAGAAAGTGCTAAACTGATGCATTATCAAAAAGGAGAAAACCCAATGCTGAATATTACATTAAATGACTATAATGCATTCCTTGAGCTCCATTGAGTAAAGCAGAGATCTTATTGAAAATAAATACGTGATTGCGTAATTGAAAATACTGTTCATTACTAAGAAATGTTGAGAATTAAAATTAAAGTTCTGTGTTATTACTAAATAGTTTTTGTGCATATTATATATACGTTAGCATAGTTCTTAGCACATTACAAATCCTTACCATCTCCTGCATTTCTGAACTTCCCTATTAATTCCCTAATCACTTAAGTCATTGATTTTATGAGAGGGACTTTCAGACTCTACAGCAGAAATTCCCAAATTCTTTTCCTAGCAATGATGATACTGTCAGAGATGAAGATCTGAAGTCTAACGTCTGATTTCCTTTGCCCCTGAGGAAATGATGTGACACATAGGGAAGTTAATATAATGCAAAATCCCACTTCACCAAATCCAAAACCTAAAATTCCCTAAGAGCTGCAAACAATCCAGCTGCAAGGACACTACGGAAAAGCCAAAACAAAGAAAACAGAGTACGTGAAGGGTTCTTGCTGAGCAAACATCGGCTGACTGCCATGAGAAATGCTAGCAAAGCAAGCCTTTTCCAAAAGCTTTACAATCTCTTTTGGCTTTTAAAAAACTCACTCTTCACGTTACATTCTATATTTCTCTGCTAGATTTTTATCTCGCTAAGGGACCATTATATGTGAAAAATCTGAAAATGTCAGGTACATACCTCGCTTAAAGGACCATATTTTCCTAACCACACAAACAATTATTGCAAATATAGACAGGAAAATACAGGTTAGGGATCTTCAGATACTGTTACTTCAAGGACTAATGTGCCTTTGAGTCTTTGCCATAGGTGATACGAAAAGCCAGAGCAAACCTCCAACACAATAAAAACTAATCATCTACTGCAAGGGATGCTTTATTGCAGGCAGTCATGCTTAGATGGCCAGATGGCATCAGTGGCAAAAATGTCATCTCTCTTTTCTACCTGCCTAGAAACACTGTCCCATATAAGACCTGGCTATAACTGTTCATCAGCTGAGACTTACACACTGTGTTTTTGTAATTCACTGCAGCTGAAACCAAATGCAAAATGCAGAATCTCGGTCTGCACAGACTGACTCTAGGAGACGATCACTGTGCTTTTCTGTTCTTGTGCCTTCCCTGGTTTCAGCTGCAAGTTTTACTCTTAATTGTCTGAAGAACTATTGGCTCAAACTCTGAGGTATGATAACGATGTTTGGTCTATGAGTCATTATGGAAGTACACTAGTCTGAAGCAAAGCAGATCAGAAAGCTGAGGATAAATCAAACAAGGAGATGTGAATAATAGGCTTTCTGAGCCAAAGAGAAATTAGGCAGCATCATTAGGAAAGTCTGTGAAACTTCTTCAGAAAAGACCTTTTTTTAGGAATGAAACGCACAATCTTAGTGTTAAAAAAAGCTAGGTATGGCATCAAAGAGCCATATACCCTCGCAGAAGTAATTGGCTGTTATTTTGTCTGTAATGGATTGGTTGGAAAATGACCTAAAGTGAGCAGAAAAAAAACCGCTGCTGCTGCTTACTTTTAAATTATATTTACTGGTTTTCTTATTTCTAAAGAGAAGTGCATTGATATTCTGGAAGAGCACAAGATCCTGCCTTGTCAATACTCATGCATACTCAGCATTAAAAAAGTCAGTGTAATCAAACAGCAGTAAAGATACAGAAATGGTCAAGTGGGATCACATTTAGAAAAATTAAAGGAAGATGCCAGCTCTGGCTTTCATTTCATAGCAACATGAATGCCAATGTTAGAAATCGGCCAAGAAGGTCAATCGAAGAGTACATATACAAAATGGATTAATTATTATTATTATTATTATTGAAGATAATATCCCAATATGATCTCAACATTTTTGTTGAACTACTTAGGTTGTAGGTTGGTGCAGTATTAACCAGTGGTGATCTTAAACCCTTTTACAGAAAAGGCTTTCCACTTCATTTCATAGTCTACTTCATGATGCACTATGACATTTTTATCATCCTTTCAAAGACAAAAATCCAACTGATTTGTTTTGCTTTGATTGCATTCAGTTGCATTGTTCAGAGAAGCAGTAAGCAAAATGGAGCTGGGTTTCATTATCCTATTCCTTTGTGACATTAAATTTAACCTGTGTTATTTTTGTTAACAGTATTTATGAAGTAAAACCATGAGCATGCCTGTGGAATTTGAAAAATTTCACATATCAGCTCGTACAGAAGAAACAGCTTTCAGGAGAGGCTTTTAGAAGAAGTTCTTGCACTCTGTAGCCTGAAGCAACTAATGTGCAAGACAGAAGGAAACTACGGGCTGGAAGAGTACGCCGGGCTGTGTCAATTGAGAAGACAGCATGTCATCCTCATGGCACCCTTACTCCCTTTAGCATCAGGTTATCTGCAAATGCTCACAACTGACTTGCACACTGGAAAACTAACTTTTTCTGGCTGAGCACACATTGGCTTGAATAAGTCTTCAAGCCAATGATCACCATGAATAAGTGTTAAAATTTTACTTCAAAGCAAAATTGGTGCATTAGCCTGAGGTTAGCCCTTGTAACAACGTCATTTTGAGGAACGTACCCTGGAGTCAAAGTCTGAAACCCAGAAAACGCTCACGCAAACCATCCCCTACTCAAAAAAAAGATTACAATTCAAAGAGGGGTAATTTTCCCTTTCTTAGAGCAGTTGTATTTAAGAATTCATTGACTCTGAAATTTGAACAAAACTCCCAACTGTATGCAGATACAAGAAGTTATCTTTACCTACAAATCTACTAAAATCTCTGACTAAAACCTGAGTAGAAGGGAATATTTTGACAAGAAAGGGGCATTAGCTGAGGCTAGGGAAAGACCTCCTCTTCTTGACAATATTGGCCTTTTGCGTTGGTCATCACTACCAGTTCACAGACCAAGAACTTAAGGGCAGAAGAAATAATAATATTCTTATCTGACTTTGTGTCTCAACAGCATTGGAGTCCAAACACCAGTATTAGGTGCAGTCATTTCAGTAACAAAAATTTTAAAATTCAGAGTAGATTAAATTCTTATATGCTACAGCATACCACAGGAGTAAGGTACCCCTCTTCCCAGAGCTCTTACAATATTGGGAACATGAAGCCCCTCTGAATTCCAAAGTCAGCAGTTGGTTGGACTATGATTACACCAACAAAGCACAGAACCATCATCACCATCATAATCCTTCCATTCTCTCTATCATTTCAGAGGACTGATATTCCATGATTGGTTCTCTGTCTGTATTTGGGGCTAAAGAATACACTTCCAGGGCCTAGAAAGCAATCAGGAAATGTCTCATAACATCACAATGGGGACAGAAGAAAGGTCTAGTTGTTTCCTTCAACAGATATGCTCCTGATTCCAGGCTGGCAGTCCACAACTCTTTCTCTTGCCATAGGACATAATTTTGCTCAATTTTAAGATAACCTCACAGTGTTCATTCAATTGCAACAGATTAAGTTGCCAAACTGTAAAAAAGAAAAAAAAAAAAAGAAAAAGATACAACTTTCAAAAAGGATCTTTCCAAGAAAAGTAACTGGCCAGTAAGGAGAAAGTATTGTCTCCATAAAAGAACTGAGTGTGGGCAGGCAAAAAGAAGGGTCTCCCCTGAGCATGTGCGAAGTGTGCACAGCCTTCTTCGGTTAAATGTAGTTCTTTTTATGGAAGAGAGAGAATTTCATAATTCAGTGTTCTTTAAAAGTTAAATACTTCAATTAAGTGTAATCTGAGGCTTCCTTTCACTTGCTAGCATGGTTTTCATCCATATCTTTAACATGCTGGTAGAAAATGTACCCCTTGTAAATGTGAATGGAAGATGTTACAAAGCAGAACCAAGAATGCAGCAGAATGCAAAGACGTGCCAGTCAGCATCCTGATGACCTACTTTTATTGTAGCAATTCCATTTTTGAAGATATGTCACTATGGTTTTTTTAGGAAAGCTGCACAATGAGGTGTCAGCAAACACGCTGCTTATCGTTAAAGATGTTGCTTGATGACTGCAAATACTTGTCTGTTTGACTGACAACCTTAGTCAACGATCTCCCACAGTAATGTGCAGTATCACGTTCCTAAAGGAACAAATACTGTTATGTTTCTGCAATAGAAATACATGTGACTGAGCAAGGTGCCATCTACAGTAAAGGTGCTGTTTTATGGATTCTAAAATTGCAAAAACTGGACAGACAAACGTTTCCAGATGGCCAATGAAAGAGTTGCTTGGGGATTTTTCTTTTTGGTATAGGCACATTTCAACAACTTTTTCAGTGTACTTCCTATGAAAACGTTCCATGTATTACCTTATTATCTGACTTGATAAAAACTACTTAATTTTTCACAGCCATTGATCTTTAAGGCACATGTCAAGCAAGCAGAACACCATTACCCTTCCTTATAAATAAGGAACAGCCACATTTTGTCCTTGAACAGTCTGTTCACACACAAAAGTATCATAGAAGTATATCTATTTCTCTTATTTTACTTAGAAAAAAAACTTATGTTGACTGTTATGTTGGGAACAACTTGGTAAAGGGATCATGAGATGACCGAGAAGTTATTTACAAAAAAACTGAGGACAACATTAGATGAAACAAACACTGCTAATACACCTTGAGGAGCATTCTGAACTACAGCCTAAATTGAAAGCTGTGGTGAACTGAGTGTTTCCGAATTTCTTTTGGTGGCTTTTTTGAGGGAATGAGGGTTAATAAATTAAAATGACCTTAAAACTGAAAGTATTTTCTGGCTCATTTACTAACAATGAGTCAATATAATTTTATTGGTGATGAGGGCTACAAAAAATACCCACTTTGGTTCATTAGCAAGCCAGCCAACAAAACCCTAAAGTAACCTGAGTAAATTGCAGGGCAGTGTATTACTAGGCATCTATTTACACACTTAAGTCTAACTGTTTAGAAAAAAATGTTTAGAAAGCACAATGAAAAATGAACAATACTTACAACCATACCGTTTAGGGACACCCAGCAATCTGGTGGGAAATCCTGGAGCAATGGTACTAAAAACTGAAGACAACCATCCCAGTGGCACAGCAGCAACATCATTCCAATCAGATTAAAGATTCTCACCACAGCACTGGCCAGATCATACGTCATGTGGAAAATCTGTGGGGAAAAATTACAGGTGATGCATGTGATGTAAGTCCGAAATGCAAACCATTTAATTTTCATCAGGTAGGTTAAAGGCAATGAAGTATCATCCCAAACTTCTAAAAAAGCTGAGATTTCTCAGGAAAGACCATTAACTTGGGCACACTAATTTGGCCAGAGAGCTATGCTGACGTACCTGATTCTTAGCTGTACGCCGTATATGCTTATATGCCTGCATGCCATATAAGCTGTTGTAAAAGGCATATTTTGGGTAAGAAGTCACCAACAAAAGTGTTTTTTTAAAGCCTACAACTCCTTTCAATTGAAGCAAGTCTCGTAAATTAAAAAAACTTGGTAAAGGTAGTGAGACGATTACTTGTCTGTGAACTTGGTGTCTAAACACTCATAAAGTTGTGGGAGATACAAATTCAATGACTCATTTAAAAAAGATTCACCTTCACATTCCTTACCATCTTAAAAGCACCAAAATCTGAGTGAAGAAACATGTAAGTACTTTTACATATTTTTGGACTTCTATTTCTATACTATTAATCCAATTTGCATATACGAGTTCACCAAGCAAAATGACAAGAAAGTAGTTCATCACTCTTAATCATTAGCAGTTTTCCCAAAATACTGAGAATCGTGTGGCTGCTATACCTCTAGTAGCTAAGTTTGTATCAAAGTAATATAATAATTCGGATTTCAACATATTGCTCCATTCTTAGACAAAGAACGTTGGCATCTGAAAAGTGTCTTACAGCAAATCCCACATATACTCTTAAAAACAACATAGACATTTTCAGGTTTGTCATGGGAAAATTTGTTGGACAGAATTAGCATGAATGGCAGCCGTCAGCTGCCAAATAGTATGGAGAAAAACACTGTATTTGACACTTTTCTCTTCTGGTTTTAAAGCACTTCTAAACTACAAATACAGGCATATTCTTTACTTATTACACAATTCAGTCAACTCAAGATAATTATATTACATTTTAACACACATAATTATCACTATGCAGGATTTCCATTTACAGGATGAAGAATGTCCGTATTTCATGGAATTTTAAGTAGAAAATATTATTTAATTGTACAGATAGACATAGAAATCAGAAGGTTTAGTGCTGAAGATGTCAGATTGCTAGAGGTATACAGGCATATTGGCACATGACATTTTGCATTTGTAAATGAAAAAATTCACATATGAAAGGGGGCATGTTTGTATACTAACTTTTACATATCTAAACTAAAAGCAGAGATTAAGTACCCACATTGTAAATGAGTGCAAGTGCAAATAGGGAGAGCGTGTTATGGTGTCTTTCAACATCATTTTCTGTTAGTGGGAGTTTTCCCCTGTTTGAAAATGATGGTGCTTTTTCTGAGTCCCAAAATGCAAAACCTGCATAGTAGATACATACCTCAGACATTAACTTTATATGCAAAACATTTTTTCAATCTAGGGCATTTTAAGACAATATATTTCAAATTCCAGTTTGACAGACATTGGAAACAGATGCTTGTAACATTATTCAAAATGTCATGTCTTATCCAAATACCATCTAGCTCCTGCCAAAATTGAAGAAATGGCACTGATATTTAGGAGATACTGTAAATGGAAATAAACAGAAAAGTGTCATCATTGCACACGTGTCTTCTTAAGAAATGTATTTACGTTATAGCTATTTCAATAACTACAGATTCAGTAGCATGATATCAACTGAGAGAGTTGATGTGTGAAGTGAAATAATTTTATTTTGAAGAACTAGAAAAAATAGCAAGGATTACTACTGTTTTGGAACACTAACACTCATTCAGGTTACACTTTATCCGCATGGTTATTATACTACAACTGCAAAGTGCAGATGAATTCCTCATTACATGAAAAGTCATAGTTTTGTCAGAGAAAGCAAGATTTCCCCTAGAATATTTGTTTGAAAAAGTGCAGAACACCAGACAGAAACAATACATATTTTACACACAGATCACAGCTTCCTCAGGAAGTTTCTATTGCTCCAAAAATGCACATTATCACACCATGGCTGGACAAAAAAATGAAAGTTCCCACGCACACAGTTTTCATGCTGCCTCAAGCTTCCGATTAGGCTTAAGAGACCAGATTTTCAGAATAATTCAATGTATTGGATACTGAGTGTTTTTTAAAAAATGGGTCACAAATATGACAATCAGAGCCAAGATGAGCATAAATATCTTAATTTCTGTACTTAGAAAGATAACTTTTCTGAAAACATGCACCTAGGTGTATGTGATACACAGGGGAAGATCTGGTTCTCCAAAACTCTCCAGAGTCCTAAAAACAGCACTTGCATATACCCAAGGCTCCTGAATCCTTATTCTGCCTCTGCAACTATGGGCTTAGGCACCATGACAGATTGTGCATGTATCCTGTGATCATAGCTGCATAAAAATGATAATTCTATGGCTTTTTCACTTGGATGGAGCCCATTTTCGGGCATCACTCCAGATTACAGAGATGGTCTGCAATAGCTCATATCTTGATATAGAATTTCCAAGATTTTAGAGCATTCTGTGATGGTACATTTTAATTTCAAATTTTAAAATTATATAATTAGGTAATGTGCACTTAAAAAAAAAAAAAAGCGGCTGGATAGATTTGCAAAGGTATTTATTTCAGCATTTTTAAGATCTTGCCTAGCTCTTACGCATGTATTGCTCCCTGCCTACCCCGTGAGACTGTCTGACGGCTTAGTAAGGCTTCCCAAACAAGCCAGTAGAACCAGGACACAGAAAGAGATATTGCAAAGGGAGACTAAAATTCAAGCCAAAGAGCTGGAGCAGTGAGTTCAACCTAAAGGGCCTTGCTGAACCAAAGAGGTCTGCTGTTGGGTTTGGGCTCTGCAAGGACTTGTCACAGTGGTATTATGGTATGACTGCGTAACTATTACTATCGTATTTCTTCAAAGCCTCTTTATTAGTAATGTGCCTCTGCAGAAATGGTCTTGTAGTACAAGAACAATAACATGTTGAAAATTTTATGTGAAACCAAATACAGCAAAAGAAATGACTGCAACAGTCTGTATACGACACTGCAACCTTCCGCCATTTCTGAAACCTTTCACTTAGCATTCAGGGGCAGTACATTTAAAAATGCACGAACATATTCTCGATATTATCTGGATTGCTTAACATGGAAACATTATATCAGCATTTCAACCATACCATACTTTCATGGCTCATCTTTTGCTTATATAGTCTATTATTTGTGTAGCCTATTCTAATAACTGATAACTCTGTATTAAAGAAAATAACTTCATAAGATAAATATTAGGAAAATATTCCAAAAACCTTTTAAACATCTCTGCATGTTCTCTCTGCAGTAAATAAAAGCTGATTTTTTTTTTCTCCTAAAAGGAACTTACCATGGAAATGCTTACTTGGTTGGAAAAAAAACACTTTTCAATACCCAAAGCATAAATTGTAAGTGAATAATAATATTTTTTCATGGTACTGTATTGACATACAGTATATATCCCCCCATATAAAGGGGGATGTGTTGCCTTTTTAAAACTAATACCCAAACTACCCTGTGGACTGAAGTCATATATTGCATATAGCCAGCAGATCGAGAGAGGTGATTCTCCCCCTCTACTCTGCTCTGGTGAGACCCCACCTGGAGTACTGTGTCAAGCTCTGGAGCCCTCAGCACAAGAACAACATGGACCTGTTGGAGCAGGTCCAGAGGAGGGCCACAAAGACGATCCAAGGGCTGGAGCACCTCTCCTACAAAAACAGGCTGAGAGAGTTGGGGTTGTTCAGCCTGGAGAAGAGAAGGCTCCAGGGAGACCTTACAACGGCCTTCCAGTACCTGAAGGGGGCCTACAGGAAAGCTGGGCAGGGGCTGTTTGCAGGGGCATGTAGCAACAGGACGAGGGGCAATGGTTTTAAAGTAGAGCAGGGTCGGTTTAGATTAGACATTAGGGAGAAGTTCTTTACAATGAGGGTGGTGAGACACTGGAACAGGTTGCCCAGAGAGGTGGTGGAGGCCCCATCCCTGGAGACATTCAAGGCCAGGCTTGATGAGGCTCTGAGCAACCTGATCTTGTTGAAGATGTCCCTGCTTACTGCAGGGGGGTTGGACTAGATGACCTTTAAAGGTCCCTTCCAACCCAACATATTCTATGATTCTATGATTTATGCGTAGTCCTCGGGCCTACAATGGCAGGTTATTTCATGAGCCACCTGAACTTTTGATCTGACTGTCGAGGCACCAAAGAACAATCTCTAACTGAATATTTGGTCACATCTGGAAGTTAGCGCTAACCTTAACGTTTACTTTGAGCATGATTGTCTGTGAAGGTCCCTTCCAACCCAACACATTCTATGATTCTATGTTTAATATTTTATGTTCTTCCATTCAGGAGTTGATTGTGATACATTGAAACAAGAGCAGTCATATTTTTATAGTATTTGCTTTTTGCAATCACAAAGTACAGTTCCTATATTAATGAACTAAACCTTATTAAAACTCCTAGGAGATGTGTGAAGTGTAGTTTGTTAAGAGAGGATATGGAGGACAGAAAGCTAATGCCACTCATGTCAGCAGATGGTGGCTTGCCCATCAGCTGGTCCTTCAGTGGGACAGGAAGAAATATAGGAAGACCACAAATTGATTTACCTTGATTTTGCAGTACGGATGTGTGGTCAAATCTCTCTGTTTGAATGGTTGTCTTATCAATATAATATTCCTAGCAAAAATAATTCAAACACTTGCATGCAACTAAAGTTAGGCTCCAAAACCCGTTACTCAGGTAGTTAGCATAAATAGTCTGGTTATTTTTAAACGCTTGCCATCCACAAATGCCATGCAAATAAGCAGGAATTGCAGCTGTAAAACACATTTGACAGTCTGGCCACTTTATTTTTACTCCTAATTTCATACCTAAAAATTCAACTTAACCAGCAGAAGGTACAAATTTTGGACACCACATTTCAAGAAAATTACTAGAGTGACATGAGATTACTGCAACTGAGAAAAAATTAAAATTCCCCTGAGAACTAACTCTTTACACATTTTTATTTCACATAATAGGAAAGATTTAATAGATATCTGTCCTTTTTGCTTACTACTCAGTTTCATTTCAATTACACATGATACTTTTTAGTATTATCATGGTTTGTTTGCGGGAGGGTTGGCTATAATACTGTCAGTTTTCATAGTTTCCATATACTTCAGAATCATGTTTAATAATAAATTTAGTTTATGAACTCACTTCTAAAAACTCATACTTTCTTCCTATATTGTTTTCATAACCTTTTCTCAATACCCTAGACACCTTAAAGTTTTGCCTAAAGAGCTGACAATGCCTCTCACAATGGCTGAAATGTAACCACAGCTTAACAGTTTCTAACGTTTTGGCAAAATATTGCTCACAGAGAATAAGAAATTACTGAAGATGTCAGAGTTCACATGTTTTATCTCAGTTTTTACTCACTTTATTAATTACTCTTTTTATTCCCACATGTGAAGCAGGAAGCAGATTATTGCTTCCTCACATTTATAATGGAGCATATACTTTAAATTGGCCCTGCTAACTCTGATTTCTGAGCCTGAGACAGAAAAACTGTTTCAGTCATACCAGCTCACTTGCTTAATAGTATTTGAGGGCTGTCATATTAAGTTAATAGTGCACAAACAGTTTAAATAAACGAACACAAAATCTGCTGAACTGCTGTCGTGGAATGCAGAGGCTACCTCTTCTGCCTTCTGATAATTGGCATGTAACATTTGTTCAGTTGTGATTTTTAGGTCAGTTTGACTGTTAGGTTCAGTTTATATAAAAAAATGATTTATATAAAATATCAGAAACTAATTTTGATTTTTTTTTTTTTTTTTTTTAAAGTAAGTCTTAGGACTTCCTAGAAAATTTATTCGGTTCTTACATCACTGAGTTCATCCAGAGACCTCTTCTCTTCCCCCCCTCAGAAGTACTAAAGTTGCTCGGTATCATAAAGCTAGCTTGGGTTTAATCTTCAAATCAGGATTTGCATCACGCCTCCGGCAATATGAAATGACACTCATACTAAGTGAGCTGTGAGGAGTCTGGAATATTAAATAGCCATAGTGGGGAGGCAGAAAGAGCTGCACACATGCATGAAGGCTCTGGAATGCATGCTGAAAGCTGTGCCAAGGGCAACACTAGGACTCCAGGCTAGAGTAGAGGGCAAAATAAGAGTTAGAAAAATGACGAGGGGTTTTTGGTTCAATCTCTGGGTTAGTCCAGAATCATTAGGTTTATCCCTCAGAGCACCAGCTAGACAGAGATTATAAAACGTAGGATCCAAATTTTCCTACCTGAGTTAAATGTTCACTTTTAAGATAGTGGTTGTAACAAAGCTCCCTGGGAAATAAAATAATATAAAACGGTGAAGAGGGCACAATGCCTCTTTTTGAACATCCGTCTCTCAATCTACTTTAAACAATGAAAGGCAATCATGGCTTTTTGTTTAGCCATTTTATGTTCTACAAATTGATTTCAAAAGACATTCTTTGTAAATATCACTTGGGATACTATGGGTCTGATCCAACTCCTTCCAAAGCCAATTTCTTTGGGAGTTGCGGGTTACTACACACTACACTGGCAATACATCTGCAGAAGTAGATGTAAACGTTCATTCACTGAAATGCCTGGCTATGCCTTCAGGGTAACATTTTACACTCAACTGGCTCCTGATGTGTGTGCTTAATTTTATGATAAATAATTCAACATTGATAATTTAATAGTGGGGACAGGTATATAGCACTATTTAATCTAGTTGTATTTGTGACCTTAAGCTGACGACAAATGCAAAGATCTGCTTCTGTTTTAGTTAGCCTTGAAGGGAAAACACCAATGATTTAATAAACAGAACCAACTATTTTTAATCAAACATATCCGGATAAAAGAGCTAAGAATGGCCTATTTTATGTGACCTTTAAAAATTGTTATTTTCTAGATGGCGTTAATCTGACATTAGGTTTTATAATAGAAGTTCCATTTATTCCAAATCAAGGCATGTACAAATGGAAGCTAGCTTCCGTGGAACAAAAAGAACAGCATAACAACATATAAATGTGACAGTGTAATAAAACTACTTTGCTGAAGGAAGATTTAGGCAAGCCTTGGAAAGGTCACATATAACCAGGAAGCAAAATTTATTTACTATATAAAAATTCTTCAATATATATTTTGTACTGTAAATTGGCCAATGCCATACTAATATATTACCTCTCATACAGAGGGCATGACTTCACTGCCAAAACGTGTGTTTTTATTATCCTGTTGTCATTAATGCGTGTGACCTGTCTTGACATCTAAATAGAGAGGAGCAATCACTTTAGTTCTACGATGAAGAAGAAAAGCCCAGAGTGACAAGCCTCAGGATCATGAAATAAAAAACACAGTGCTAATTTTCATTGTGTTTCTATAGAGGTGGAGGTCTCATTTATCACTTACATTGATGACAGAAAGTACCTTATTATACTAAGCTTTTATCTTCATTAACTGAAGCAAAGTAGAAAGAAACAAACAAAAGCAGTTCACAGCTGTCAGAAAGACACAAACACGCAATACTAACAGCCTGCCTCTCTGACAAAGTTTAGCTGAAGCTCTTCTCCTTAAGTCATAGTACCAAACTGAGAGTGACCATATGGCAAAAAATACTTGAACTACAGATGAGAACAGAGATCGAGAGTTTTGTCAGCTTGAAGTATAGCTCCGTTTCCATTTCAGTATTATTTCAAGAATCAGCACTGCCTAACCTTCAGCCCAAGCTTCTTGATGGGCCAAGTATCTCAAGCGTCAGCATCACTGAACTCAAGCTGGAGACCTCTGTGAGTGGCACTGAGCTAGAAGGAACATTTCATTTATTATAAGTATTTATATCTTACAAAGAAGGCAGCTTGAAGATACAGCCAGTCTCTAAATGGCTCGAAATATTATTTATGATTTTTTCTTACTAGCTGAGCGAGAGGAACTGTTTCTCATATTAATGTGCAGATGTACTCTGGCGGCAAGAAATAAGTTATTCACCATCACTCCTCTGCCCACAGAAAGGCCAAGGCAGGGACTCCCACATCGCTGAAAAGGGCAGCAGAGCGAGCAATGTGAATCCTAAAAAATACCACTGCCTACAATATCTCAAATATAAGGGCATAAAATCAGACACCTGACTGCATTTTTAGGAATTGATATCAGCTTCTAAAGTCTATGTTCCCCAGTTTTAATATACTTACACAAGCAGTTTTCATCCTTAATGAATGTGAACTAAAACAATAAATACCAGACATACATTTATAAAGAAATCTACCATAAAATGTGTCAAAAATGCTGAGAAAATTTAGGGATAACATTAGGATGTACCAGAGTCTTCACAAAAAGTGCCATGTTTGATAAAATTGTTTTACAACGTTATTGATCACTGAACTCTCATAAACCCTGAACCCTTTTGATTTTCATTTTTAAAGCATAACTCTGGAGATAATCACACACCCCAGCACACTAAGTCTTTTCCTCTGAGATATGTATTTAAAAGAGAAGAACAGGACAGTGCCCTGGCTGCACCTGCCATCGAAAACGGTGGGACACAATCCAGACTCCCAGACTCCCCAGTCCAACAGGGAAATCCAATAGAAATGAAAAAACACAAAGTGGATACACTGCAGGAAGTATTTATAAATGGATAGATAGAAAGTAACAGCATATCCCAAAACAACATATTTTTACAACCAACCTTGTACAAACAGGATACATGTAACCAACCTCTTTCCATCTCATATTTTCCTAAACTTCATTCGGTTTATTTTTTTTTTTATTTAAGGTAGTCATGTTTTTAATGTCCAAACTCTGTGAATATGAACTGAAATCAGACACTTTCTGATAGTACGAAAAGCACCAGAAGATTTGATGTACACAGAAACTTGAAAGTTTGCATGTTTACAAAAATTGTATCTGAAACTACTGTTTCTGTAAAACAATGCTCTTGGTGATTTTCTTTTCACTAGATCTGTATGTCATGACAGGCTGTAAATACTTCACAGATCTTCTCTTGTCTCAGCCAGAACCAGGCTTGGGAAGCAAATTAAAGTGTGAGAATAAAAGGAGAAGAAAGTTTTCTCTTACATCATCCTAAACCCTCCAGAGGATCAGTTTCAAATACAAGGGGATGGTTCATTAGCATTATTAAATCACCAGTTCTTTTTACATTATGCCTTCCCCCAAAGTGACACTGCCGCATATCTGAGCTTCAAAGTAATTGCCCTAATTATAATACAGCAACATAATGATCTAATAGCAAACAACTGAAATAATGAGGAATATTTCTCTTGGGGAATTTAAGTTGGTGTCTTACTGAGGCTGATGAGGTTAATCTTCCAAACATGGAAATAATGGGCAAGCAATTGAAAATGAAAGTCGTTACATTTCCTGTGGAATAAAAGTTCTGAGACCAAATTGATTCACAATGCTTCCTTTTAATAGCATGTGATACCTTCATTTTAAAAAGCCCAAAAATGTTTTTTGAGGTATAATTGTTACATTTTGATGTTTATGTATCTGAGTTGTTAAGATTAAACATAAGGTGTGAACAAATATGTAAAATTCCATACTGTATTAGAATCTAAATTTTGCTTTTTTTAGTAATCTAAAAGAAGACTTCAAAGGGCAATCCTTATTAAAAAAAAAAAAGCAAGACTGTCAGTACAAGTCAAGGCAGATGATTCGTGCACAATAGTGTGTGAAAGTCAGAACTCTTCATCAGCTGCATGCTTAAAGTCCAAAACACAAAAAATCCATTTACTCTTTTGAAAATCCTGGTAATAGCAAATATGACAAAATCATTCCTATATCATAATCACAAACACACATAAAAATCAAAGAAATAACATCTAGAAGTACGTATGTGAATAAACTATTGTGATAATGACACATCAATGATTTGAAGTCTTAGTCAATGTTTCACAATATTGACACATGATTTTTAAAATTACATGGCTAATTGAACTGCATT
This sequence comes from Dromas ardeola, assembly GCA_013398915.1. NCBI lineage: Eukaryota > Metazoa > Chordata > Aves > Charadriiformes > Dromadidae > Dromas > Dromas ardeola. The sequence goes on from VYZM01000628.1 coordinate 110,394, forward strand.
ACAGAGAAGTTTTTTCAGGAAAGCGCAAAGGAATTCTACAGGTAGAATCTTACTGTCGCTCCAAATCACATAAAAGACCTCTTTTGGGATTTTAAAAGTTAAATACCAAGAAAGAACCGATGCCTGGGCAGGTAGAAAGAACACAACAGAATCGTTGTCTTAATAATTTGCCTCAAAAATTGCCAGTAGAAATTAAGAATTCAGTTGCCTGATAAATCTTCATGTAGTCAGAAAAATATTACCAGTTTAAAGAAACTACTTTGGAGATTTGCATACAATACCTTCTCTTGTAAAGTATTATGTTTACTTGGTTTAGTACATACACTACTTTGAGCAGAAATTGAAGATGCTAAATTATTCTATTTTTGTAACTGTGTTCAACATTTGGTAAAAGCTTGACTATCATTATGAATAGTGACTGTATGCTTGCATACCCACAAACATAATTTACACACAGTTCTGAATACTCAGAAGTCTACAGATCTCTAAGGATTGTCTATAAAATAGTGAGAGACTGAAAATAGAAGACAAAAAAGGTATACAAATACTATCAGAAAAGAGAAACAACAGTATGAAGAAAGAAATGTTCTTTCATGGTCCTGTTTGGGTTCTTTGACTTTTGCTTATTTCCAAAATATTATTTAAAATAACACTTGCTTTTGATGGGTAAAATTTTTCAGGATTCATACATGATCAACTTAGACTTTGTGTTTTAATGCTATCAGGTATAACGATGAACAGCTGATGAGGGGACATTGTGCCTACACTGATTTTTTCCCATTATTTTTTTAGCAGATAAATAAATATTAAAGTTAATTAATTAATTCTATTTTAACATGGTTATTTTACTATGTTAAGGTGTTTTGAGAAAGAAAACAGTGCACAGCAAGCCTAATGTGTATCTCTTACAGTAGTTACTGTTACACAGTCTCTCCAAGAAGAGTTTACATTTAATAATTTAATTTTTTGAGCTAGTACCTTGTTAAACACAATGCCTAGCTGTAGTTCACCATATGAATAATGGAACAAGACAGATGACTTTATAAATTACACAACGTGTCAGCCTATGAATTTGAAACATACACTAAAATGTGAGTAATACAACTGAAATAATTATTTGCTAAAACTCTCCAACAGCAAATCATAAACTACACAAAGATGCAGTAGGTCTGGTCAGGTCAGAAAGCTCCACTAAAAAATATTGATACCACGTGATTTCTTTTTACTCTAAATTAGCTTTCCCACATCCCCACCCTCTGTTTTTTGGCTTTCTTTTCTATCATTCTTGTACTTTTTCTAGCAGGCCAGTAAGAGAAGTTTAGGATGTGCACCGAGCCCCTGGACACCCCAACACGACACCCTTCCTCTTGCCACGCACTCTCCCGCATATTAATTTTGTCAGTGCTTTCCATGCTGCTCGACAGCTGAGAGGAGAGAACCTGCCTTTACTTTCTTGAGGAAAGGAGCTGCCTTTACTTTCTGGGCTGTCTTAGCAGTGGCTTTCTCCTGTTTCCTAGTTGATCTGATGAACATGTCTGGTTTTCAAATTGCCCTTTGGCTCTAAATCACTTAAAATTTGCTGCAGAACATTTTGCCCCGTTTTCTAGTAGTTTAATATCCACTAGGTTGCACGTTGCAAAGGCTGGCTCCGGTTCCATACTGCAGCTCTTGCTGACATTGGAGTCACCCCAGGTGGTCATCGACAGTCTATCTGCAGAGATTTAATCTGAACATTTTATCATTGCATTCGGATTTTATAAGATTACTGAGTCTTGAGTGATATGTTGTTGAACACTATACAAATAAACACCATTTGCACAACTACTGCTTTTTCTGTGTATGCTCTCAATTGGCCATTCATATTGTGGTAGACAACATACCTTCTTATTTGCCCCAGGAAAATCTCTACCCTCTCATGTATTTTGATTTAGCGTATCAACATTTCTGCTAGCTAGATCCTATTGCCATATCTCTTTCAGAACAGTATTTCAGTTTATTCTTCACTTGGTAACAGGAACAATCTTCTGTGCACTCTTGCAACATTGCTTGCAATCTTCCATGGATTTACTACCAGGGGTTTGTCTGTGGAATTGTCTGCAGCCTTTGCCTACGGATGCAAATATATGTCATAAAAATCAGCTGCATAGTGCTCCAGAGAGCCAATCCACCCTGTGTTCTGGAAAGGGCCTGCCTTCCTTATTTAGCCACCAGCAGTGAGTTTTCTGGGGCAATACCCTACCCTCAGACCACATTGCTGAAGGCTCAATGATTTAGGTTTTTTTCTTACATATTAATAGCTAAAAAAGCAAAAGTGACAGAATTTTGTCTGTTCTCAAGAGCACTTCATGCAGATGTTCACTGTCTGGCTCCCATCTCCAGACCCTACCTGTTACAAGCACACCACAGCTTGTAATTAAAGCACTCTCACAGCATGGTAGTCATCGCGGGCTGGTACTAGTGTTACCTCTTCCTTAACATCACAGACTACTTACGGTTCCATGTTGTGTTGCAATACTGCACAACACTGAGCAATAATCATGTTTGTCAAGAGTGCAAAGCAAAACCATCTCTCGTTTCACATTTTCTTATGGACAGACCACATTCACTTGTTGGCTTCTGAGTGTGTTTAGTATACACTAGCCCCCAAACAGCCATTTTCCAGACTCCCGTTTCTGCTTTCTCTCTCTGCCGACACCAAAGCTGACACCACAGTCCAGCTGGAATCAAACTGACTATTGAGCAACAGCTAACTCATATATGACAGCCAAATGATTGCCAGACAATGAACAGGTCACATAGTGAAGGAAAACTTGAGGCTAAGAACTTGAAGGAGAAATGCTCTTCTTTGAATTATCCTACGTACCCCTGCTCATTTTAATTCTTCCTTCAACAGAAGGAAACCTTTTCAACATTTCCTTTGGGATATTTAATATGTTTATCTTCCATTCCCTTTACATTGCTGTTAAAAGGTGGAGATCTTTAGTGTTGCTCTTTGAGTCTATTCCTCCACAAACAGGTTGCAATTCCTCTACAAACAGGTTGCAATCTACTGCTTTTCTTCTCTGTCAGTCTGTTTCTGTCTAGCCTTTATTTGGTACAGTTCTAACCTCTCAGTGTTTTCCTTTTCTGCTTTCACAGAACAGAATCATGGAATAGTTTGGGTTGGAAGGGACCTTTAAAGGTCATCTAGTTCAAACCCCTTCAATAAGCAGGGACAACTTCAACTAGATCAGGTTGCTCAGAACCCCGTCCAACCTGACCTTGAATGTTTCCAGGGATGGGGCATCCACCACCTCTCTGGGCAACTTGTTCCAGTGTTTCACCACCCTCATTGTAAAAAATTTCTTCCTTAGATCTAGTCTGAATATGCCCTCTTTTAGATTAAAACCATTACCCCTTGTCCTATCACAACAGGCCCTGCTAAAAAGTTTGTCCCCATCTCTCTCATAAGCCCCTTTTAGGTATTGGAGAGACACAATAAGGTCTCCCTGGAGCCTTCTCTTCTCCAGGCTGAACAACCCCAACTCTCTCAGCTGTTCCTCATAGGAGAGGTGCTCCATCCCTCTGATCATTTTTGCGGCCCTCCTCTGGACCTGCTCCAAATGTCTTTCCTGTGCTGAGGGCTCCAGAGCTGGACGCAGTACTCCAGGTGGGGTCTCACCAGAGGGGAGTAGGAGGGCAGAGTCACCTCCCTTGACCTGCTGGCTATGCTTCTTTTGATGCAGCCTAGGATATGGTTGTGAGCACACATTGCCATCTCATGTTCAGCTTTTCATCCACGTGTACCCCTAAATCCTTCTCAGCAAGGCTGCTCTCAATCCCTTCATCCCCCAGCCTGTATTGATACTGAAGGTTGCCCCAAACCATGTGTAGGACCCTGCACTTGGCCTTGTTGTCATGAGGTTCACAGAAGCCCACTTCTCAAGCTTGGATGGGTCCCTCTCAATGGCATCCCATCCCTCAGGCGTGTCAACTGCACCACTCAGTGTCATCTGCAAACTTGCTGAGAGTGCACTTGATCTCATTGTCTATGTCATCGATTTTAGTGTATTTAGTGAAGATATTTAACAGGGCTGGTCTCAATACAGACCCCTGAGGGATACCACTCATCACCAATCTCCATCTGGTCATTGACCTGTTGACCGCTACCCTCTGGATGCAACCATTCAGCTGACTCCTTGGACTGAACAGTCCACCAATCAAATCCATATCTCTCCAATTTAGTGAGAAGGATGTTGCGGGGGACCACGTCAAAGGCGTTCCAGAAGTCCAGATAGATGACATAGGTCTTCCCTTGTCCACTGATGTAGGCACTCCATCGTAGAAGGCCATGACATTGGTCAGGCAGGACTTGCCCTTGGTGAAGACATGCTGGCTGTCTCGAATCCCCTCCTTGTCCCCCATGTGCCTTAGCACAGCTTCTAGGAGGATCTGGTCCATGATCTTCCCAGGCAGAGAGGTGAGGCTGAGAGGTCAGTAGGTCCCGGGTTCCTCCATTCTACCCCTTTTAAAAATGGGTGCAATATTTCCCTTTTTCCAGTCCCTGGGGACTTCACCTGACTGCCATGACTTTTCAGTTATCATGGACAGTGGCTTGGCAACTACATCAGCAAATTCCCTCAAGACCCTGGGATGCATCTCGTCAGGTCCCATAGATTTCTGTGTGTTTGGATTCCTCAGGTGGTCATGAACCTGATCTTCTCTTACAGTGGGAGGGGCTTTGCTCCCCCAGTCCCTGCTTTGCAGTCCATTCACTCAAGAGGTGTGGGAAGAGATTTCCAGTGAAGACTGAGGCAAAAAAATTGTTGAGTACCTCAGCCTTCTCCTTGTCCATTGTTACCAGTTTGCCACCAGTCTTGCTCATCAGGGTCCATACACTTTATTTGACCTTCCTTTTCTGGCTGACATACCTGTAGAAGCCCTTATTATTCTTTGTATGCCTTGCCAAGTTCAGCTCCAGCTGTGCCTTTGCATTCCTCCCATCCCTCCACAACCAGGCAGCGTCCCTATACTCTTCCCAGGATACCTGTTCCTGCTTTCACTGCCTGGGCATTTCCTTCTTGCCCTTTAGTTTGGCCAGCAGGTCTCGACTCAGACATACCAGTCCCTTGCTTTCCTTTCCCAGTTTCTTACATGTGAGGATTGAGAGCTCTTGTACTTTATGGAAAGCGTCCTTAAAGATCTGCCAGCTCTGTTCTGTTCCCTTGTCCCTGAGGGCACTTTCCCAGGGGATCCTATTGAGTAATTCCTTGAAGTTTGCATTCCTAAAATTCCTGCCTTTACTCTTCACCTGACTCATATCCATCAGAACTGCAAACTCCACCAGACCACTGCAGCCCAGGCTGCCTCCAATCTTGACGTCACCAATTAACTCACTTGTGTTGATGACCAACAGTTCCAGTATTGCATCCCCTCTGGTGGGGCTGTCTATTACCTGGCTTAAGAAGTTATCCTCAATGCATTCCAGGAGTTTCCTGGATTGCCAACAGCTTGCCGTGCTACTTTTCCAGCAGATGTCGGGGTGGTTGAAGTCCCCCAGCCAGACAAGAGCCAGTAAGCGTGATGTCTCCTGTAGCTAGAGTAAGAAGGCTTCATCAATAGGGTCCCCTTGATTGGTCAGCCTGTAGTAGATACAAACCACAAGGTTCCCTTCATTGCCTCAGTGTCTAATTCCCACCCATAAGCTTTCAACCTGTTCATGGCTATTTTTCAGAAACAGCTCTTCACATTCCATCCATTTACTGATGGAGAGGACAACACCTCTGCCCCTTCTTCCTTGCCTGTCCCTTCTGAACAGCCTGTAGCCATCGACAGCCACATGCTAGTTTCAGTAATGGCAACTAGGTTGTAGCTTTCCAGCAGCACGGTGGCTTTCAGCTCCTCCCGTTTGTTGCCCATGCTGCGTGCATTGGTGTAGAGGCACTTCAGCTGGGCTGTCGGCAATGTCACCTTCTTAGAGGAACACCGCTTAATTCCTTTGAGGTATTTCACTGGTGTTTCCCTGTTGGATTCTATTACCTCAGGAGCCCCTGGCTCATCTCTGTAAGACTTCAAGTGTGCTGCAGTGTAGGCAGCACGTCTCAGAGCAACACGCTGAGGGCCCTCGCTAGCACCCCATCCCTCTAACCTTGGCCTGTCATCCCACAGCTTGTCATGGGCAAACCTGACATCTCCCTCCCCCTTCAAGTCTAGTGTAAAGCTCTGCCAATGAGCCCTGCTATCTTGTGAGCAAAGACGCTCTTCCCCCTTTGAGAAAGGTGAATCCCACTAGACGCCAGAAGCCTGGTGCCATATAGGCAATCCCATTATCAAAAAATGCAAAATTGTGTTGGTGACACCAGCCACGGAGACATGGATTAATAAACTGGGGCCCATCTGTTTCTTCCACTGTTGCTGCCCACAACTGGAAGTAGAAAGGAAAAAATAACCTGTGCTCCACATTCCCTTACCAGCTGTCCCAAGGCCCTGAAGTCTCTTTTGATCCCCCTTGGATGACATGTCGCGGCTTCATCAACACCCACTTGGAAGAGCAGTAATGGATGGTAGTCTGAGGCCTGTACCAGGCTAGGAAGTTTCCTAGTGATGTCCTTACCCAGGCCCCAGGGAGGCAGCAGACTTCCCTAAGAGGAGGGTTTTGCTGTCATATTGGACCCTCTGTCCCCTCAGAAGGGAGTTGCGTACAATTATAACCATCTTTTCTTCCTTGTGGAGGTGGTCTTGATACGGGGGTTTGGGTTTTCTGACTGTGGCAACACCTCTGGTGGGTATGGACCATCATCCACATCATCCATTCACTGGTATTGCACATCCAGAGCTTTGTACCTGTTGTACAGAGGGACCTGGGATGGCAAGATGGGCAAGAAGGGGGTTCACCTGCTATCCCGAGTATGGACTTGCCTCCATTCGCTCCTTTCCTTTAAGCTACTGCCTTCTACCTGGTGGGGGAAGGATACAGGAAACCGTTGATCTTTTTTTTTTTCTGGTGAAATAGCTCACATTTAAAACAAAAGAAAGACTGCTAAGGCAGTATCATACAATTTTTTTAAAGAAAAGAGTAACCTTACGTTCTCTTTGTGGATTATAAGTAATTCCATATTGGTGTTGAGATTTTGACTCGTATTTTTAAAGGCAGGGTCTTCTGTTACTATACATCTGGAGGAAAAGGATTTACTTTCAGTAAGTAGACCAGTATTTCCCTCTGGTTTCTGTGCTTTCTCTTATTCTTGTTCCCCAGAGCATCCCTGCAGTACATTTTCAGTCCATCCATTCCGAATGTTCTAATTTTTCTATACTCTGTCCCTGTGCCATATCCTCTTTTGTTTTTCATTTTTTTCATACTCTCCCACAGAGAACATGAACATTACATCCAAAAAACGTCCATAAAAGGTTCTCCAATTTAGAGCAAGTAACGCTGTCCATCCTTTTTCAGAGTGATTGTAAACAATGGCTGACATTAAAAGGTTAGTATTTCAACTACCACAATATTGCGAACTCCAAGCCAATATAGTTGTGATTTACGTGACCCCATAAAAATATGCTTTGGGTTGTTCATATTTGCATGCCTATCAAGCCTCCCTCAGAAATTGGTGAAAGACTAAATATAGCTATAAAAAAAAGAAAACAGCAATAAATCTGAGATGCTTGAAAAATCATACAACTCCAGGAACTGAGATGTAGAGATAAAAGCAATACTGTAAGGCCTACAATAAAGTTGGAAGAGTTTGCAAGTTTGCAATGGTATGTCAATCATCCTACTTTTACTAACTTAGTCCTAAATTACAGAAATTCTTTGTTTCCAGAAGGCTAAATCCTTGAAATGTTTATCTTGTGTGCTCTCAGTGCTGCAGCTTGCATCTTTGGGACAGTGCTGTGACGGAGACTGAATAGCAAGAACAGTATTTACGCAATTGCAGAGTGACAGTGAAATGGAGAGTTATTTTTATCCTTGAGTTTGGCAGCACCAGCTAAGCACTAGGTGCTTTGAGTGTTTCAAAAGGCCTAGTTTGCACATGGTTGAGCTAATAGCCCAAGAAGAGAACGATAAAAAATGCAGATGTGACGGGAGGCAGGAGGGCAACTGTAACCAGCACATGCAAAAATTAACTCAGCATGCGTGGAAATGGGCTCAGTAAGATTGCAGACTGTTCAGGTAGCGCCACAAGGAGCACTGAGTGATGGTGTCTCACACGTGGTCAACAAAGATGGAAAAAACAGCAGCGCTGAAGCACGTCCCCAAGCAACAAAGGTGGTGTGTGCCAGAAGGAGCACCGGCTGGCCGCTATCAGGGCTGTGGGCTGCGCCTTCCCCATACACCTCTTCTGACATCATCTAATACAGCAATAATGCCAGAACATTCAGTTTTTGTCATTTTTTTCCAGTTGACTAGGTTTTGCCTACGTGCCATGACCAGGCACAGAAGTTGAGCCCTTTACACAGAGTCGGGGTGTCTTGAATCCATTTGTGTGAATTTACCAGCCCCTCTTACTTTTAATGAGGTGGTGAAAATAAAATATGTGAGCTCACAAGAAAACCCATCCCACAAGCCAGATACTATTTTATCTCCAAATGCTTTTCCAGAAGCTAACCGTTGTGTGCCTGTGGGGGGTGTGTATGTAGCACCACTTGAGGAAGGGAAAAGGGCAAGACAGAAGGAAGGAGAAGCCATGGTTTTAGAGCTGTGAAAACTATTTGCCTACCCAGTCCTTGCCCTGCAGAGACAGGCCATAAACAATGAAAACAGGCTGCAGGGAGTTTTCTGAGAGACTGCTGAATGTGGAGTAGCACTTACTCAATTCTCCACCAGGCAGAATTCCCTGAAGTACAATTTTGAAATTACTCTGGACAATTTATCACCTGCCCAAATGACCCTGTCACTTTGCTAGTCCATCTGCCTGGAACTTGCTCTAATATTCCCAGCCCCAGAAGCAGCAATAAACAACTGCCATTTTTTATAAATCAACCTGCCAAATACAGTTTTTTCTTCCCTGACACCCAGGACAAATAATAGTCATTCCTGGGTCACCCACATGTTTGCTAGACATTAAAATGTCATAATTTTCACTGCTAAATAGAAGAAGGAAAAAAAATAACAACACCGCAACCCACAATCACAATCATTCTGGAAAATCCTTTACGGTTTGACCAGCTACCATCTGACTTCTATTTCTGGAATTAACACATTAAAAATAAATAAAGAGGTTGTCTTACTTTTTTAACATGCCTCATGCTAAACATTCAGACTGTGCTCTGCACAAGACCTCCACTGATTCTGCTCACTTGCGTGTCTTTACAATACTAACTGCAGAATGGCTTATCGTTGAGAAGGGGGAGACACGGACTCCACGGCTTGTCCCTGGCTCCCTACCGACTGCCTGGATGAAGAGCGGCTGCACAGCAGACAGAGGACCCCTCTGGAGTTGCTACACCCTTTCTTGTGCACCCAGCACAAGGTGGTTGTATATTTCCCACATGTAATGTTCATCCCCTTTACTCCTCTGAGGTTATGGAGTGAGAGCGCTCAGTGCCTTTGCAGTTACCATGAGGAGAAACAGGGAAAAAATATTATTTATATTAAAAAAGCCTAAAAAATTAATTAAACTCTGGGGTTTTTTTAAAGAACCAAGGAGTTCATTGCATCATGGTAACAATAAAGTGAATGTTAGCTCTGAAAGTCAAAACAAAACAACTAACGAAGTGTATCAATATTTTCAAAAGACGAAAAAGGTTTTGTAATCGCAGACTAAATCCTCTTTAAATCAGTCAGGTCTCTCCAACACCTTCCTTTCAAACTTTTTCGTTTTCCTCTCAATTGATTTGTCTTCCCTTTGCACTTCAGTGATTATTGATTCTTCCCTTCTGAAGGAGCACAATTATAAAACAATTATCTGCTCTTTCAGTATTTCACAGTCAGCTACAAGCAGAATGTTATTCCATTAGTGTACTGTTAGATCTTTCCTCTTCATTCAAGTACAACTGTTAAAATGGGAAAACAGTGTACAATTTGTTTTGTGATGCTGGATATAATGTACTAACATATATGTGATATCATCCGTATATATGTGTGTGTGTATACATGCATACGTAAATATATACAGGTGACATACGATAATGATGTATGCAGAAGTAACACTAGGCTTTTGATGCATGCCTGAAGCTCTTCAGCAATCAAAACCCCATGCCAACCGATGCCACACTCAACATACAATTCTTTTCCACTTGCCCTGTTTCTTCTTCGCTTTCAAAAAGCTTTTTACTTAAGAATGTACAGAGCTCCTTCGGAAGATAGATATACCTTAAGGTATCCTAGGGAAATCCTTGTCTCCTACAAGTCAGTAGGAGTTTGGCATTGCTGTCAGTGGATCCAGCATTTCACTTGATTTTCCCTGTCCTCTTGTGGCTGAATGAAATGGCAGTTAGTATATCCCAACTATTAGAGGAGAAAGGATTTGGGAGGCATGAATCCAATAGACAGACACGAGGGACAGACAACTGTGCAGTAAAGATAGCAGGAACATAAGTGCTGTGGTTCATATGGATTTTAGTTCGTTTCAAATATTATTCCCTGTTTTATCAAATGTAACACATTTTGGTTTTATGCCTGAAATAGCAAAAGGAAGCATTAATATTTCCTCGTGTATATTCTACATCAAAATAAATGTAAGTTCAAGTTTTATTTGTGTGTCTGGCACTGAGAACACGCACGTCTCTGTTACCCACAAACAGTAATATTATACTGTATTACATGTTCTTGCATTTATTTTATCTGTAGCAGTAAAATTGGACATGCTGGTGAACATGCTCTTTTCTGAAAAGCATGCTACAAACAAATTAGTAGATTTTGCATCTTTTGCAGTTTACATAGGACTCACATGGAGACTGGATCTTCAACCAACTGAAGACTACTGTCATGGGGGTATTTACTACTCTGGTATCTTCACCTGATAACCCAAGAGAAAATACACCGACACCATTTTGTATGTGCTGTGGAATTAAACATTATTTAACTATTACTATTAGAAACTGAGAGGAAGGGGACGTCACTGTCTGTTAAATTTGTGTACAGAAATACAGAGTTAAACTACAGCCCCAATCACCAAGCACTGAAAACCAGCATAGAGAACATGCACAACTCTATTACAAAGTTTTCTTGCTATTCCTATTATTATTATCACTTATTTTCCACCAACTTAAAAAAAGGTACAAAAACTGCCCTGCTAAGCAACTTGCAACATTACCTAGACCTGGCTAATTAAGGATTCAGAAAAAATACCATGCAGCTTAATGCATAAAATGAACACCCAGGATGTCTGAACATTTTGTTCTTCTCCAACACATAGCCTATTTCGTTCTAATCCACTAGGCTTTTCCACCAGGCTTTTGGGTGCCTTTTTTAATTTTTTTTTTTCCCCAGTCACTTCAGCTTTCAGACTTATTTTTCCATTACTGCATTTGGTGTGACAAAGGTCCCACATACACTATTTTGAAACACTGCATTAGTTGTAAAAGTGCCTTCTGGCTAATATTAACCATTTTAGGACACAGTTAGAGGTTTTTTGTGTTTTTCAGCTTTGGTTACTTCAGTTCTTCTACACCAGATGTCACAGAAACGATTATCCCTAAGCCAACAGCACTGAAGTCACCTTCCCCAGGGCTACTTCAGCAATGGCCCAGGGGTCACCACTACTAATGACTGCTAAGAAATGCTATCACAGAGATTCCTCTTTGGTATCACTAGCAGCTCAGCTGTCATGCTTTACCTTTTGAAACTTATTAATAGAGTTGATATTTGTGATCACACTGAGAAGCCTATGTGTAAATATAGATATAGACCTATACCTGTATATATCATTTACCAACTGGAGCACAGCAATAATGGTGTACAGAATGGTACAGAATGGTGACACTTCTGTATAAAAAGCCAAGAGAAGGGAGCAGAGAAGACTTCTCCCATCTGTTTCTCCTCTCGCACCGCACATGCAGACCAACCCTAAGCCTCCTGCCTTTCTCACTAAATGAGCCAGCTGGTCACCCTCGATGGAAAAATCCTCCAGTGTTGCTACAGCAGGAAACCTGCGTGATGGAAACTGCCCTCTGGAAGCATCTCTCTGTTCCACTGAATTTGAAAGACACCTGGGAAGACTCACCTTCTAGTCTTAGCACCTAAATAACCTTACAGAGGTTTTTCTAGGTTATTTTACTGCAGTAGTTGAGTTTATTGCTCTTTGCTTTCCAAGGGCCAGCAAGATCTTTGTTCCCCTCAGTAAGAAACTTGAAAGAGGGCTGCACCAACCTGCAAGGGGATTTCTCCCTGGTTGTGGGCTTTGGAGAGGGTAGGAAATCATAGAATAATAGAATCATAGAATCATAGGGTTGGAAGGGACCTCTGGAGATCATCTAGTCCAACCCCCCTGCCAGAGCAGGGTCACCTTAGAGCAGGTGGCACAGGAACGCGTCCAGGCGGGTTTTGAATGTCTCCAGAGATGGAGACTCCACCACCTCTCTGGGCAGCCTGTTCCAGGGCTCTGCCACCCTCAAAGTAAAGAAGTTCCTCCTCATGTTGAGATGGAACTTCCTACACTCAAGTTTGTGCCCATTACCTCTTGTCCTGTCGCTGGGCTCCACTGAAAAGAGCCTGGCCCCATCCTCCTGACACCCACCCTTTAAGTATTTATAAGCATTAATAAGGTCACCCCTCAGCCATCTCTTTTCCAGACTAAATAGACCCAATTCCCTCAGTCTTTCTTCATAAGAGAGGTGTTCCAGTCCCCTAATCATCTTGGTAGCCCTATGCTGCACCCTCTCCAGCAGTTCCCTGTCCTTCTTGAGCTGGGGAGCCCAGAACTGGACACAGTACTCCAGGTGTGGCCTCACCAAGGCAGAGTAGAGGGGGAGGATGACCTCCCTCGACCTGCTGGCCACACTCTTCTTGATGCACCCCAGGATGCCATTGGCCTTCTTGGCCACAAGGGCACATTGCTGGCTCATGGTCATCCTGTTGTCCACCAGGACTCCCAGGTCTCTTTCCACCGAGCTGCTCTCCAGCAGGTCAGCCCCCAACCTGTACTGGTGCAGGGGGTTATTCCTCCCCAGGTGCAGCACCCTACACTTGCCCTTATTGAATTTCATAAGATTTCTCTCCGCCCAACTCTCCAGCCTGTCCAGGTCTCTCTGTATGGCTGCACAGCCTTCTGGTGTGTCAGCCACCCCCCCCAGCTTTGTGTCATCAGCAAACTTGCTGAGGGTGCTCTCTATCCCCTCATCCAAGTCGTTGATGAATATATTGAAGAGGACTGGGCCCAGTACTGACCCCTGGGGAACACCACTCGTCACTGATCTCCAACTGGACTCTGTGCCCCTAACCACGACCCTCTGAGCTCTGTCTTTCAACCAGTTTTCTATCCACCTTACTGTCCATTCATCTAACCCACTCTTCCTAAGCTTCCCTATGAGGATGCTGTGGGAGACCGTGTCGAACGCCTTGCTGAAGTCAAGGTAGACCACATCTACCGCTCTCCCCTCATCTATCCATCCAGTCATGCCATCATAGAAGGCTATCAGATTAGTCAGGCATGATTTCCCCTTGGTGAATCGATGCTGAGTGCTTCTGATAGCCTTCTTTTCCTCCACATGCCTTGAGATGATGCCCAGAACAAGCTGTTCCATCATCTTTCCAGGGATGGAGGTGAGGCTGACCGGCCTGTAGTTCCCCGGGTCCTCCTTCTTCCCCTTTTTGAAGACTGGAGTGACGTTGGCTTTCCTCCAATCTTCAGGCACCTCGCCTGTTCTCCAGGACCTTTCAAAGATGGTGGAGCGTGGCCCCCAAATAACAGGTGTAGCTCCTCTGCTCCCTTGACAGGCTCTTTTGACACCTAGACCCTATGCCATGGCGATGCGAGTCATGAGCCAGCCCGGGTACTCACGCTGCCGAGCCCCGGTGGCTGCACTGCCCCGTGTTTCCACTGCGTGTAAACCCAACGCACACCCGTGGGGGTCATCTATCTCCACACAAACCCATGGGGGAATCTTGCCCAGATTTCGTATTTTAGGGTAGTTCCTCACTAAAAGTAGTCAACTGATGAAAAAGAAGAACATAGTCATCAACATATTGCAACTCTAACTGGTCACCAGAAAGGATTAATCCACACACGATGTATTAATTTCCATTAAAAAAGCCTAAATATGGATATAAAGAAATACCTACGCAAATAAAAACAAAATTGGGATAATTTATTCTACGTCAGCAGTTTAATGCTTTGCCAATTCCCTATTGATTTTAATATAGTATGACTAACCTTGTCTTACTGAACTCCTGTTATCTATCTTTAAAAAGTCTACATTTCTTCAAATCTTGCTGAATGTGTTAACTCATTAGTATCTTGAGACACGCGGTTACCACCTGACGTAGAAAAACCACTATTTCTTTATAAAGTTTTTAATTCAGAATATCTGAATTTTATTGTAAGAGCCTGTATCCTTATCAAACAGGTCAACCAGTCAGACCCAGTCCACTCCTGTTTGTCCCTTCTGTCACTGTTGGCGTGCCTTTACCAGGGAAGTTTTAAAACATGTTAAAATCTAAATAGAAAATGCAAACCTATTTTAGTGAAATGTTTATACTTTTTTAAAGAAAAATCTGTATTCAAGTCCTTGTACGTATTTTTCACAACAAAGTTCTAAATAAACTCTAGTATAATATCAGGCAATCCTCACACAAGAACAGTTTTATTCCATGAGCTATAAAAGAAACTTTTTATCCACCTTTACTGCAGAAAATATGGAATCTATTATACAATTGACATTTTAGAGATCATCATGTGTATTAACTTGTTATGATTTTACTTTTATTTGCATATAAAGTATTTGATTACTTTTGAACAAAAAAAGCACGTAGTGCCACCTAGGGGCATTCATAAGCTTATGAATTTGAATTTTTGACAGCTCAAATATTCTGCATTAGGTTTATTTTTCATAACTGCCTAGGAATAAAAATATGTATTAAAGGAGGATTATGCAATTTAGTTTTGCCAGCCTGACAGTAGGGCATATGCTAATTCCAGAAACACCATGAAATTAAGTTTTTTCTCTGTTTCAGCTGGTAACTCTCAAGTAACTGGCTCTCACAGAAAATTACAAAATAAATAATAGGTATATTAGAAGGAAATAAATAATCAGGGAAAAAACTCCCTTCTCCTGCCTCAAAACCCCCACATTACCAAAACAGTGGAAAACTAAGAATCACATTAATTGACTGTGTCGGATGTGCAAAACTCCATTTCACATGCTTGAGTTTCCACCTCGTTTCCTCCAGTCCAACAAAAGATGGGCCAAGTGGGAGGATTCCTCAGCAGCGGCATGAAGCCGAAGGGGAAGTCAGCCACAGCATCTACTTACTCACTTCAGTTTTTATTTCTTGGGTTGTTTTGTTTTCTTTTGTTGTTTTTTTTTCCCCCTTGCTTGTTAGTTTTTGTCAATGAGGGGTATATTGGAGTTTTTCTGGAAAGACTGCGGATAGAAAAGTGGATTAATCTGTTGCAGACTACTTTCAGAGTTAATTAATCTAAAGTGTGCTGTTACCCAAAGAAGCCTTGAATGTACCATGCTGATTACAGATAAGGATTGCTTCATTTTTCAGGCAGATTTTGTATAGAAAATGCTACAGCAAATATAACATAGGCAGAGGACTAATCCTTGCTGTTGTTTTTCATGGCAAACTCAGAATGACGAAACTGGCCACACTCATGAAAATCAGGCTGCCTTAGCAATGGAAATGCCTCAACACCTTCTGTAAAGATGGCAGGGACCCACCCCACCAGAGTACCCCAGCACTTCACCAAGCCAGGATTTTATACATGAACTTGTTCTATAACAAAATATGCATTTGCAGGCAATGCTGCAAGAACTTTTACTGCCTAACCCAGCAAAGCACTTAGCAAGTACCTTATTTTAAGCGCATGAGCACTTGTCTTGATTCAGTGGGAAAAAAACCCCAACCAACCAAGCAGGCGTCTGTCCCTCATTTTAGCTTTGTACAGGAAGGTTGGCACCACTGGGAAGTGTGCAGTTACTGGTCTCTCTCAACCCTGCCTTTTTTGTCAGACACCAAATAGGGCAGTGTCACTCTCAGTCCAGCCTGCCACCACCTCTATGAAACACCCTGATATCACTTTCACAAATACCAAAGACGCGAGAAAGGCTGGTTTTAATGTTCTGAATTAATTTATCATTGACTTTAAGCCTACCTGATTTTTCAGTCGTATTGGACGTGGTGTCCAATAGTGTCATAGTAATCATTCAGTTTTACTGGACATAACCTAAACCCCTTCCCCACCTAAGTGCAGAAGGGGCAGAGCCTATTCAGTGCAAACTACAAGAAAACCAGACAAGTCATTTAACGAACTATCTATGTTCCACATAGCAGGCTTTTTTTCACAGCTTCCTCCTCTCTATCGAGCACACCCACTCATCTCCACGCTCAAGTAATTCGAAGATGTTACCAGAACGTCTGTGAGGTTTGAAGAATCTGTGAAATTGTATGGAGTATTTAGAAAGCACTGTTCAGAAACACTGTATTATAATGGATTTTTCCAAGTAAATTGTCCAACATTTCCCTTAGACATCTGCAGGAACTAGAAACATAAGCACAAGAGAGAGGATTTAAGTCTTACTTTGAAGTACTAATGTCAATGCAAATGTGGACTATGGAATCTTCATATTCTATTATTATGCATGCAGATGATACAACAACATTAACGCAATAAAATTTTATTCATCACGATAGTGCTAAAAATAATAATAAAAAGAGGCTAGTAAACTGATACTGCATTTTTTATAGACTATATGGGAGATCAATCCTGCAAAATGCTGTGTGGAATCCCTGGTTCCAATCCAGGAAAGCACTTAGCAAGTGCCTTATTTTAAGCATATTAGCAGTTGTCTTGACTCAATGGGAAAAAACCCAAAACCAACCAAACAGGGGTCTGTCCATCATTTTAACTTCATCTAGTTAGGTTGGCATCACTGGAAAGTTATCTTGTCACCTGTCAAAATGTAGATCCATTCTGATTTTAGCTCACTCTGTCACATTCTAGTGGAGGACTCTTTGCTTTACATCATCTCCCAGAACCGAGAGCCTCCTCAATTACATTATTTCTCTTCTCTGAAGTTGTTACTTCTCCACCTAGATCCTGCAATTCCTATTACACACTTGTGTGAGGGTCCTCACATACAATTCACCAAACTAATAGCATTTCCATAGCTGCATTTCATTCCAATCTAATTTGATTTTCTACTGGAATGGTTTAATCATCTATTTGGAAATAACCCCTCTCTGCTGTATTCTCTTGGGCTACTTTTCCCCTGCATGGAGAGAGGACAGTTACGGACAACTAAAATTACTCTAACTGATAACAGGAAAACTACATTTGAAATTCTGTTTGATAACTAAGAGTCTGTTGAGCTGACCTCTCTGAGTTACAGAAAGGCCTAAAAATACAAAACAAATTAGTACCTTACTGCTTACTGACTTTCTTGTTTTTTACAAAAAAAGGTGTTTAGAGGTTGTTGGTTTTTTTCTTGTATGAAATACTGCCTTCATATACACAAAGTAAAATTTTTATGAGTCAGGGACAATCTAGGCCAGTCTATCTGCACCACATTCCCAACCTGTTATATTTTTTAGTCTGCCCAGAAAGTTATACAATGGTCCTAGTTAAATCCCATGTTATGTGGTAGATCTGCTTAGTACACTGTTTGCCCCTTCTGCTCTGTACAGGCAACTGAGTAATGGTTTCTGAAGCGGTGCTTTTAGACACCTCCCTTTCCCTTTTGACTATTATTTGAGACATTTTATGTATTTATGTGTTTAGTTCTTCAGCGCCTGTATTCTGAGCACTGGTCACATCTGAAATTCTAATTGGAATTTCTCCTTCTGCGTAAAAATAAAAAAAAAAAAAACAGCTCTGTGGGTTATAAGCCACAGTTTATGTTATAAGCCCTGTTAGCTCTGTGGGCTTTCTTATATATGAACTCACATATGAAGCTCTAGCACCAAGTTTCAGCCAAATATTGCTTTTCATCTCATATAGAGATCCAGCCTGTCCCTGGCCAGTCACAATGCAGAATAAGGACTTTGTACGCTCTTGGCAAGCTACAAGGAGTCCCCTCCATTCACACAGTCCCAGGCACTAGAAGCCAGTTCCCCTCTTCCCACCACCAGTACACCCAGCCCCAGATGGAGAGGAAACAGGACTGTACACCAGCACTTCACCTCCACGCTCCTGTGCAAAGGCCCCTGGCACATCCGAAATAACACGGTGAACTGCGATTCTCAGTTTCATTTTCAAACCCAGGGCAAATGCTGTGGCAGCAATTATGCTTCAAATAAAGTGCCTAACGCAGCTTTCACACTTGAATTTGGACTCGTAGGTCACTTAAGAGTTTTAATGGAGCGGTCTCATACACACTTACATGAAGACGTGGAGATGAACCTATCCGATGCAGACCCTGGCAGGTTTTCACGTGAAAATACAAAAGAGCTAAACTCACACATCAACTCCCGATATTAGACGGTGGAAGATGGTACTGAATGCTCCTCCTATCCAGGTCTAAGAAAATTAACAAAGTACAAATCTCAGAATAAATGGGAAAGGAAAAATAACTGTCTTCTTTTGTTTCTTAGCTCATTACTGCTACAGTTAAATTAGCCTGCCAATGCTTATGAAACGTTCCTCACAGATCCATGCTGCCTGTGTCCAAAAATTATTCAGAAATCTAATCCATACGTTTCTTTCTTGTTCCTCGCCTGGACGACTGCAATGCTTTCTCAGCAGGTCTACCAGTAAAGCCGATTAGTAGACTACAGGCAATTCAAAATCCAGATGAAAGACACATAGCTAAAAAGAAAAGGATATTTCTCAACTGTAACCCCAGCATAAATCTTTCAAACAGACTTCTAGTTTGCACTTGGAAACATACCATTTTGCACAGAACACAATAAGATTCTAAATTACCTTACTAAGTTGCTCATCACATATTTCATTCACTCCTCACTTTCCCTTTGGTAATAAGGAAAACAAGATACCAGCAGTCTGTTTCACAGAAATGGGATGCTATTATAATCTGTATTATCACAGAACCCCACTGTGATACATTAATCAGAATAAACTCCTGATCCAGGAGTTACCCTTTGCAGGACAAATAATATTTTTAGAGCGGAGAATAGAGACAAATATAGGACTTTTCTTATAGTGCAAGGAAATAGGTGGCGGCAAGAGAATCCCTTAAATTTTCCCCAGCTAAGTCATGCAGGCAGCAGTGCTGTTCACTACTCTCCAGCGAACGAGCAAACCAAGAGAAGAGTAGAAGAGCAAATTGGGGGAGGCAGCAGAGAGACCTACATGAAATGTCAGGTAACCTGTGTATGCTCCCCGTGTATACTCCAGCTACAGGGTGCCGCTGTACCAGCACGCACCCTGAAACACAGCCGAGCTTACAACGGAGGCTATGTGTGCATGCCTGTGTCTTCCCACATGATGTACTACTGCTGCGAGTACACAAGAAAATACTTTTTGTGCAGGGATATGCGCAAAATGACCTTTGCACCTATTTCTTCCCTTTCGTAATGTTGATGCTATAAAATAGCCTAATGACTTTTAAGCAAATTCATATGCATCTGACACAGCAGAGAAAACTGATTTGGGATGGGATTCGTCTAAGACATTCCTATACATCTGCTGGTACTTTTTAGACTCTTACATTTTCAACGCCAGAAGTTGTAGTTACAGGGTAAAGTTCATTTCAAGGATAGGAGAATATGCATTCCAATCTACAGAAATTAAGAGTGCCAGGAAAATCGAATTTAGATTTTTCAAAAATTGTAAAACAGACTAAATTTTGCTAATGCTTATATGGCATTCAAGGTCACATACACCACTACTCTCACGTGAACAACCCCTGATATTTTATTTCCTGCCTTCCTCTAAATCCCCTCCAAAAGCTGAAAATGACACTTTTTATGATGTCTCATTATTCTGAACTCACAATCAGCTCACATTAAGGTACCAAAATGGTTACATTGATATCATCTTTCTGTGCATGAGAGATAATTTTGCACTAAAATTTGACTGTAATTTATTCATGCTTGACATTAAGGTATTAAGTAATGGAGTAAAATTTCTCACAAATAACCATAAGAATAATTTTGCACCATTCATTTCAAGTAACATTTACTAAAATCCAGTTTTTAACATATTTACATGATTATTAATTTAGTATTCCAAGGATTTTTTTTCCTGTGGCTATTTTTCATTTAGTATTTTTCAGTTTAGTTACACAACCTCCTGCTTCCTCTTTTCAATCATCAGAGAAAAGGATAAGAAGATTCCTCTTGATACCCCATTCATTACCATCCTTGGGAAAGCTGCAGAAGACACCGTGACAATGAGGACACATACAGGCACGTATCATTTGGATTTGTGTATTTGTAGAAAACTTAACTGTGAGGGTAAACCGAGAGAAAGGAAGCAGTATCCTCACAGTTTAGTAACCAGCAGGGTAAGCGAAGAGGGTAGAGAAATCCGTTTCACTCTTGCAATTCCCCAGTGTCGTCTCTTCCCATGAGGCCAACAGAGAAACCAGGTAATGATTCTCCCACTGCTGTTAGGAATTCCAAATAATTTTTCAGGAAGGAGTAGCAGGTTTATGAAAGAATAAATCTTTCACTACTTCTAACCAGCTACTCATTTCTTTAAACTACATGCCTAATTTTTGTAAGTGGCTTCAGATGTACGTGTGCTTGTGCGTGCATGGAGGTCCAAGTGCCAGCAACTGGAGTGGAAGCACAGGTGTGTCCATGGTGCCAGCAACAGAAGAGCCAGCGCGTGTGCATAGCATATGGGTGTTTATATCCGTGTGTAATTGCTAGCAAACACCAAGCGGGAACAGCTGGTGAGCAGGATAAGAGGCTGGGGAGCCAAGCATCAATAGGGCTATTCATCTGGGCTGGGTACTGGGAAGACCGGAGGGAGGGTCTGTGATTGGCTCCTGGAGGTGCCAGGCCTCCAAGCCATCTACTGGGGAGACTATGGGGTCAGGGTTTTGGCTAGTGATAAGGTCATATATCTGGACCAGCTACTGGGCAGACGTGTGCATGTATCTGTGTGTCTGTGTGCGAGGTAACTGGGAGATCACGGAATCACGGAATCACGGAATTTCAGAGTTGGAAGGGACCTCTAGAGATCATCTAGCCCAACTCCCCTGCTAAAGCAGGATTGCCCAGAGCACATTACTCAGGACTGCATCCAGACGGGTCTTGAAAGTCTCCACAAAAGGGGGACTCCACAACCTCCCTGGGCAGCCTGTTCCAGTGCTCTGTCACCCTCAACGTAAAGAAGTTTTTCCTCATATTTGATCGGAACTTCCTATGTTCCAGCTTGTGCCCGTTACCCCTCGTCCTGTTACTGGGAACCACTGAAAAGAGCCTGGCTCCATCCTCCTGAAACCCACCCTTTAGATACTTGTAAACATTAATAAGGTCTCCCCTCAGCCTTCTCTTTTCTAGACTAAACAGACCCAATTCCTTCAGTCTTTCCTCATAAGAGAGGTGTTCCAGTCCCCTAATCATCTTAGTAGCTCTATGCTGGATATATATGGATATGTATGGATGCGTGTGTATTGTGGCTATATCACAGAATCACAGAATCACAGGGTTGGAAGGGACCTCTGGAGATCATCTATCTACTCACCACTGGCTGGACCTGGGTACATGGAGCTGCAACAGCCTTGACTTTTTTAAGCTACCAAATTTGGCAACTTCTAACAATCTGACACAAATACAGATTCTCAAAACAGTATTATGCACTACTCCAATTGAATTAAGAGATCCTAATATGTCTGTTGCTGTAGCTGTGCTACACTATGTATCATATAAATACAAGAAATAGAAGGCTTGCAGACTAGCTTATACAGCTAGGAAAGAGACCAAGGTTTTGGACATGTCGTTCTGTCATTACCTATTTTTGTAGTTCTTAGAAGAACAATATTATCTGTGCAGAGAAGCTGTTTCTCCAGGTAATACATACCATAAATGTGTAAAGCTGTCGATGTGACACGGAAACTAATTGCATTTGGAGGCCAGTATTACAGCTGAAGACAACGGCAGCAACAGAGAGGCTTAGGGAGTCTAAGTACAGAGAACAGATCTTCTGCGAGAAAGCCAAAGGAACCAAGTATCTGTGTGGTCTGGAAGGATTTTATGGAATGACAATAAATCCCCATTAGCCATCTCTAAATCTAAAAATGGTTACATGTCCTAAGATTAATCTACACTGCCAAGGTCTCTCAATTGTGCAGATACTTCCCTTTCTCTCAGTTAACCCCACAAAAAAGGATTTGGGATGCCAGTATTTTAACTTTGTTTTTACATGACTAACATCCCAAGGTGTATCACAGCAGATAAGTGAGATTACATTACAAGTGCAGAAGGGCCGATGTCTCTATCCCAACTCCATTTATTGTTACGCCAGTGGATCTCCTGCTTCACCTTAGCGAATAAAAGATAATTCCGTGCAGATAAGTAAAATCGCCAACTAAAGGACCTTATTATGGGAGCGGTGCGGCTGAGAGTTCTTGAATCAATTGCATTTCTAAGCTCCACCTGGCCTCCCCAAGGGCACTCGCTCCATTTCCCAGGCTGCCTGCTGTCACCTTCCCAGGGGCAGCCTCCCCCAGGCTGCTCCCCCCGCAGCCGGGCTTAGGCGGCAGCATCCCGCCGCCCGCCCAGAGCTGCTTAGTGGGTCTGTACCCAGATCAGCCCGTCTTGTCACAGAAACGACAAGGTCACTTACTGCTTCGGACAAGCTCAGAACAAGAAGATTTGGTGTGGAGGAGGAGGAGGGGGAAATCTGTGTCAGAACAGCAAAGAGTTCACATACCTGCTGGGTTTACTGGGTAATAACCCATCATCTTCCACAAACAGCCCTCAGGTATTGGGAACATCAGAGTCTTCAGAGCTGCTGAGGTCTTTGAATACAGTGCAGGTAGGTTACGTGAAATTTATTACCTAATTGTTTCATTATTCATAATTTACATTAATTATCTTTCTTGGCTTTACCTTCATCAGAAAGTATTCCATATTTTACCCATTAAAACATGTAACCCACTAAAAATACCTAAAATAGTGTCTGAATATTCCCAGGCTCCAAAGTATATTGAAGGACAACAAATCATGTCTTCACTTCTTTTAAACTAGAGAATTCCCATTTAGTTCATTGAAGTTCATAAATTTATACCAGTCAAAAAAAGCAACGCAATGGTTAAAACGCATTCACATTACTGAATGTGACACAACCACCGACAAAAGTAAAATGTTTGTCACCTTAAATTAAGGTGAACCTCATTATTGTCTTCTAGACCCTTCTTCAAAGGGCTGCTGAAATTGAGAAAAGGTTTTGCTTCAAATCTGAGTGCACTTTAGAGATTTCAATTAAATGATCCAACATCACTGTTACAAGTAAGCCCATACTAACCTGAGCTATAGGTAGGCTCAGCTTTAAACAGATAGTACTGCTTCTGCCCAGAAAAGATTTCTGATTCAGTTGCAAAATTTGCCTCCTGCCATAAAGGGGAAAAAAAAAATAATTACTTCCGCCTTTGAAAGGAACATTCTCCATCCTTGCCCAAAACTTCATCCAAAGTAACATTTTTTCTCAAAACATCACCTTCTAGAATTGTGGGATAATATAATAATCAAATTTCACTTTAGCTCCATTTCTTAAGGAAAAAAATAAAGGAGTATTTTTTTCTGTGAATCTCTTAGTGCCCCCTTGTCACTGCACTTTCAAATAAAATCTAACAGAAGGGAACAAAAGGGCAGGTTTTAATGCATCCCTTTCCTACAACTTTCAGGAAAATAGCTAGCTGGAAAAAGAAGAGTTCACCTTTCCTCTCCCATCTCTCCTCATCCAAGAGGAAGGCCACAAAGTCAGCTCAAGCATTATTAGATACTCACAAATCCATAAAGAAGAAGTCCTCACCCCAAAAGAGGTTCAGAGATTACACCTTATTAAATGTAGGATGTCCACATGGAACAAAGACAGAGTAAAACAAGTTAACAAATACCACTGTTTCCCAAGCTACAACCTGAAAAATGCAAGTCACTCACTCTCTTGATTGCCCTGAAAAGCTCAGAAATGCAGAACTTGGGGGCTCATAAACCTGACATAAACACCAAATGGTTTCTTTTTGTAATCTTATGATCACGACATGAAAAATAATTGTTTCTAATGCTTCAGCTTGTGTTCAGTTTCTTGAGTCAGTTATATGCGGTTTCCTACAGCTGTGTAACCGCGAGTAAAATCTCTCCTGAAGGCTCTGAATGCTTTCCTCAGGATGACGCTAATGGCATGGATGAAATGAGTTCCTCAGGATACTGCGAGCTTTACAAAAGCCTCTAACCATATTATCTAGCAGAGCTTTTACTATAATAACAGATCATAATTCTTCCCTGTTTTTCAGAATATGAAGTGAAAAATGTAAAAGTGCTATACATTCTGTAAAAATTGGTGGAAAATTGAACTATTTTTTTAAGGAAAGTTGTTTTCATGATATTGTGGAAAGTAGGAGAGCTAGCGCATGAATGTTTGTACACAAATGCATTTCAGCATCTATTTTTCTGTTGGAAATGAGAAGGAAAAAGTAAATCTGAAAGAGGGATTTTCTGGAATTAGGGTTTTTTTTTTGTGTGCCTGTATCTTCCATATGAATTTTACTTTATTACAGATATAATTACCAGAGATGCACAGGAATCACCATTCACTTTGCTTTCTCTTCTCAATACAAAGCAGAGAAAATACAGGAGAGGAAATTTTACCCCAGTGGAAACTTGCTTCCAGTGGTTTTAAAAAATATTTTTATAGTCACTGGGTACTAACTACACCAAAATATTCCTGGGTGCTCTGGCAAGTCTTCTTTCCATTACAATTGTTTCTTCATTACCCTTCTTACCCTTTCTTGCAGCAGGGACCCAGATATCAAAAGGAGGAAGATGGTATATGATCTTAAAGCCAGGCTTTTCAAAATTGGGTGCCATATTTAGGCACCTATATATAAATGGCCTGGTTTTAAAAAGAACTGAGTACTCATCAGTTCCCATTGATTTCAATAGGACCTAGAATTGATCACACCTCTGCAAATCAGGCCATTTCTATTTAGGCGCAGGCATGTGAATATACCAGAACCACTTTGAGCATCTGTGTTTAAAAGCAATAGCCGAAAGTTATACCACAGAGTTTTCAGGTAAAGATTGTAATCTGTAAATGAACTCACAGAAACACAAGAGGTGAAACAGAGACACCTGAGCTGTGACACTTTCTATTGCCCAAATGGAGTTGGTGAGAATTTTGCCACCGAGAACAACTTCTCTTCAGAGCTCTTCAAAACACGGAACTTTTCTATTTGTAAATAAAGTGGATCTGAATAATCTCATATATTCGTTTTCTTTCGTAACTAAAATAACCCAGTTCTCGGTTTCCATTTCGCTAGCTGCCTGCTGTGACACCAAAAATTATGTTAGTTATGTAACAACATGCTCTTTGTAGCTGCAGAATAAGAGAATAGTGACAGGGACTGGGACAGCCAAGTCCCCATGATGTTTCAGCTTTAGCTGTTTAATGACAGCAGGCTGCAAATGCACGTTGCTGAGCTGGAAGGAATTTGCTCCTTTATTCGACAGAACTAGAGAGTTTCAAATAAAAAAAAAAAAAGGCAGCTATAAATTGCATGAAAAAGAAGCATGAAATTCATTTTTAAACATTGTGGTTGTTGCGAATCAAGAGACCACACACAAATGAATTTTATGTGCCATTTCAGAGACAGAAAAGCAGTAAGAGCAACCTTATCGTTTACAGAAAATGCAGATTTTCTTTAAATACCGTAAAAATTACATACTGTGGAGCAAAATGCTCTCCTTAAACTTCCTGCTTCTTTCAAGGTGCTCTTTTACAGACCGTAATAAATGCATAGGGACAAAGATCTCCACAGCAGCATTGACTGAAGCCAGTGAATTCACGCAACGCTGAGCTGTGTTATGCAAACACAGAAGCTTACATCTGGAAGCAACACAGGTCAGTACGACGCTGCACCCGATCTCATACATCCCTCTAAGACTTATCTGTAAGGTTAGGTGATAAAAGCTCCACAACCTCAAACGAGCACGGAGAGACAAGGGTGTGTGGGGGAGAGAGAAGCCCAAATGATGCCATACCAGGCTGCTCCCAGGGCTGCCCCAGGAGAGCCTCAGCCCCCATGTCCAGGCACGAAACCCATCAAGATGAGTCAACACTACCATAGCTTTTGACTG